>BMAU01017743.1:600000-777500 GCA_019973935.1 Trichonephila clavipes | reverse complement strand
AAGATCTGGTTGAATGCGTTACAGCGCTATTAGTTAAGCCTCGCGATTTAGTTTTTATTTATCGTTTGCTCGTATTTGTTTGAATTGTAAATTAATGTTCTGAATTCATTTTGAAACATGTCGTTTGATTTGTTGGTAGCGGAATACGCAAGTGAAAGGAAATGATCAGATTCTATTTTGTATTAATAGAAACAAGTGTTCTATTTTATGGTTTCTTTTACAATTCAACTTATATGTCTAAAAAATATGACTATTTTTGAAATTTTGAAAGAATGTTTTATTAATGCTGCAGAAAAAGAATATATTTACAATGAAGCAATTCTAATACAATTATTATTCTATTATAATGTACCTAATACTATTATTATTATTATACGATTACTATTCTAATTCTTAGAATATTTTACTCTAAATATAACTTCAAATTACTTGGGAAGCTAATGGAATGGACATTCATGGAAGAGTCTGAAACATTGAAAGAAGCCCCCAAAAATACTCTAATCAGGAAAACCTTTTAGAATTTAAGGTTCCGGGAATAAATAAGGAAGGGAGCTCCAGTAAATAAAAAACGAATAAATAAATAAACGGCTATAAAATATTTTAATCTCAAATAAGTAAAAATATATTTGTTTGAATCTCATTGTAGTAATATATTAATTTCAAAAGAAATTCAAGATTAATATGCAATTTTATTTTACCTGTTTTATTTCAACAGAGCTATTTATTTTAGATGTATATATAAAAGGTAAATTGTAAGCAAATCTACTTAAAATGTGTTATATGGATATCAAAATTAGATAATAAATTGTCCTATTGTGGATTAAATGCTCATATTTTTTAAAGATTTAATCTAGTACATTTGACAAGTATTTCAAAAGAGAGTGAGCTTTAGTATTATGTGTTAGAACGCATCAAATATCGGTCTATTTTAGTAACACGTATGATGCATATCAGATTGTTGAATAAAATAAAGTCGTGTGAGGTACGTTTGGCCTCCGGGGTCTCGGTAATACATTTGGTGTGCACAGTGATAGAGAAGGAATGCTTTATTTATGTTATAATATTTTATATAGAATATTTCATTTAGCGAATGGGGACCATTGTTCCTAAGCACCGTTCTGTGTCCTAAAGAGATATCTCTCGAAAAATTCAGTTAAGTGTTTTCAGTAAATAACGCGTACTCTTGTCGAATTCCTTGTTTTCAGGATTACATGCTACAGTATTCATGAATTATGGTTGTCAAAGCCAGCTATAAATTACTCATTTAGATGAGTAATGTCTTGTACATGAAGCAAATAATACAATGAACTCTAGATTCCCAGTAAAGCTAGAATCAGAAGTACATTTTTTTTCTAGTAGAAGTCATCGATGAAATATGATATGTATTATGGGGTTTCAGGGATGTTAATTTTGTTTCGAGGTGCTAAAAATGTAAGCAATTTTCAATCAGATATAATTCTTTGAAATTAAAATTAAATAATTCGATTATTCACATTAAAATAATTCACACAAATAATTCATATTATTTATAAGGGAATGAGGTTTCAAAAAGTACAAAATGTGTAAAATATAACCATAATTTTAAAAATTGTATTACATATGCTATTAAAAAAAATTTTTTAAATTATACCTATTCGGAAGAAAAATTGTTTTCTATTTTGTGGAACAAAAACTCTATATGAAGCAAAATAACTAATTATCGATCAGTAGACCGTACTAACCTTAAAAAGTAATATACAAAGTTTACTCGAAAAGTGAAACTACCTTAAAAAAAGCATTGCTACAACACATGCGATATTCAGGGCCGATCCTAGCAGATGTGCAGCACGTGCATTGCATGCAGGCGGCAGGAAAAAAAGGGCAGTCGCATAACGCATATAGTTCAATCAATCAAGTAAAATTTTTTGCGAATTTCTCAAAAGAAAACTTGTAAGTCGAATAAATATGCCGAATTTTAAATAGTTTTTGAAAAATCAAAATAAGTCCCTATTTCCTGATAGCATATATAGTTCAAGAAAAATAGAATATTAGTGCACACCATTTTGGTCCAATGATCATTAATGTGTACTCTTTACACTCACTCTTCCTTTGATAGTAAAATTCGTGGCAGAGCAATAGAAAAGTTTTTTTGCTTATCAGCGACACTGGTGCTGAACTTTGGATCCCTGTTTAACAGAGGCGTCTCAAATATGACTTTTGTGAAAGTTGCTTTACGAAAATATCTAATATAGTCAATATTGCCTAAGTCATAGGAGCATTTAAATTCAATATACATTTGGGGAAATTTCCAATTAAATAATAGCCTTACAATTAAGAAAAACTAAATAGAGGATGATATTCCTGTCAATGGTTTTACAAAACGTATATACAATGCCCATTTTCCTTTTTATTATAAGTATTATACCTCTATTAAAAGGCTGTTTCTTGTAGTTTTGTTTGGTATCAAAGTATTTGAGAAAAAATCGCAAAGCTTCTTTTGATTAAATTATTTTTATTCCAAAGCCGGTTTTTTAAGCAGGCTTTGTAATAAATTTTTCACATAGTACTTTTAATTTACAGGTAGATAAGTTTATAACGTCAACGCATTAACTATGAGTCAAAATATGAAAAATTCTCTTGAGGGGTGGCATATTAGGTCTTGGTACGCGGGCGGCCGACACCCTAAGATCGTTTCTGGCGATATAATTATTTCTCGTTTCTTCAATTTTTGACCTCATTGATAGTTGATCGCAGGCATTTTACTGAGAAAAAATTTATCCGTGAATTTATTGAAAGGAAAGACTCATTTAAAAAATTAAAATTCGTTATTAAAATAGAGTAAATGAAAGAAATGAAAACTTCATCGAGAGAGAGATGCAAAGTTAAAATTATAATTAAAATACAAAATAATTTATAACTATACAGAGATTTGTGGGCCAAACCTTAAGGAGTTATTGAGCACAATGTAACACTTTTTTTAAAACAAGTAATATAAAAAAAATGTTAAATAAATTCCTACTAGATCAACAAAGGAATTTTTTATTTTAGCTGCTTTTTATTAAATAGTTACAATTAATATAAATATGTATGTACATATGACATAATCATAACATTAAGGGGTATTTAATTTTTATTAATTATCATTAAAGTATCGTATTGTCATCCAAAATAATCGTGTAGAAAAATTTCAGTTCAACTGAATGCTTTAAAACGTGGAAAAAAACCTTTTCAAGCTTTGACACAAGTCACCAAAATGGTCTCTAAGTCACCAAAAATGATGCCTACGTGGCCGTATTTGTAATTCTTTAAATAATTAGTTTTAATCAATTAGTTTTTATTAATTATAATTAAATTATTGTATTGTCATCCAAAATAATCATGTTTTTAAAATTTCAGCTCAATTGAGCCCTTTAAAATGTATTTTATTAACGATTGAAAATTCCACCAAGAGAAGTAAATAAATAAATAGAGAGTGTGAGCTAATAGTAGGAATTGAAAAATAACATGTTGACGTTATTCTGTGTGTTTGCCAATAAAAGTAGATACACACTGCAGGCTATTAAAATTGCAGTTTCAGTAATGAAAGCAAATAACAAAAATTTAATTGTATTACATTGTATTAAATTTGTAGGCAGTTTAGGGGGATACAGGGTAAGAAATTAGTAAGCACACCTCTGGCAGCTAAAACAGCACTAACCCTGTTAGACAACAGGCTGAATTGGGACAGATACTGGCAAGTTATTTGATTCTGCTTCAAATCTATATCACGTTTCATCAATCATCATAATGGCTGGAGAATAGTGACGTAATGGAGAATATTAGCCCCCTCCGCTTGCAAAGTCAGGTTTGGAGCCCCAAGCTCTGGATCTTACAAAAGATTGCAATACCATAACATCAAGCTTTGGGACCATAGATTCCTGCCCCCCCGGCCGGGATGAAGGAGTATACGTTACATCCATGGCGAACCAGTTTCTAACAAACCCTTGGCGAGATGTTTTCATTGGGAGAAAGTTTGGGAAATGTGTTATCCAGAGCGGCATCCAAGAACCATTTGTATCGAAACAGATCAACAGATGACGAGTAGCATATGCGATCCTGTATTAAAAGATGACCTCGAGGATAGGGAACAGCTACCAGCGTTAAGATTTAAGAACTGTAATGCTAGTTGTTTAGATTATCGACGATGGGAACAAGAGTTGTTTGTGTCATGCTGTCTATATCAGAGGTCCAGTGCCCATATATTGAGGGCAAGCAGACTATGTATATTCTCTTAGGTACCTTCAGACATGGATATGTCCATCATCCATCATAATGCAGCACTCAGAACCGCAACTCGTCTGAAAACACGACGTGGTGCCAATCCTGTTTCCAATTTCGTCGTTGGGTGCACTACTTCGCCACTCGTCTCTGTGCTACAATATCAAAGAAAACTCAGATAATGGTCGTCGTGCAGACATTCGCGCAAATACTGTCGTGCTGCAAAAAAGCCCACTTTCTGACTCAAGGGTGGTGATGCAACTGTACGACCCTAAAAGTTTTAACTGACGACAGGTCTATTCTCTCAGGCGTTACTAGTGGGAAACAGTTGAGATCTTGCATGGCACATTCAGTATGACCTTCCTGAACGCATCGATTTCACATTAGCAGAGCAGACGTCGGATTCCGAAAAATGTATAAATCTGAGTAGCAAAATTTCTTGAAATGATCGTTCGTGAAAATTTCGTGAAAAACCACACTCTCAACCAAAATCCTGTCACTTCTGAAATGTGATGGTAGTCTTTTCTCTTTCTTATACAAAGCATAACACGGTCTTTCACAAACAACTAACATTTAAGGTATCCGATAACTGTCGTAATACATTGGATACTGATGATAGCAAGGAGCTATCAGAGCTTAGTGAGGTTGCGTTTATTCTTTATTACAACTTCACGTCGATGTTTCATCGAGCTGAAAATGGCTTTAAGCTCTTCCTTCATTATTACATGATACCAGGAAACAATTATATCCTCAATTAACTCCTTTTTATTTCATGGGTCCCTCATTCGGACAAGAGTTTTCAAACGGTGGATCTTTCGATAGGATTGAGGTCAGGGCTGTTTCCTGGTCACGATAACAATGATATTTAGTTAAAAAGCAATGGCATCAAATAAAAGAGTAGATTGGGCACAATTGTGACGAGAAAGTGGTATTTCCTTTGTTAAAATTGAATAACAGGTGGGTATTACAGTGAGCACATCTGGAGACTGAAAGTTTTGTTTAAGACAAATTTAATAACAAAAAAAAGGCAGGAAAAGGCTGAAAAAGCTGCACCACAACTGCTGATGACAGAATAACAAAAATACTATGTTTCAGAGATAAAAGAATTTCATGGACAGCATCAGAAGGAATCTAAGTGGTTCTGGTGTTTCTGTCAGTTCAAAAACAACCAGGAGTAGATTAATACATGTAAGACTAAAAGGTAGAATTCCACGAAAAATGCCGTATCTGAATTTACAGCAGCTCTAAAAGGGACTACAGTGGACAATGGAATACATTAATTGGACAAATGATGATTGGACACAAGTTACATAGAGAGACGAAACTAAAGTATTGTTATTCGGTAGTGATAGCCTAAAATATGTAAGACGTAGAATGGCAGGAATGCTACATCCTGACTGCATCCAGGCAACTGTGAAGTACCCACATAGTCTTATCATTTAGTCATGTATATCAGCAGAAGGTATCGGTCACCTTCATATCATCGATGGGACACTAAATGTCCTAAAATACATTGACACCATCCTAGAACCTAAATTTCTGTTTTCCATCAGGGATATATTTTCCAACAATGCTTCATTTATTTTTCAGCAAGATTCTGCTCCTTGCCACACAGTAAAGTAATTGAAAGATTGGTACCGTTCTAAGATCATTGAGTAGTTGTTCTGACCAGGAAACAGGCCTGACCTCGATCCTATCGAAAACTTGTGGTACCGTTTGAAAACTCATGTCCGAATGAGGTACCCATGAAATAAAAAAGAGCTAATTGAGGATATAATTGTTTTCTGGCATCATTTTATAACGAAGGAAGTACGTAAAAGCACTTTCAGCTCAATGAAACATCGATGTGAAGTTGTAATAAAGGATAAACGCAACCTGCCTAAGCTCTGATAACTAACTGCTATCATCAGTATCCAATGTATAGTGACAGTTATTGCAGCATAACTTTTTTTGAGTAGCAAATATTTAAATTTTCTTTTTTCTATTGAATTCAGTGTTAAGAGGGATTGGTTCCCTTTGAACAACTTTCTTTATTTATGTATTTAAAAATTGTATTTTAGCATTTTATACAATGTTTCTATTCAAGAAAATGATACGAGATTTTTTCACACATTATTCACACAATTTTAAAAATTTAAATTTTTTGAAGAAAATTTGGAAAATTTTAAAATCTTACTCCTTTTGTAAAAATTAATTTTTTGACCTGAAGTTTTTTTTTTGTAATATTCTTATGGATGTTCTAAACAACTTTAGGGATCGATTTTATGCAATAACTTAATTCGCTTTCGAGAAAAAATTTTTTTTTGATATACATGCTAAAAATCAACGAAAAAGTCAACATCTCTTACATTTTATTTTTTTTAAATAAGTATTCAGTTTACAGCAAAACGGATCCCTAATTTTTTTACGTACTTTATATATAACAGGAAAAAAATGGAATTGATTGGTAAATAATTGTGGAAGGAGTAGCATTTTGAATGCACTAATGTTTCGAAAAATACGAACTGAAAAAAACCACTTTAAAGTTTATAATTATGAAAAAATAATTATTACATAAGCTTAATTAAACTTAAAATACCTCTTTAAGATATTAGTTACACATTTTTCTTTAAAACAATTGCATTTTCATATTTGTTCAGCCCACACATTTTTATAAATGATCAACTTTTAGAGAGTACTAATTGCACAAGAAAATTCAAGAAAAATGTTAAAAAAAGATTTTTTCTGTCACGACAGAAATTTTAGTTGTTTATCTTCTTATAATACTGAAGTATTACATTTGTATGAAAAATATATCAGGAATAAGGACTGAAATTATAAAATTATTAATATAAAATGCCTTAATATATAAATTTTACATGCACACATTAAACAAAGAAAAAAAATGATAGTATTGTATTGCCTCGGTAAAATATTCTGCTTTATATATTACACATTCTTTTTTATTATTATTTCTCTTTATAAAATAAATTTTTTTTATCAAAACGCTTTATTTTTTTAGCTTTTTTTTTCGAAGAGGGCGTGGTTGAATTGCTTAATTTGTTTTCAAATGAAGTTTTATTCAACTTCTAACTTTGTAACATGCACAAGTGATATATCAATCGGAAGATAACAATGCAAAGAATAAGATTAAATGAAAATAAAAAAAACGATAGGTCTGTCATTTGGGGGTACCAAGTCCTCTTATATTCTCTTTAAAATGATGTAAAATACTTAGCATTTTGTGCAACGTCAAATGTTGTTTAAGCATACAAACTTAAACAAACATAACTTAAAAAGTGTCTACAATTTTGGCCACCACTGTATACTGAAGAAATATAACTGATATTAGGAAGAATATCATTTCTGTAGTTTTTCTGTGGCTAATAAAACTATTTTCTCGAGGAAACGGAACCAGGCTTTTCATGTTGTTGACTATTTATATGCAAGTGGTTAAATACCATATTTAAACTTATACTTTCAAACTGTATTTTTTAAATTTTAGGTATATTCGCCGTATAATGCACATCAATTTTTTACGAAGAAACCTGAAATATATATAATTTTGGGTTGCTCTTATCTTTACAGTATCTTATCCTATAGTCTACACATAGTGAGTGTGGATAATTAAGGCATACACTGCTGGCCACACAAAATGCAACACTCTGAAGCAAGCATACAAACCATGTGAAATTTACATCATGCGTTGGTGGGCGATGAAATATGCAAATCATTAGCATCACAGCACAAACGCACATCACTGGCGACCGTAGCGCCACCCACAAGCACTATACAAGGAGAGAACAGATTGGTGGTTTTAAGTACGGCAATTGTTTTTTCGTGCGTTTTTATTTATTTATTTTTTGGAGTAAGCTGTTTAACTATATGCCTCGTGGTGGACATCGAACGTCTTTTGACCAAGTTTCTGAATTCGACTGAGGAAGAATAGTAGCCTATAGATATTGCGGATTTTCCTTCAGAGAAAACTGTCAACCTGTTACACGAAATCAAGCAACTGTGATGTAGATCTTTCATCGCTGGATGCGGAAGGAAACGACGGACCAACGGGGCCGATCGCGACCACCTCGTTGCACCACTGTGACTGATGACAGGTGGATTGTGTGCATGGCAGTGATGGATCACGCAGCCACATCACGAACCATGGCACAACAGATTCGGTCTGTTTCGCATCATTAAGTGTCCGCTCGTACCATTCGACGCCGTTTTCAATAGAGTGAAATGTCCGCAAGGCGCCCATTGCTTCGTTTACCCTTGCCTGGAAACCACAGGCGTTTGCGACACCAATAATGCGATGAACGGTGGACAGGGACTAACGGAATGGAACGACATTGTGTTTACTGACTAATCCCGCTTCTGAGTGCAGCATCACGATGGTCGCATTCGAGTTTGGAGACACCATGGTCAGAGGCTGCTGAACTGTTGCCTTATGCATCGTCACACTGGTCCTGCACCCGGTATCCTGGTTTAGGGTGGTATTGTATTTCACTGCCACACCCTTGTAGTACGCATTGCCGTACACTTGTCAGCCAGTGCTACATCTCTGAGGTGTTGCAGTCCGTGGTTCTCCCATACAATCAGCGCTTGCCATCAGTCATATTCCAACAGGAAAATGTGTGATCACACGCGGCACGCACTATATTTAAGATTTCTGTACCCATCAGATTGAATTGCATCCTTGGCCTACTTGTTCTCCGATCTATCACCAATCGAATACGTGTGGTCCATGCTTGCACAATGATTGGCCCTGGGAAACACCACCCACTGCTACACCAGATAAACTTTCTCCATTTGTGGAATTCGCTTGAACTGCTGTATCCCAAGGATACATCCAAAGCCTCTTTGATTCTACACCGAGGCGTGTGGCATCAGCTATAGCCAACAATGGCAGCTTCACTAACTACTGATTTTTTCATCACCCACATGCCACAAGGGCTGTAATTTTAATAGTCTGATCTTTGTACAACATATTATCTGCCAAAAAATTTCGCTGTGATATCTATGGTCTTTCTTGGTGTTGCATTTTGTGTGGCCAGCAGTGTAGAACGAAATTAAAAATATTACTAAAAAGTCATTTAAAAATGTAATATATCTAGCAATCTAGATGGAACGAAAGATTATTATTCATTTACGGTTCAGTGTAAGCGTGGTGGACTGAAGACAAAACAGAATTCAATTATGTTTTTCTTTTATTTTTAAAGCTATCATTTTTATAAACGGCGTTTAACCTGCACCCATTAGTTTCGATCTTTTTTTGTGTGTGTTAAAATTGCGCGTTATATCCCGGAATATATGGTAATATAAAAGTCCTTTCTAAAGAATTTATACATAGAAATATTGCCTATATGTTCTAAAGTTTTGTTAGGGTTAAAAATTTGAGTTACTAATATCTAATTCTCCTTTTTAAGTGCAGTTATAGGTCAAGTTTTTCATGGCGGTTTCTTAATCTTTTTATGTATTTTTTTTTAAAAATATTATTCAATTTATGTTTTAAAGATTCTATGAAAACTTTAAAAAAAATGTGAAATGCTCAGTGCTTCCTATATTTGAAGTTACAAATATTTAATTGAATAAAAAGAACTATTTTAGCTCAGTATGACTTTTTTTTTTTAATTTAGGAGTTACGATTGTAGAAAAAAGATTAAAGCTCAATTTCTTAGAAATGCCTGCTTTCTTATGTTTCTTTATTTCCCCGATTGATATAGTGCATTGTAAAAACTATATTTATTACCTTAACGTAGAAAATCAGTGCAGAAGTGAATGGTAATGGGTGTTTTCTATGACAACAACTCACCGAAGGGGGCTTCAGGTACGACTCCTGGCAAAGTGAGGGTTGTCGCAGCTTGGTAATAAACATTTCGACGAATTGGATCCTCTCTGCGAGGCGGGTGAGCTTTAAACAAAAACAAAAACAAATCTATTTTAAATGCTGAATGAGTTAAAAACAGAATGTGCTGAAAATTATATGTGCGCTTATTTAAATTTAATTGCTATGAATATAAATTTAATTGAAACAAAAAAATGCTAGATACTCATTGACTGAAGCAAGTGTAATGCAAAGCATTGCATGATTTCCGAAAATGCTACAATATATCTAAAAAAGTGCAAAATAAAATTTCCCATTGAATTATAAGAAAGTAACTTTAAAGCATAGAATAGTTCTGATAGTAAAGCTTTTGTATGAAAACTACATAATTATTTTCTTTCATAAATAAAATACAAAAACGCTTACAAAATCATATTAATTTGTGCTGATTCACCTGCTCATTTTTAAAAAAAACATTGCAATGGACTTACACTAACTTTAATTGCTAATATTTAGTATACTTGTCAGTACATGTATACATGATGATATAAATGAAAACCATATAGTTATGTTAAAGATCTTATGTAAAAAGTCGAATCGGAAGATTATTTTTATACAAAAACACAAGAATCTAAGATGAAATTAATAACATTGTATACATCATCAAAACTGAGAATGGTATAAAGTTCATATGAAATAAAAATGGATCATCTGTTTTGAAGAATCTCGATATTTCCGCAAAACTAATAGAAAACTAAATCTTAACGTATTATCCAAAATAAAATTTTTTTAATATTGACTGAATTTTTTATAAAAAATATGGAACTCTATGGAGATTTTCTTAAATATCTAGATATGGATTTTTATAGAACTGTCTCCATAATTGTCCGCCTATTTCATGACCGTATTATATGTATGCGCAAAATTTTATTCGATGGAAAAATTACCTTTTTATACTGACCATTTTTGAAGTTAACCTATTGACAGGATAAGTATCATAAGAGTTGCCCAAATGAAAAGTAGACGCAGTGGCGTAACGGAGAACATTTGGGCCCCCCTGCAAAGTCAGGTTTGGGGCCCCCACGTTGAATTTTACAAAGGGTTAGGCCCTTGTGTCAGTCAGGCTTTGGGCCCCCGCGATGCGGGGGTGCACGTTACGCCACTGAGTAGACACGTGCAATTATGTCAGAATGATTGCAGCTATAGCAGCGCCACTGAACATGGATATAAAGGGAAGGTAGGAGAAATACGCCGCATACAATGTGCAATAATGAAACCTGTTCGTGGCAGAGGAAATAGACCAAAAGTAAAGTCATTCTATTCATGGATGCGTCCACATTGGAACATTGCGTGGTGGTATGGTTTCTGATTGTGAAGGAGATCTGTGGATTCTCTCGGGCATCTATCAACGAATGGGGGCACTCTATGGCAAGCACTTCTCAGTTTGAACAATTGGTGCAGAAGTTTTCGTAAAGGGTGGCAAACTTTATCAGATCTACATGAGTAGCCAAATGCAGCCCAAATGTCTTCCATGAAACCCAAGCAGCCTTAAAAAAATCCGTTGAAAAGTGTTTGAACACACGCCGTACAATCTGGATTTGTCTCCCTGGAAACTTTCCATACTTTTTACTATTAAGAGAGCATTACGTTTCCATTCGGACGATGAGGTGAAGGAAACTGTGTAGGATTTTCTCGAAAATCAATCACGATTTTTCTACAGCGAAGACATAGAGTTGAGGCCAAAACGATAGAATCTGTGTTACAACTCCCACAGGGATTTATTTTTGTTTCCAATTAAGGTATTCTTTTTATTCAACTTGTCCACTTTTCATTTGGGCAACCCTTTAAAATACACGAGTAGGTTTGATATGTTTGGAGAAGGTATACTCTCGTATATATCATGTTAGATAAGTACCATGCATGTCTTGCTCAGTGATTTATGTCAGGTATGGAGGTGAAATCCGGAGTTTTATGTTTGGCTTTTCATGAATGAAGTTTAACCTGGTTTTCTTTTTATAGATTGTTATGCTCATCGATATAGGACTCATCTGACCAATGAAATTCTGAAAAGTGTGGATATTCGCTGAATGGATAAGTCAGATATTAATAAAAAAGAACATGCTTGGGATTTTCTTGAAAAGGCAATTGCAACTTTCGTTTCCTCTTCCCAGGTCCATCCAGGCCAGAAAACAATAGTGTTGGAGGAGTGATAATATGACTGTCACACACATAAAAATCCTTAAACAGTCTCATTTCCGAAATGAATTCACGTTGTAAAAGCTGTATAACTATAAAAAAATATAGCTGTATTTCCAACATGAGCATCTTAAGACATGGGCCAAATGGACCCGAGCCTCGTTTCGCTGCCGACTCTGTCTTAATTAGATCATGATCGGAATAATTTTTACGAGTGATCAAATATTGCCGTTTATATTATCCGAAAAACAGGGAATTTTAAACTGCATGTCAACTGGCAAAAGTGGTAAGACTGTATTAATATCTGATGACCGTTGTCCATGTCTAAACCTAAGTCTAATACCATAAACAATCATTCAACTCATTTAGTCGAAATACGGTCATCGGTCGATCTGGTTCGTACCTAGGTTTTTGAGATTGGGAGTCATGCACATTTATTTGTTTCAAATTACCGTTTGAACGAGTATTTGATAATCTATGCTTATTTACTGTCTACTTTTAAAGATCTCGGGAAGAGCCTACTTCGCATAGGGGCACAGGACCTCAAAAAATCTTTAGATTTCTCTAATCCCAAGGCGTCAAAGGGTATTGAGACATTCCTAACTTCCACCTGACATATGTGTTTTCGGATTTATTTCTTTAACTTCACTTTTAGAATATTAAAGCAGAAAGTTTTCTTAATTTTGCAAATCTAGTAAGAGGCGTAGCAAAAACTTTTTCATGGGTGGGGTGGGGCTCTTACTTCATATCTCACACCTCAAAATTAATTTCAAATTTCATTGCTAAAATTTCAGTGTAAAAAAGTCCTTATGGAAGTTGTAACCCCAATATCGCTTTTCATCACAACGCGGCACTGCTATTTTATTAATAATAAATAACTAATGCGGTAGAATGAATTTAAAGCTCTCATTTCGGATTGAGCTTGAAGAATTTTTGGAAATTTTATTGTTTAGATGTATGACAATCCAATTTTTAAAGTTAATGTAGAATTTTAAGCATGGTTAGTTAGAGGTGACAAAATAGTCAAATTCTTAATCTAGATTTCTGTTTAGATCTCATTTAAAACAGATATACCGTCAGTGCCGTAGCTAGTCCTGAGTGTGTGTGTGGGCCCTGTACCAAAATTCCTTGATAGCCTCTTTTTCTGAAGATAAGGGCTTTGTGTATGGGACTATAAACAACTTTTTATGAATCTTATTCGCTAATGTTGGGGCTCCTGGATCTTGAGGGCCACGTATCGTTGATACGGCCCCTGGATACCGTAAAATCTGGCTATAACGCACATCAGTGAAAAAGCCGCAGCTATATTTTCGGGCTGCGTTTTTTTTAATTTTGAGGTATATTCGCTGTATAACACGCACCCACTTTTTTACAAAGAAGCCTGAAATGTACGTTTGTAATGCTGTTATGTTTTGAAGTTATTTATTCGAGGTATTATCTCAGAGTTTTAAAAAAAATAGTATATTTCTAGAACTACAACTGTTTGGCCGTGGGTAGCCTAGTGGTTAGAGCCTCGGACTCCAGGCTGGAAGGTTCGATGCCCGATGCCACCAAATACCCTCCGAGTACACACGGAGCACGTGCTTGTTAAATCAGTGGGTCCGTAGTCTTGTGGGCTGAGTCACGAGCGCAGGGACTGGAGAATATTTCCCTCCCCTTCAGTTTCCATGCAGAAATTGTGGAGGTGGAGATAGAGTTGGTGTCGCCATCTATCGTCCCTTCTTTGAATTTCGCCGAGCTAAATCGTACTGTCACCTGTAGGGTGCTCAAGGCCAACGACAGGCGTATCTCTTACCCAATGCCACGATGAATTTCGTAGGCCTCGATCTGACTACGTCAGACAGGTGGCATTAGAAACAACAACACAACTGTTTAAGTTCATAAGAGGTACGTCATTTCTTTTAAATAAACAGTATTTCGATCTATGTAGGAGTCCAATTTTTTTATATGCTTACCTCTATTTTGATTTTTAAAGCTATCATTTTTATACCCAGCGTATAACGCACACCCGTAAATTTCGATTTCGATATTATTGTTAAAAGTGTGTATTATACAACAGATTTTACGGTACGTTATTCTGTCTCTATTGGCACCTTTTTTGCTTTGCCAAGTTTTGCTAGTTAAATTTAAGTAATTGTTTCCAGCAATAAGTTTCAGAACTTTTTTATCGCCCCCCCCATCAAATCACTAATAATTACAGTTTTAAGGGACGTGTGTCACAACTTAGTTGATCCAATTGATAAATAGAGGGAAAAGATTTTTATTTTCTATTATGAAAAGTGGTATGCATTTTTATGCTGATTTTGTGTCTCAATAAAATAATATGGTAAAAAGAAATCTCAATTTCGAGTCTGTTTTAATTTTCCTCTAGACAAGCATAAAGGCAATTCTGATCAATAAGCTGCTTCCGAACTATTCCTTAAGTTTTAAAATTATTTTTTTAAAAAAATAGGTATATTTTAGTTACATGAAGTTTCTTGTAAATGTTTTCTTTCCTAATGGGCTGCATATTAGTCACTAAGCCTTTGCAGACACGGCATGTCCCCTAATGTGAGAGCCATTTCACAGTGGCGCCATTTAGTGGTGGCTATCGTTACCCAATTTTGACGCTTGAATTATTTTTAATTCAAGCTCTCGTCGGATGCTAAATATTGCCGTGATTTGACCAGAGCCAAGGAAAATTTTACATTCCGCATAATCATATGATGTGCATGCCTGTCACCCAGACAGTAAGAGGGTTATGACACTCGGTTTGTAATCTAGTGGGCTCGGGTTCGAATCCTGAATAAGGTTTGCATGTATATTCTGGAAAAGAAGTCGGCGTTTCGCCTGAAATGGATTCCCGTCTCGAAGGAAAGCAGCGCTCCCCTTCTCTTCTATGCTAGGATTCCCGTTTGTAATAAAGTCTATATTCTTCTGTGATTGTATTGGTTCATCAATCTCTAGTCTTTCATATGTATCCCAGGATGAAATGCACGACAACATGCATGCCTACGAATTTTGCACCCAGAAAATCTATAGATTGCAGTCGGGATGGAAATCGGAACCTTAGATTTACGAAGCGGGTACGCTGCCTCTATGCCACCAAGCCAACGGCTTTCAAAATGTGACTTTATTATGCTATAAATAAACTTGAGAGAGAGAGAAAAGAGAGAGAGTTGTTCTTTATAGATTAAGAATAAACAAAAAGGAGATTTTACAACGTAACTACGTTCTACGTTCGGAACCGTGATTTTAAAAAGCGCTAAAATGGATTATTTTCATGATATTTAGTGTCACTCAGATTAGAATGCATGCATAAAATTGTTTTAAGGAGATTTTGACAATAAAAAATTTATTTAAATATAATATTCTGGCAAAAAATTAACTTAGAATAATCTTTTTTCCAATTGTTCTTTTTTTGTGAAAAATGGTTCTATTATAATAATAGTTTGCCTGTATATAGCTCAGACCTCTCTACAGAGGCTCAACTAGAAGTTTTGAAAAATTCACATTATTTTCAGAGTTACCACCCATTGAAATAATTATTGGTTTTTTTTTTTCAAAATTGCTTCCCTCTTTTGTCGTAAAATATGAATAAACCCTCTTCTAAGTTATATATTTCAAAAATTCTAGTTGAGCCTCTGTAGAAAGGTCTGAGTTATATACAGGCAAAATATTATTACAATAGAAGCATTTTTCACAAAAGGAGAACATTTGGAAAAAAGTTTATTCTAAGTTAAATTTTTGCCAAAATATTACATTTAAATAAATTTTTTGGTCAAAATCTCCTTGAAACAATTTTATGCATATATTCTAATCTAAGTGACACTAAATATTATGAAAATTATCCATTTATGCGCTTTGCAAAATCACGGTTCCGAACGTAGCCGGGTATCCTAAACCATCTTTTGAAATGCAAGTATATTTTATGATGAAAGTGTACCGTCTCGAAAACTAAATCGAAATTAATTCTGAAGTTCACCTTTTTTATACAAAATGAGTTTAATAAGTTACTTGCGCATATTTGCTTAATATTCATTGCTTTCTCCGTGCTACTCATTAAACATTCACTTAAAGAATAAATTGTTGCTGGCTAGTGTGTTTGAGTAAATAAATAATTGTTATTATGGAAGTCTCTGGTTCTCTGCTTTCATTCCTTCCCCACCGTTAGGGAGGCAAGACGGAGAGAGAGAAACTGCAGTCGCTCACAAAGCAACAGATTCATCCTACCCATTAAAAACATTGGTTGCTCATTTATCTATGTAACTATTATTTCATGCATTAATTAAATTTTAATTTAATTAATTTACATGTGTTTCTTCAGTTTTAAACACTCTACTTAACTACAGTTAAAAACATAAAACTTTTAAAGCAAGTAGTGCTATGTCGAAAAACTTTTAAGTTGATAAATCTGCAAAAATTTAATATTAGATAAGTAGGAGACTACACAAAACCAGAAAACATGGGAAGCGGTCTATGAGACAAAAAAGTTTGGGAAACTCTGGTTTAAATGGAAGACCGAAAATTGCTTGTATCGTACTGACTCGACGGGGCGGGGAGAGAGAGAGAGCTGGGGTTATAAATTGTGTTGTATTGTACTTGATACTATTCACTACTCATTTATGAATAATCATAATTTTTGGTGATTCATGTTGTAAAAAATTTTTATTTAAGTCTAAAATCAGTTAACAAAAATTAAGTCTCTTCCTATTTTTTTTTTCGAAAATTCAACCCTTTTGAGAAAATATTAAAATTTTGAAATTATTCTTTTAATTATTTTTTCCTGATCTCCATAACATAAAGTATTTGTTCCGCTTACGCAGATTTCCGATTAATAATAATTTTTTATTGCATTTAATAATGATCCACTCAAATATGCCATCAGGCACGTCAGTGCTTTCCTACTTTTTCATCACCGCGGACCGGTCAACGTTTGTTAATTTCACCACGACCTGTTGAAGGTGGGACGTTCATTATTTATATTAGGTTGGGGGAAAAGAAATCCATTATTTTTGCATGAAATTCAAGACTTTATTTAACATGCTTCGGATTCTCCAATTTAGGTCAAATATGCACCTTTTTGTTGTTTAATTTGTTGCAATTTTAAAGGTAGCTTCATAATGCCTCTCTCATAGAAATCTTGGTCCTTATTGGCGAAAAACTCTAGTAATCGATTTTCACAATCTTCTCCTGATCCCAATTTCTTATCAATCAGGAAGTTTTGTAATGCGAGAAAAAGATGATAATAGTTTGGTGCCAGGTCCGGACTATATGGTGGATGCATTAAAACTTCCCAACAAAGCTCCCAGAGTTTCTAGCAAGTCACTAAAGACGTGTGTGGCCTGGTGTTGTCCTGATGGAACACAACACCTCTTCTGTTGGCGATTTCTAGCCGTTTCTGGTTAATCGCTAGCTTCACACGGTCCAGTTGCTGACAGTAGGGATCTGAATTTAGTGTTTGGCCATACGGAAGAAACCTATAATAAATTATTCCTTTCTAATCCCACCAAATACACAGTAGAACCATCGTGGCTGTTAGTCCTGGTTTATCCACCTTTTGAGCTGCTTCACCGCTCTTTGCCCACCATCATTTTCGCACAGTATTGTCGTATGTGACCCCTTTCTCATCCTCAGTCACCATCCGCTTAAGAAATGGGTTGATTTCATTCCAAGTCTTCGTAGATAGAAATTCGAACCATCATGTTTTTTTGGTATTAATTTGTATGGCACCAAACATCGAGCTTCTTTTTGAATCCAACTTTGCGCAAATAGTTTAAAACTGTTTTATGGTCAATTTTCAACTTCTGGGCGATGTTACGACTACTAACATGCTGGTCAACTTCGATTATTTCAGTGATTTTATCGACATTTTCGACGACGGGCCTGCCTGTGTGAGGTGCATCTTTAACATAAAAAAATGTCTGAACGGAATCGACGAAACCAAACTGCACGTAATTAGCTGTTACAGTAGCGGCACCATAAACACCATTCACAATTTCAACCGCCTGGCTTGCATTTTCGCCTTTATGAAAGAAAAACTGTAAAATGTACCGAATTTTCTCTTTGTTGACTTCCATTTTTAACACCCTGTAATTCACACCTGAAGGGAACAGACAAAAAGCAGCAAAGAGTTTTTTAGTGTGGAATGTCACCTTGATAATGAGCATAAACTTGAAATTGTGTGATCGATACTACATGAGATATCGACACTACAGCCGAAAAAATAATGGATTTCTTTTTCCCCAACCAAATATTATAGATTGTTTTGATTTAATGATTTTAATTTAAATGTATATAAGTATGCATTCAGAATAAAATAGTTACACCGTAAAATGAATATAAATTTATTTAACATGGATTATAAAGTAGTTTCCATGTATAGTCGTGTACAAACCTAAGAGAAACACACCACAGTAACTAAAATAGATATAACTTAATGTTCCTTGTGCGGACCAGTACCGGTCCATAGTCGAGGTTTGGGGTGTCACGTAAAACCAAATCATAAAAAAGTTACTCATCCTTTCACAGTTTGGTTTGCTATTTAAGTAAAGCCACTTAGTTCGGCAGGGTTCATTACGATTCTATCACACTTTCTTGAATAATTGCGCTAATTTAAACAATATCTAAGCTTGTGGCTCCTTCGACACTGTATTGAAAAGAATTTCGCCAACATTAACTTTTGAAATATGTACGCAATAGCTTAATTTCATATGCCATCCTTAAATGTATCCTAAAAATAACGCTTTCAAAAACAAAAAATTATTTCTAAATTCATCATTTCAATACGAGTACCCTCAATTTACTTTCATCAACCATCTTGTTCCATCCAGAAATACAAACAAAATATGTCAGAGAACAAATAAAACTCTAAAAAAATCGAAGGACATCTTTTATCGAAACAACAAAAAAAATCTTAATGTTCTTCCGGTTAGCAAATAAACACTGTTTAACTATAATGGAACAATTTTCGAAAACAGTTCGATACTTGCGGGCGGAAAGGAACATTCTTCTTTGACATTCTTCTTCGATAAGATGTCCCATATTTGGAATAACGCCCCCACCTGCTCCACCCACGCAACGACTTTAATTACAAGAATGACGTCACATCTAATCGATCGTGATGTGGTCAAACGTAGTGGTCGTTACTCACTGTCGTTGACCACTTTTCCTGGAATGGCCCATTAAACGTTAAGAACCTTAAGCATCGATCCAGAGGAGGGCAGCGATTACATGGAAAGTGTGATTAAGCAGAAAAAGCCTTTTAACTCGCAAATTGATGTGGTTGTATGAGATTATGGTCAATTACCTCCAACATGAGTGATGCATTGTGCCAAAGTAATGTTTTATGTCGCCAGGAGCTGCTAAAAAACAGGGGCAAGAAATTAATTTTGTAAGAAGAAAGCCAGATTTTTAAAGATTAATTTTTAGCATTAATATTTGTAACTGGAATTTTTAATGGGTGTTTAGTGAGGGAATGATTAAGGTTGTTCTCTTCATAAAAAAAGCATTCACTAGCATTAACCCTCTGACCGGAACATCCGTCTCTCAGACGGGGATGATTTGCTTTGATGCCTATAGATAACGTTGTGATGTGATTTTAGGGGTCAGCTGGCCTTGACATCTTCAGCTGGTCTCCAGTGAGATTACGTGGTGGCACTTGTCGATTTTTTTCAACTCACGATATGTACGAGTTTTTGTATCTATCACCGTCTATCATACGGATATTCCAATAGTTTTTTTTTCCTTTTTGGTATAATTATTTTCACTTGAATATAAATAATTTCTAATCAGTTTTTATAAAAAATACTAGTCTAAATTCTTTTGATAAAAATATACTAATGTAATGTGCCTCATAAGGACTTAAATATTACAAATTTAACTCAATTTCATGAACGATAAGGACATTTAAAACAATCCTTAAAGTAATAAAATTAAAAAAAAAATTGGCTTACCCGTCTGTCAGACGGATCTTTCTAAGAGCGACAAAAAAAATTTATATTCCGGCCAGAGGATTAAATAGATTTTTTTTTCTTGATGGTAGACCGTAAGGGCTCTTTTGGAAGGAGGTATAAGTTTAATCTGATTTGCTTATAAAGGGTGTTTTTTTAGAGGTATAGAACTTTAAATTGCAATAAAACAACGATGTATTATTCGATTGACATGATTTTTTTAGTCGAAAGATAATCTTGCGGCATTACATTCTAAATAGGATTTCTGGCACAGGACTGCCACGGCTGGCTCGGATGTAGTCCAATCTGGACGTCCAATTTTCGGTTACTTTTTCCAACATTTGTGGCCGTATATCGGCAATAACACGGCGAATGTTGTCTTCGAAATGGTCAAGCGATTGTGGCTTATCCGCATAGACCAATGACTTTACATAGCCCCACAGAAAATAGTCTAGCGGTGTTAAATCACAAGATCTTGGAGGCCAATTCACAGGTCCAAAACGTGAAATTAGGCGGTCACCCAACGTGTCTTTCAATCAATCGATTGTGGCGCGAGCTGTGTGACATGTTGCGCCGTCTTGTTGGAACCACAGCTCCTGGACATCATGATTGTTCAATTCAGGAATGAAAAAGTTAGTAATCACATGGCTCTATACCGATCACCATTGACTGTAACGTTGTGGCCTTCATCGTTTTTGAAGAAGTACGGACCAATGATTCCACCAGCCCTTAAAGCGCACCAAACAGTCAATTTTTCTGGATGAAACGGTGTTTCGACGTACACTTGTGGATTAGCTTCACTCCAAATGCGGCAGTTTTGTTTGCTGACGTAGCCATTCAACCAGAAGTCCGCTTCATCGCTAAACAAAATTCGCTTATGAAAATCGGGAACAACGGCCATCTCGTTTTGGGCCAATTCGACGAATCTACGCCTTGCTTGATCACATTTAAAATGTAATGCCACAAGATTATCTTTGGAATAAAAAAAAATTCATGTCAATCGAATAATACATTGTTGTTTTATTGCAATTTAAAGTTCTATACCTCTAAAAAAACACCCTTTGTATTATTTTATTCATTACGTACAAAAAAAAAATTTTTTTTTTGGAGACATGAAAATTCTGTTTCAATATATTCGAAGAAAAAGTGAATTTTAAACAGTATGAGTGAGTGTTTATTAATTTCACACTATTAAGCAACACGAGGGCTATTAACGACGGACCTGGTCATTTTGAGCCACGGTCAAATGAAGAGGATGACACCTGAGCTAGCACCTCCCTCTCCAAACTACCTCGCCGATGGAAGGACTTTGAAATACAACAGATTAAGAGCGCACTAGCCCTTCTACACAGCAAGTCTTCAGGGGCACAAGGACTCGAACTCATGACACGCTGACCACGAGTTCTTGACCATAACCATACTGCGACTACACAAAAGTCTGGAATTTGCATCAAATACGTAGCAATACCAGAACATTGCAAATTCCATGGAAACAGGCTATTTGCACCGTTTATTTAAAAATACTAAATAAATAAAATTGAATCTCTCCCCCCAAAATGTATGGTTTTATCCTATGATTATGTTCTGGTTAACCAAACCCTTAAACTGGAATAGGATAATAGTAAAGCTTTTTCAAAGTTTCATCTAACATATTCACATGTAATATATATACATAACAAAAATAACTATCAGAAATTATGATTTTGTATTGTTTCTCAATTTTACATTTGTCGCAACTTAAAGAAAAAAAAGACATTGCGCGACTCAGTAGAAACTTTAATGCCAAAATATTGAATTCTGCACCTTGTGAACAGTTTGCTTGTGTAAATTTACTGTGTGTGTGTTTCTCAGTCATACATAAATTTATCTAAATTTTTTGCCAGCGAAAGATTATGAAAATTATTAAAAGAAGACAATACCACACAGAAAAGAAACTCATAAATTACATATGACTTATTTATCTTCACATATAAACAAAAACAATTCTTAGTTTGTATGCGAAAGTTTAATTACTTCCGCGAATGAATTAAACGTCCATTAAATCATAGGAATAATTTTTAAAACTTTCTTAACTGTCATTATTCGACTAACCGGCGTTTTAACCGGATGCTATATACACAGGAGGCACAACAACTTATTTAAAATTAATCACCGTAATTATTACGCGAATAATTTTTCGCTGGAAAAATGAGTGCAAAAGGAAAAGAATGCTTGGGTGAAATTTTTGGCACTGACATCCCGAGGCACATTGTACCCAACACAAGGCATCACAAACAGAACAATGTTTGCATGCGTTGTTAAGGCTATGACGTCATGACACAGGGCCCTAACTAGTAATACATTTTCTGAAAGATTTGTATTAATACACAAGGTGATTAGAATTAAAGTTCCACTTTAAAATTACTGTTAAAAAAGAACTTTTGACCACACATACAAGTATATTCTCTTCAAATTTAAATTGAATCCACTTAAAAAAGGGGAAACGGTATGTATAAAAAAAAAATTCATCGATGTTTTTATTGTTGCTTTTTATGTGGTTTTTGGCAAAAAGACAATTGAAAACCGATTTTTCCCTTTCAATGTGGTAGGACCTTACCGTGGTGGACGGGCTTTTCATTAAGAGTGCAACAACTGTTGAATGAACTAATTCCATATTAGTATAATAATCAGTGTCGGATTAAGGTTCGATGGCGCGCTAGGCCCAAGTTAATTTGTGACGCTCTTATATATAATAACAATAATAATACGAATAGAAATAATGGATTCGAATTAAATGTAGGTATTTTATTAATGCATGAATTAAATATATATAAATTTTTCTACTTACTCGATTAATGATTTAAAAAAAAATACTCTACCCTTTTAATACTGACACCTGGAGGCGAAAAGAAGTATTAAAATTCGGTCTTGCAGTTGATAAAAAACAAAATCGATTTCAAAGTTTTGCCGCCTCAAAAAATTTTGGCACCCCTAAAAATTGGCCGCCTTAGTCCCGGGCCTCGCGGGACTAAGCCAAGAATCCGTCACTGGTTATAAGATGTATAAGCACAAATATGATGCATTCGAAAAATTTTAATATATTTCATAAATATCGCCTTCATATTTACCTTATCACACAAAGTTAAATATAGAACGGAATATATAAAGTATTTTATACCAAAAAAATTGATGTCCTAGAATTTGCTATTTTCTGTATAATAACGAAGCCAGAATCTGTAATATTGAACTTCCAGCCACTTTTCATTTAAACAAATTCGCTGAAATCAGAGCTTACGCCTTAACACCAAACAATATGATGTATTCGAAAAATTTTAATATATTTCATAAATATCGCCTTCATATTTACCTTATCACACAAAGTTAAATATAGAACGGAATATATAAAGTATTTTATACCAAAAAAAAAATTGATGTCCTAGAATTTGCTATTTTCTGTATAATAACGAAGCCAGAATCTGTAATATTGAACTTCCAGCCACTTTTCATTTAAACAAATTCGCTGAAATCAGAGCTTACGCCTTAACACCAAACAATATGATGCATTCGAAAAATTTTAATATATTTCATAAATATCGCCTTCATATTTACCTTATCACACAAAGTTAAATATAGAACGGAATATATAAAGTATTTTATACCAAAAAAAAATTGATGTCCTAGAATTTGCTATTTTCTGTATAATAGCAAAGCCAGAATCTGTAATATTGAACTTCCAGCCACTTTTCATTTAAACAAATTCGCTGAAATCAGAGCTTACGCCTTAACACCAAACAATATGATGCATTCGAAAAATTTTAATATATTTCATAAATATCGCCTTCATATTTACCTTATCACACAAAGTTAAATATAGAACGGAATATATAAAGTATTTTATACCAAAAAATTGATGTCCTAGAATTTGCTATTTTCTGTATAATAACGAAGCCAGAATCTGTAATATTGAACTTCCAGCCACTTTTCATTTAAACAAATTCGCTGAAATCAGAGCTTACGCCTTAACACCAAACAATATGATGCATTCGAAAATTTTAATATATTTCATAAATATCGCCTTCATATTTACCTTATCACACAAAGTTAAATATAGAACGGAATATATAAAGTATTTTATACCAAAAAAAAAATTGATGTCCTAGAATTTGCTATTTTCTGTATAATAGCAAAGCCAGAATCTGTAATATTGAACTTCCAGCCACTTTTCATTTAAACAAATTCGCTGAAATCAGAGCTTACGCCTTAACACCAAACAAAGACAACCTTAACTTTACAAAACATTTGAGTGATGCAATCAATCAAAGTTCAAAGCAATAATAAAGGAGGCCGCATATTTTGATGTACTTATAAATGTGACACTTATGAAATTATTATAGCTTTTGTATATAGATTTAACAATTTTGTGCAATATATAGAAATAAATAAAATAAATACTTATTTATTTATTATTTTACATAAATATTTTTCTATTCGCATAAAGCTAAAAACTTGTTATAACATTCATAATTGATTATTATTTTTTTCCTTTAAATTTATTAAATTCATAAATATTGTTGTAACTTTCTATATTTTACTGTTGGCATTTTTATTTATGCAAGCATATATATATATATATATATATATATATTTAAATATATAAAATCAATCACAATTATCAATTGAAAAACTGAAATATATGAATCTTATAATACTAAATCCCATTTCAAAATATCAATGGCGAATATAAAAGATAAAATTCCATCGTTTTCAAACAAAATTAAAAAATTATAAAATAAAATAAAAATTTATAAAATATCCAAGTGCAATCTCGGACTTAGGACCGATAAGTGGGGTTAAACTAGTTTGATGGCGCCAACCTTCCCCCTATTGAAACTTGGTAAGTTAATTGGAAAATATCCAAATTTCAAAAAAAATTTTTAAAAATTAAAGATTAAAAAGTTAAAATTAAACCATTATACTTGAAAAATTAAACTATTCGCCATCGCATTCTGAAAGATATTATAACACTAAAATATTAAAATTTAAAAACAATTCAGTGCATAATATAAGTGAATCAAACGCCCAAGATGATGCACCCATCTTTAAAATAGTTGTATAGGTAGAAAAAATAGTTGTATATGTATAAAAAATATTTGAGATCCGAAAGTTCAAATTAAAAAATATTTGAGATCCGAAAGTTCAAATTAAAAAATATCTAAAATCAAAAAGTTCAAACTAAAAAATCCGAAAGTTCAAACTAAGAAATTCGAAAGTTCAAACTAAGAAATTCGAAATTTCAAACCAAAAAATCCGAAAGTTCAAACCAAAAAATCCGAAAGTTCAAACTAAAAAATCCGAAAGTTCAAACTAAAAATCCGAAAGTTCAAACTAAAAAATCCGAAAGTTCAATCTAAAAAATCCGAAAGTTCAAATTAAAATTTCTAAAAACCGAATATTCAAATTAAAATTTCTAAAAACCGAATGTTCAAATTAAAAACACAGTATATTCACAAATGAAAAGCGTAAATCATTAAAACCTCACCAGAGAGTATATCCTAACAAGATAATCTATCTATATATATATATATATATATATATATATATATATATATATATATATGGAAGGCCACCTAGTGCAACATGGCAACACTACACACATGCTCATGCAGAGGAACACTTACGGCTTCATGTTATGAAATGTGATCCATATATATATATATATATACAGTGGCGCAACGGAGAACATTTGGGTCCCCCTGCAAAGTCAGGTTTTGGGCCCCCACGTTGAATTTTACAAAGAGTAGGCACTTGCGTCAGTCAAGCTTTGGACCCCTTAGAACCCGCCCCCGCGATGCGGGGGTGTACGTTACGCCACTGTATATGTATATGGATCAGGCCTTCTAACATTTCTAGGTGGCCTTCTAACATTTGAATTGTACAATTGACAATTCCAACGAGCAATCATTGTAACATATGTACACATTTATGTGATTCTTTATTTAATTCCATTCAATTACAAACTGCTGTTATCTGTGTTATTAAATATTAATTAATACAGGTGTAGCTTTTATAAAGGCCGCTCTAGAAACTCACAGAGGCCGCGGGTTCCCCATCTCTGCTCTATTCCATGTAATATTCCATTTAATCTACATCTTCATAATCCAACCGAAGGCCTAATTAGGCGGTGATTAACCACTTGCCAGTTTTGACCATACACCGTACGTTCACTACTTTTTTCCAATTCTTGATTTGCCCGTACGTCGTACGTTCAGATTTATTTCTCCGATTTCATTTTTGCTTTGCCCGTGTTTTTATCTCTAGTAATTCTAAAGTATAATTGAAGAATTTGTCAATGGAGATGGCAATAGTTGCCCACTGTATTGAGTTGAAAACCAGTTTTAAGTGGTTTGTGAGTGGTTTTGGGATGGAATATTAGAAAGGCGGGAAAATTTATTCACATCATTAGCTAGCGTTTTTGTGAGCGTGATTCTGAAAGACTTTTTGCACTGTATTAGACTAATATTGGAATTTATATCCTGCAATAATGGATGAATCGGAAATAATTCCGATTAGTGATTATGATTCGGATCTTGAATCTGAAACAGATTCTGAAATATCTATAAACGATTCGGGAAGTATTGACAGTTTCTCAGACGATTTTGACTTTGATATTAGTGACGATGAAAACGATGACCTTAGCCAAGCAAGAAACTTTTATGAAATCGATTGTAATAATCCTTATGCCCCTCCTCCGAGATTTGCATTCACTAATACGCCTGAAATTCATTTATTTAGATTTTGATGCAAGCTCTGGTAAAATGCAATATTATGAAGCATTGATAGATAATAATTTGATTGATTTGATTGTTCACGAAACAAATCGTTATGCTGAACAAACTATTGGGAGCAGCATTCCTCGCAAGCACCCAGAAGTAAAAATGGGAGCCAACATCAAAAGAAGAAATGCCTGTTTTTATAGCTCTAATTATTCAAGGCATCGTCAAAAAACCAACAAATGAACAATATTGAGCAAAAGACATTCCATATCGACTCCATTTTTCTCCAAAGTCATGTCCTATCGGCGTTTCAATCTAAGTTACCGTTTCTTGCATTTTTCCGATAATGAAACATTTGTTACTGAAACACATGAGTGCCCCAAATTATCAAAAATTTGGCCAGTACTAAAATATTTGACCATTCGTTTCAAGGAAGTAGTTACACCCGATAGAGATGTTACTATTGATGAAAGTCTGATGTTATTCAAAGGAAGGCTTGGTTGGAAACAATATATGCCTCTGAAACGGTCACGATTTGGAATAAAAAAGTTATATGCTGTGTGAATCCAAATCAGGGTATGTGTGGTCATTGATTATATACACTGGAAAAGGTACTCTATTTGATGAAAATACAAGCATATGTGTATGTCTTCACAAGTTGTAATGACTCTCATGGAACCACTCCCAAATAAGGGACATTGTCTCACCACAGATAATTTTTATTCCTCTCCGGAATCGGCAGATATTCTCATTCAAAGTTTGACTGATATGTAGGGCACACTAAAACCCAGAAGAAAGGATGTTCCTAAAGAACTGCTATCTAAAAAAAATTGACAAAGGTCAAATGATTGCCTATCAAAGAGGTAAAGTTTGCGTTATGAAATGGATGGACAAGAAGGCAGTGTGTCTTATTTCAACAATATATAACCTGAAATGGTTCAAGTACAGAGTCATAAAAATGAGATAAGAAGAAAACCTAAAGCAGTTATGGAATATAACAACACAATGGGTGGTGTAGATCGATTGACAAACATCTTACAAATTACCCTTTGATAAAAAAGGGGGAAAAGAAGTATTACAAAAATATTCTTTCATCTATTGGACATATGTTTGTGCATAAGTTTTGTGTTGTACAAAAAAAAATGGTGGAAAAGACTCTCATATGCAGTTTAGAATGGACATTGTTGATTGCCTGATAGAAAGATATGGAGAAGTGTCAGGAAAGAAAGGTCGTCCTGGCACTTCAACCCAATCCAATGAGATTGACTGAAAGGCACTTCTTGGAAGTAATTGCACCAAGTGAAAAGAAGCTGAGACCTGCAAGAAAGTGCTATGTTTGTTCGCTGAAGAAAAATGACAACGGAAAAGAATTAGAAAAGAAACACGATACTTTTGCCCTGACTGTGATGTTGGACTATGTGCTTGACACCTTGTTTCAAACTGTATCATTCCAAATTGGATTTGTAATCATAAAGAACTGTTACAATAAAGGAAATATATACTGGTAAGTTTGAAAATGTTTTTAATTATTTTTCATTTTTTACATATACCTGTAAAGTGCGCTTTCTCGTACATCGTTAGTGCTCGAAAAAGCAATAATTTGGGAATAACCTACGAACATTTAAAAGCACTCTAAATAGTTCATTTTCGTAATTACAACGATTTTACTTGTAATTATCGTTTTATAAAAAAGAAAAATATTATTAACTGCAATAAAAAAAATTGACATTTTTTTGAACGATTTTGGAAAATAAATGAAACTGTGTTAAGTGGTTAAATAAGAAAACACCTATAAAAAATGATCAAATGTTTTTTTAATCCATGTACCCACATGACATATTCCAATATCTCATACATTTCTGCAACAATATAACGTGTGTACAAAAAGTAGCTGAATCTTCAACAATTTTATCGCTCACACTCAAATTAATTTTACCGAAAACTAACTCTTCATCGACCAAAACAATCCTTTCGTTCCTCGTAAACACACCTGCATTCTGCTTCTGCGAAACGTTTCTGTTCAAACAGTTCACTGTACTCAGCGGGAAACGTTTGGATCTCTACAGAGATCGTGCACGCAACCTTGAGAATTTTCCAGGACTGAAGCAGTCACGCAAAGGCCAGTTCAGTAGTACTATGTCTTTCCTATCACGTGCCTCCAAAGGAAGTAGGCTAAGCGTCCTAGAAACCCATTTGGAATTACAAGACGAACACTCACTCTTGGCGAGGACCAGATTTAATCAGCGATATCAGAAGCACCACTCCCTAGAGTAATAACAGCCTTGGGTCCCACTTTGAATGTTTAAGTAGTTCAGTTTTATTTTTAAGCATGCACTGAGCGCATCTAATTTTTAAAGGCCTTAGATCTGAAGTTGGTGAAGTATAGTTTCGATTATGACAAAAGTTCCATTTCGATTTCCTCGCTTTTTACTTGTATAGGGGTGTCATTTTTCTTCACTTTCAAAACAGTATTAGAATAATTCCACAAAGAACGAAGCAAAAAGTGAAAAACATTAAACGTTTGATAATGAACTTATTTAATTACACCGGACTGTCATGTAAGATTTATAATATCTTCTTCCATTAGTTATGCTCAAAAGATATATACTGTTGAATCTATTTTTGTGCGGTGGATAGGGACCGCATAAATAAAACGCACAAAAAATATTCAAAAATTTCATAAATTCTTACATATAAAGAACTAATTAATGGAAATACTACAAAAAAACTTATTATGAACAAAAAATTAAACCTTATGTATTTATTGTTTGACATAAAAAGTTACAATACAAAATATTTTTGTATTCACAAAAGGGTAAAAAATTTTTGCATCATCGTCATTCATCATTGATTATTATTTTTCTATAAATTTATCGAACTCATAGATATTGTTGAACTTTCTATATTTACTGTTATTATTTTTATTTATGTAAGCATAAAAAATATATACATATGTTTGGATCAAACTTCATAACATGAAGCCTTAATTGTTCCTCTACATGAGCATGTGTGATAGTTCTGCCATGTTGCACTAGGTGGCGTTCTAAAATTTGAAATGTACAAATGGCGATTCCCACGAGCAGTTATTGAAACGTACATACATTCATGCCGTTCTTTATTCAATTTCAATGATTTGCAAACTGTTTTAATCTATGTAATTAAATATTAATTAATAGAAGTGCTGGCTTTTATGACGACCGCACAAGCAACTCACGGAGGGCGTGGGTTCCCCACCTCTACCTTGTTGCATGCATTCCACTGAGTACAAACACCTGCAGTTTGCTACATCAGTGGTGTCAAGCTGAAGCTATAAGATAAACGGAGTGAAGATCTGTGGTATATTTTGATAAGAGCTGGTTCTGCCTTAATGGTGGCAATGGCCATGTGTTGGTTAGAAGGAGGCCAGGTGAGCGTCTGCAACCAATCTGTCGGAGGATTAGACACACTTGACCTATCCTGAGTTATAGTCTGAGGAACTAATGTCCTATGACGGGAGAAACACTGTTGGCGTTATTTCATGCACCTTGTCTGCAAACGTACGTCAGTCGGTTAATTCAACATGCTATACTGCCATTTATAAACATCATTTAAGGGATGTTTTCCAACTCGATAACGTACGTCCTCATACTACTATTGTAACCCATCATGCTCTACAATGTGACGATGTATTGCCTTCCTTGGACTGCTAGATCACAAGATCTTTCCCCAAAGAAAAAAATGGGAAATCATTGGACGACAATTCCAGTGTTATCCTCAACCAGTATTAACCGTCGCTTTATTGACCGACCAAGTGCAACAGGCATGGAATTACTCCATCGGGTAAGCTGATATCTGGCACCTGTACGACAAAATGCATGCACATTTGTATCCTTCCATTCAAAATTCTAACGGTTACACCTGCTACTAATGTACATTATTTTACACTTGAAAGGACTCTTCTCGCGCTTACATTAATCTATGATTTGAGTGAGTGAGTGAATATTAACGTCGGTTCAGCTACTCGATGGCTTTTGGCGACGAACATTGTAATTTTGAACCATGGTCAAATGACAAAGATGACACCTGAGCTGGAACCCCCTCTCCTAATTACCTCACCAACGGAAGGACGTTTGAGTTTTCGACAGATTTAACGTGAATCGCTCCCCTATACGACGGCGGGTCTTCAGCGGTAATAGGCTCGAACTCATGACACGTTGGCCGTTACCTTGACCACTAGGCTACCGCGGCCTCAGTGATTTGTGAATACGTTGTCTAGACAAATGTATTGCCAAAATTGCATAACTTTACAGTAATTTTTTTTCTGGTCCTGTTTTTTTTTACATCAGTGTTGTTCTACATATCAAATTATTCATTTACAGTTCATACGCATCAAATACTACGAAATTTTTCCATAGCGAGTTTTGGCATCTATAAACGAATTATATCTAATATATAATGCAGTAAACGTTGCATTTGTCCTTTACCATTTTCCACTCTAAAATTTCAAGCTGTGATTTCTAGTAAATATTCTCGAAAACATTAAACAGCTTACCACCAGTATCAGCTACTTCTGCGGGAGCCATGTCTCTTATTTGAGTAACACTAGATGAAACAACTTCTACATCATCAGGGTTTCCATCTCCTCTAGCATTGGCGCTTTTTGCTGCTCCGCACCCCATCTTCTAGTTGAAGAGGTATCGTGTTCGCATCATGTTCATTTATTTGATTCTATAAGCAGAAAAGAACTATTTTGAAGGATAAACAAGAGGTACAATGCATCTGGAGAAATTTTAAAAGTACTATTTTTTTAAATAAATTTAATTGCAAAACTTCTCATGCTCCACATTGCACAACATGAGGCTTACAGACGTAAGTGGTAACATCATTATAAAATTTAAAACAAAATTAAAAATACATTTAAGAGACAAATGTAAAATAAAAGGATGGAAGGAAACACACAAATATAAAGAAAACCTATAAAACTTTAAAAATCTATACAGTAAACAAATTTTCTTAAGACATTAAGTCTTTCAGTACAATTCACCAACAAAGCCAAAACAGGTGGCCAGGAAATACCTAAACGTTTCAATTCCTTTTTAAAATTTTCTCTCTTACAAAAATACAGGTAACAATACAACAAGACATGTTCCGCGGTTTCAGCATCCAGATCACAAGAGCAAATATCATTACTAATTAAATTAAACCTAGATAAATAGCTCTCTTAAAATTCCCATGCCCTGTAAGTATCTGGGATAACTTAAAATTAGTAACAAATTTCTTACATTTTAACCGTTGATAAATGGTCGGAAGAAACTTTTTAGTCCTCAAAGCTTTAGGTGAAGCCGAGAATTCGGAGTTCCAAGCGGAAACAGTTATTTCCCAAGCTAAATGCTTCAAGTGGGACAACGGCACAGACATCGAAAGGTTCATATCTTGATAGGTTGCCTCTTTGGCCAACAGGTCCACTCTATCATTACCGAGATTTCCACTATGGTCCTGAACATAAGAAAAGTAGATGCCACAATCTTCAAGGTTGCACAGCATAGACTGAACCTCCACGACAAGTTTTTCTGTAGAATTCACTTTACGCAAAGAATGAAGTGAAGAGAGCGAGTCGGTGCAAATAAGAAAATTGAGATATTCTCCATGACGGAGAGAGTTCTGAATCATTTTTATGGCAAGATTAATGCAGAGTAGTTCGGCTGGAAAAACAGAGCATTCATCTCTTAATCGATGTTGGAAAGCAACTTTTTCAACTCCTTCCTCGTAAATAACGCAGGCAAGACCGACCCTTCCATTCAATTTACTCCCATCCGTGTGAAACAAACAGTTTTATATTCTTGAAAGACTTATAATTTGAATGTTACAAGAGAGAGTGATAGGTTTTCTACAAGAAAGTTGTGGTCATAAAGAAACTGGAATCGTCCTATCCAGCATGCTTAGGCTGGTACTCAAATAGCTTTCCCTAATATCAAGATTGTTTAAAATAACCAAGTCGAGAGGTGGTATACCAGAAATAGCAAACACTGCTTCATAACTAATAGTCTTGTATCGTTTTATGTAACGAAGTAAATACCTCCGTTGCGTTCTCCTAATAAATCTACTATTAATTTTCTTACTTAAAGAATGTCCCCAAGCTCTCGATGCATAAGATATGAGAGGTACTATCCCTTGCTTATAAATCAATTGAAGAACATCATCCCCCCAAATTATTGTTAGAAATTCTTAACAGACCAAGAATAATTTTTTCACTTTTACTAGAAACATAAGAGATGTGCTCCTGCCGCTGCATTTTGTTATTAACAACTATGCCCAAATACTTAACCTTGTGCACTTCTTCAATTGTTACACCTCCAAGTTTTAAGTTGATTTTTTGATAAACTGTCGATTTTTTATATAAATCTTATTTACTTTTGTTTTAAGCGGATTAAACTAGCTTAAATAGCTCTGACCAATCAAAAATATTAAGAATGTTTTGTGACAACGTGCAGACATTCTGAAAGTCTTTACGTTGGACAATAAGAAGCACATCATCTGCAAACGCTATTTTATGACAATTCTGTAGTTTTCAGATACTGCAAAGATAATTCATAATTAAATTTCACAGAAAAGGTCTCATCACTGACCCTTGAGGGCAGCTTTTTTTCAAAACAAGATTCTTTGAGAGCTGAACGATATATTGTAAGAAGTTTCAAATAAGGCAAAAAAATGTTTTTAGGGACTTTGAAACTTTTGAGCAGGTACAAGATACCAGGCCACCAGGCATTATCGAAAGCTGCTTTATGTCCAAGGAAATTAGAAAAGTCACTTAGTTTTTACGCTTTCCCTCTTTGACGATATTACAAAGGCGTACCTAGGCATCCTCTCCAGACCTTTGAGGCGTAAAGTCGCACTGGTCGTCACTTAAAAGACTAGACTTTCTTAAATAGTGGTTAAGTCTAAAAAATGCAGAGTTTTCCAAGCACTTTCCCAAACAAGGGAGCAAGCTTATGCAACGAATATTGTCTAAGTGCGTCCTTGACAATTCAGTACTTTTAGGAAGAAGCACAATTTTTGCCTTCTTCCAAATCTTTGGGAAAACACCCAATTTCAAACAATTGTTAAAGAGAGTCAAGAGGACACAGTAGGAGAACAATTGTGAAACTTCTTAATCAGTGCATTATTAATTATGACGGAACCAGGTGCTTTATTTAAAAACTTAAATTATCTATAACACAGTCAATTTCTGTTCTTGTAAAAAGGATATAATCATAGATTTCATTAACCAATTCAGCTTCTGAACGCAAAACCCTATGTTGAGAATTATCTTGACTATTCAGATCACAAGGGAAAGATTTGTTCAAGACGGCATCTATAATATCTTCAAAAGAAGTAAAATGTCCAGAGGAGACTTCGATCCCTGAGATTTCAAGCCTTTTAGTAAAATTGGTTTTCACTCCATGAGTATAAATTTCTTACCAAACATACTGCACAGTAATACCAGCGAGAAAAGATTTCCAAGAGTTCATTTTGTTTTCATCAAGTTTTAATTTATATTTTACCCTAATTTCACACAATGTATTTTTCTCTATAAACCTCCCTTAGAACGGAATTCTTTGTTCTTTGATATCGCCTTCTTGCTTCATTCAATTGTTTACGCATGCAAAATAATTCAACGGAACACCAGGGTACTTTATAACACCTACTCATTTTCAAAGAGACAGATTTTTCTGCAGTCGATGTAATTAGATCTTGCAAATCTTGAACACATAATTCGAGACTATCAGGTTGTAAAGAGTGTTTTTTTTCCAGGTATAGAAGTTTAAGTTGGCATTACTTTCCCAGATGGCGACCGATTTAACAGCTGTCAAATGATTTATTCTCAGTTTGGTTTGGTAATTCATCAAAACGATCATCAAGCAAGGCGTAGATTCGTCGAATGGGCCCAAAACGAGATTGCCGTTGTTCCCGATTTTCATAAGCGAATTTTGTTTAGCGATGAAGCGCACTTCTGGTTGAATGGCTACGTCAACAAACAAAACTGCCGCATTTGGAGTGAAGCTAATCCACAAGTGTATGTCGAAACACCGTTACATCCAGAAAAACTGACTGTTTGGTGCGCTTTATGGGCTGGTGGAATCCTTCTTCAAAACGATGAAGGCCACAACGTTACAGTCGATGGTGATCGGTATAGAGCCATGATTACTAACTTTTTCATTCCTGAATTAAACAATCATGATGTCCAGGAGCTGTGGTTCCAACAAGACGGCGCAACATGTCACACAGCTCGTGCCACAATCGATTTATTGAAAGACACGTTTGGTGACCGCCTAATTTCGCGTTTTGGACCTGTGAATTGGCCTCCAAGATCTTGTGATTTAACACCGCTAGACTATTTTTTGTGGGGCTATGTAAAGTCATTGGTCTATGCGGATAAGCCACAAACGCTTGACCATTTGGAAGACAACATTCGCCGTGTTATTGACGATATACGGCCACAAATGTTGGAAAAAGTCATCGAAAATTGGACGTCCAGATTGGACTGCATCCGAGCCAGCCGTGGTAGTCATATGCCAGAAATCATATTTAAAATGTAATGCCACAAGATTATCTTTCGAATAAAAAAAATTCATGTCAATCGAATAATCCATCGTTGTTTTATTGCAATTTAAAGTTCTAAACCTCTAAAAAAAACACCTTTTATATAGTTATTGAAAGAATCTAATTTTGCATTTTCGGCTTTAAAACAGGGAGAATAAAATATATTCCAATTTGCTTTTTCTGTATTGAAAAGATTTGTTTCAACAGAACAGTTCCAAGCCCTGTCTGAATTGGGAATTTTCAGCTCAAAAGAAATCATTCTATGATCAGAGAGGAAATCATACTCTGGTATATACCACCTTTTAATTAATCTAAGCACATCGTGCTCAACTGTTGTAACAACAATCCATAAAATTAAGACAATAAAATCTGTATATGTTTCAGCATTGTCAAGTACTTCAATCAAATGTTACAAAAAATAATTTTTATAAATTTGCACGTCTTCTACTCTAAAATGTTAGATATTTAAGAAATAAATTTGTAACAATATTTAGGTAATAAAGCTTCTATATCTAAATATATCATTCTAATTTATAAGTTTCACACAAATATTTAGATTATTAACATTGAATTAGTAGTACTCTCCAAGGCAGAGAGAGAGAGAGAGATTTTGCTTATATAACAAAGAAAAATGAGGAATTCTTTTTTTAATTCTTTTTTATTTGATAAATAAATTATTAACAAGATCTATTTTACTATCCATTTAATATCTTCATTGGAATACATCTAATATTTCAATTTGAGAATTCTTTTAAATAATTAATCTTTAGTTTACAAAATGGCAAATAAATTGAAATACTTTGTCACTTAAAAATCCTGCAAACACATTCGGTTTTAAATTAAAATATTCAGAACAAAGAAAAAACAGAACTAATTTGTTACTGGCGCGCTAACCGCCAAAGGCCTAGTGACACGATTGAAATCCCACCAAATAGACAGACCTTCGGCGGCAAGTAGTTTTCTATCCAAAATGGCGCTAAAAATGGGTTGTAAAGAATTAAAAAGTAAATATTGAAACTGAATGACGCAGAGAATTACGTATACTTGAAAATAGATTTTAAAAGACCAGGATAAAAAAAAAAGTTGAATTTGAGGAGTTTCTAAATGCTTAAAGAGGAAAAGGAATTTAAATAATTAAAATTGCGTAACAAAAAATTTTTAAAAAATAATTTTAGGTCAAAAGAAAAATTAAGTACTAAGCTTATGGAAGTGAGATTATGGAATATAAAAAAAATTATTAAAGCATCTACCAAAAGTACAACAAAAATAATTTTTTAAATTTAGTACCAGTGAAAAAAAGAATTTTGATTGACACATTTATTATGCAAATTTGCCCCGTAAAATTTGCAATAAAAAATTCTGCCGTCCGATTTCTTACTTTATTTAGAAACATTTTTCTCCAATTCTTAGAACTTCCTTAGAACAGTTTTATCACATTTCATAACGACCGAAATGAGCAAATTCTTCGTTAAGTTTGAAAAAACGAATTCCGTATCCTTAGAAAATAAAATTGACCTGAAGGTTGCATCCGGTAAACCTTTTTGTCCTTATTAATTAAACACGGAGCCCTCTCATACTCTTGAGGGAAGAAATTCTGGTACTCACCAGTAATTTCAGATATCCATTATTTCACGAAAACAAATTGCAAGAATAGAATACGAATACTGTAACTATAGCGTTCAGTATGGAAATGGTTAAATTTATTTAAAAAATCTAACTAATTATAGCAAATATAGTATCAAACGATAAAAATCAAGGTAACCATATGGTAGTGCTATCGCCCAACTTGGCAAATATTTAACACAATTTGGCGAATATCGTTCCGATATCAAATTAGTACCTCAACCATTTCTAAAAATACAACAAACTGTCAGAAAAGTTCTGTTTACAGTGCCATCAGCTGTTGAATTAGATAAAGTCTCAACTGTTCCCCAAAATGTTCGCCAAATAGCGCCAAAAAAGGCCAAGTTGCGCTAAATCAAAAACACTCGGCTTTCATGCAAAAATTGGTAACTTGGCGCCAAATTTGTATCTTTAAATTGGGGGTTCAACTAGGATCCCACCGTTGAACTGAAATAGAAGTTAGTTGTAATAGCCTTCATTGAGCTTCCACAAAATGTGGTAAAATATCCTAACTGTTTTTTTTTTACATTACTTGGATATTTATATCGCCAAAATGTTTTACATCTTTTTCTTCATTTACATTCAGAGTAAACCTTAAGCACACAACGCAATCCTCTAAATGCGTGAGATAAAAACGTTTCTTAAAAAACAAATGGCGTGAAACTTTTTATCGCACAGCTTGAACGCGAAGAACCAAATGACAAAAAAATAAAGAAATGTTAAAATTATACGCAGAAGATAAAAAAAAATTTTTTTTGAAGAAAGGAAACTCTTGAAGGGATTTCTAGGAGTATGAGAATTTTTAGGCTACTATGTCTTCTATTCTGCAATAATCAATTTACTATTAGTTCTAAACATGATTAATTACACCAAATATTCTTTTCTTTTTACTTGTACACCCGACCACTATTATAATTTATTAAAACAATTTTTGAAGTTTTGATTTAAAATCATTCTTTTTAAACATAGGGCTAAATTTCCTCCCTGAGTTTTCTTATATTAATTAAATATTCTTAGTTATTAAAAAAAATATAAGTTTGAGCCCACAATATAAAAATATGTTAATACAAAAGAGAAATACTTATATGTATATAATGTATAAAAAAGCAACACCCAAAACGCTTAGGTTTTTAAAAAGAAAGTTCGTGATTTTAAATATTCCATATTAATATTCTATATAAAGGACAATGGCAATGATCATTTAAAAGTGATCGTTTGAAACTTGGTGTTGTCTCTAGCCACTATTTCAAAATGAAAAAAAATACAGCTTTCAAAAATAAACTATGCATGTGCAATACTATATTGTTTTTAAATGTACAAACACTGTGTGTGTATAACGGGATTTTCACAACGTAAAAGGAAAATCAGCGTTTTGAACTTTTTATTTTGTTTAAACATTTCTAAATCGAAAACTCTCCCATAGGCTGACGTTTGAGGTAGTACCGTAAAACTAGCGAAATATATCACATAAATATTTTAAAATTTTAAAATTTCATTCTTTTTAAACACACGAAAGCAAAAATATTTTCTTTTATACAAATACAGTCGAAACTCTATATAAAGAAGGCGATAAATCCCGGAAAAATGTTCGCTATATAGAACGGTTAATCTTTTAATATACTTTATAAACCACATGAAACAAATTTTAATTTCATAAACACTATGTATTAAAAAAAGTAATTATTCACACTTTTTTTTAAAAAATTAATATATGTTTATTTCATATATCTGACCCATTAAAAAAGAAGGCAAGGAAAGCAAGAAAAAATATTGTCGAAGAATTCACTGCATTTTCAATATTAAGAAAATAATTTTAGACTAAAATTAATGAATTTTAAGTACATTTATATGTTAAAACATACAAGTAACATTAAACACATACATTATTTTCTAATTAGAACACAAGGTCACGGGACAACTCCACTGAGGGTGAAAGAGGATATCGAAGATGTCTCTTGTGTACTGGGCAATGGGAGTTAAAGGTTGCATTTTTTGTATGAAACGACCAGAACTCTATTGCTCTCGGCGAATTAGGATTTAATAAAACCAGTTCAAAATTTATAACCACCATAAAATCTTTTAAAGAGAGAATAACTTTAAATTTTTTCAGAAATACTTTTAAAAAAAGAACAAAAATTGAATCACAAAAGAAAAAGTTCGTTATATAGAAAATGCACTTAGCTATAGATAGGTTATTTTACGAAGAAAATCATGAAAGGTTCAAGGTCCCAGGAAAAAGTTTGCTATATAGAAAAATTCGCAATATAGAGGTTCAACTGTATTTATCCAATATTTGTCAATTTTTTTAAAAAAAAAATGGCATGCAAGTCCGTGCAAAATAAGAAATAATAATAAATAATGCACGTAATTTTTCCAATGCGTTATACATATGTATAAAAAACACGCAAAATGCCTTCGCACGCGAAAAGGAAAACTTTCGTATTCGCTACCGAATTTTGAATACTTTTAGAACGATTACTTTAGAACGATAGAACGATACTTTTAGAATAACTCCAAACGATTTTTTTATCCTTATTTTTTTAATAAAAAATTCAGAATTCTCACCTGCTGTCATTGATTAGAGACAACATTCTTCTGTCTTCCTTACTCTACCTGCAGAGAAAGAGAAGCTATCGTGAGTGAGTGAATCGAATCTAAAGGGATATCGAAAAGAAAAGAAGGTGGGGGGAAGAACGAGAAAGATATCCATTTCCTAGGAAACCGATCAATGCCGTTGCAAACAGCCTAAATATTTCGAAATTGTATTATTAAGGCAATTGTAAAGAAACAAAGAACTCCTTTAATACATCAATCTATAAAAGATAAATGAAATATTTTTATACTGCCTCTTCTTTTTTTTTCGATCGAGAAAGCTACTGTATATTTTCATAAGTTAAGAATTTTTGAAACTTTCTTAAACTGGGAGTAAAAGGATCGTCTTATGCATGAATCCTGCTAATCTCGGTAAAAACGTAGCTTAGGAAAGATAGTTTTTTTTCCAACGTTATCCGTTAACCTACGCTAGCGTTTTTTAATCTTTTTATTTATTGGGTGTTTTGAAAGGAACTTTTAATTTAAAAGAAGGGGGAAGTCCTTCCGTTTTATTTTTAAATTTACTGCTTGATTTAAATTACATATTTAAGATTGAGTTCTTTGAAATTTCGTCATTTTGTTAAAAAAATTGGCAATATCTATTACAGATAGAAAAGTAGGAAGTATTGTACTATTTTGGAATCTTAACTAAATGGCGGTAAGGCGGTAAATATTTAGTTCTGAGCCCCGTAACCCCGCCCCTTGGGAATCGATTTCCACAAAATCCGTTCATAGAGAATTTTTACCCTATAAAGGAAACATATTTGCCAAATTTCAAGTCTGTTGGGGTCTCTTAGTTCAAAAATAGAAATTTTTATCTATATATAACATCTCTGCACCCTTGATGTCAATTTCCGCAAAACCTGTTCGTTGCAGATATCAACTAAAAAAAGATATATGCTTGCCAAATTTTAATCTACATTTAATAGTTCAAAAAAGGGAATTTTTTTTTATCTCTAACATCCCTGCAAACCCCTTTTCCTCTTAGGTGTTTATTTCAGCAAATACATTCTTAAGAGTTGCCAATTTAAAATGTCGCGAACTGCAGTAATAGTTTTGTTACACATGAGCGGGATCGGTTTTCCATTATCAGCACCAAAAATAAAAGATATTTATGCCCCATAGATTCCTTCAAATGTGATTTCCGCAAGACCCACGTTTTAGCTAATCACTACTCGACAAAATAAATATACCTTCCAAGTTTCTAGTTATAATACTTCAAAAACGGGAATTGTTATCTTTGTTAACCTTTGGCAACCCCTTTGGGAGTAGATTTCCATAAAACCCGTTCTTAGTGGATCAGTACTCAACAAAAGAAACATGCTAACGAAATTTAAAGTTTGTAGGTTTAATAGTTCAAAACTAATTTTTTTTCATTCGTACTTTCCGTACCTCCCCCTTTAAAAGGAATTCCACAAACCCCTTTTGAGCAAATCTCTACTGAAATAAAGAAACGTATCAAATTTCAACTCAGTGGATCTTCTAGCTCAAAAATGGGAACATTGAGCTCACTGGCGTATGTAGTCCTTAGTGGGCTCTGTATCAAAATTCCTTGAAGGTTCTTTTTTGGGACCCCTTAACATTTTGTGATTTTTTTTTTACTTACATATTTTGGGGCTCCGTATCATTGATGCGACTGATTCGGGGGGTAGCTACGCCCTGATTGAACTATAACGCCCCCTCGGGAGTCGATTTCCGCAAAACCCATTCTTAGCGGACCTCTACTCAACAAAAGAAACATGCTCACCAAATTTCAAGTCTAATGTTCGGGAGATCTCGTGATGAGTGTGTGAATGAGTGAGTGAAGTGCCTTTCTATTTGATTTCTATAAATTCAAATTTTTCTATAACTTTACCCAGAAAGGTATTCAAATTTTTTAACAAGCATTTCATTGCCATACAATAAATTTGTTATATTCGTATCTTGTAGCTGTTCAGACGCTCGCTGTATGCCTCTGTTGAAAGGGCCTTTTTAACGAACAGTTCATCAAACTCAAATAAAAAGAAATCAGATATGGATTTCATCAAACCGGTGCTAGCCGGATAGATCTCATCACCTAAGTTAGCCCTAAATTCTTCCTGGATTTATTAAACAAATACGCGAAATACTTTTTCGATGAAAAGCAATCAAATTCTTTACCACTGCAATAAATCAATAACATCTATATTTCTTATCGAAAATATTATGTATACTATTCTTGTTATTCTGAATTCACTTTCTAGTTATAAGTTTTCCAGCTTTCCTATTCTAGATTCAACCTCTACAAGAAAATTTTTCCAACCGACTTTTATAACTATTTTTTTTATCATCTTCAAATTGATATTCGAATCGCTCAAACAATTTTGACACTCTGTATTGCCTGTATTCAGACACAAGACACCAAAAAAACTTAACTTCCTGAGAACGATATGTTAAAAAAAAGTTTGTTTCCTTGTATCTTCTATCTCATTTTTCAATATTTTCATACTCCATTGCGTGAGAAAATATATTGACCGAGATAAAAGAAAATTTACTTATTCTGTGTCAATATCGATTGTACTCCCAATTTTTGATGTAAATAACAAGGTATTTAATTCACCGTGGAAGTGAAGACAGAAATCAATATCTACAAGGTTCTTGATGTAAAACATACCAGCATCTCTGCAGGGCATAAGTCAGCCATCTTGTTCTAATAATATTTCATCGGCTAATTGCATTATTTCAGCAAGATGACGTTTCATAATTGTGTTCATCTATCAACTGAATTCCATTACTGACGTGAATATAAGAGAGAGGTATATAAAAAATAGTTGCAAAAAGAAGTGAAGTGGCATGCATATCCGAAGGCTGTTTCTGGCTTACGTAGATACCCCCGCTCTACAGTACTTCCCCACCAGTGAGTCGGTGGATTAGCAAATGAACGATATATCTGTTATGACGAACATGTTTAGCGTGTGAGTTGTTGCTGTTGAGTACTGTAGCGGTGGTATCTACATAAGTTAGTTACACCCTCCGGACCGGGGGGATCACTTTTGTCTAGTGGTCATGTTACTTTGCTTCGGATACATAGGTCGCGGGTTCTATCCTCTGGTTGTGCGCGCCATTTCAGAAGTAAGATTATTCACAAACATTCTATAAGCCACTCGATGCCATAAACGAAAAGTTATGACACAGAGGATGCATGTGGATGATTTTTTTATGTAGTATGTAACAGATCGTTTTCCCAAATTAACAACTGTACCAATAGATGGAGTTGCCGTCTTACATCCGTGGTAACAACAAACTAGTCTAGAGTTGGACTGGAGCGATTAAGATGCTGAAAATGGTCTGTGCCTTCCTTGCCACAGAGGGGTAATATTTGACTTATATTGTTTCCGTCTAATATTTTCTATTTTTTGACCTATTGTACTTACTATATTATGTTTAAAACTAATAAACCCTTATTATTATCCCTGTTCCCATTTTCTTGTATCTTACAAGTAGAACTATCAGCCACCCGGAATATAGGCGTACTCAGATAGAAGAATCCGAGGAGCTTGGAATTGCCCAAAGTGTCATCTCTAGGCTTTAGCAACGATTCCCAGATGACAGGAATGTCCGTAGATGTTACGGTACATCTCAACCTCAAATAACCACGTGTATGAAGACCGGTATTTGGCAGAAACTGCCAAAAGAAGCAAACGCAGCACAGTATCTGACCTGTCTCGTCAGCTATCTTTAGCTACGGGTACGACAGTTTCAAGGCAAACCAAGTACAGACATTTGGGATATATTGGTCAATATTCTTGCAAGCCTGTCAGATGTGTTCTGTTCACAGAAACTCACTGTCGCCATTGGTTAGCATGGAGTAGAGAACATGCAACGTGCGGATATCGTCACCGTAAGCATGTGTGGGGTTTTCCGACAAGTAAAGGTTTGGCTTCCGGCCTGATTCACTTCGGAAGACTTTCATATGGAGAATACCAGGTAATCGTTATCAGCAAGGCTAGATCACTGAACGGCACCGTTACAGTTCGAGGGGGTAAGGGATCCAGAACAGAACTGAGCGTTCAAATAGGAACCATGACAGGCCAATTGAAATAATAACGATCAATAGAAATAGTAATGGGTGTTTTTTTGCTAAATTTATTTACTCAGTTGTATTTAAATCTGAATAAACCCAACTATATATCACAAAAATCCTAGTTTAGACTTGTGAGGGATTACCACGTCTGTCTTGCCCGCCTAGTGTGTGGGAGGAAGGAAAGAATACCAGACATATTCAAAGTCAACTTTTTTATTGATCAACCAAATTATCAACACTGATTCACTAAGATTCAAGGAGAAAATGTCTCAATATGAATAATACAAGCGGAATAATAACGAGATGCTCGAATTATACGAAAACTGTGAATATCGACCACTTTAATTTAGGATTAATTCAATTATCCCTGTTTACTTTAAGTTTAGTGATCAATCGTCACTTTAAATCTTCGTCTACTTAATATTTGAAATATCCAATAATTTGTAGTGACAACTGATCTGTAGAAATCTCACCTGACTCCTGGCTTTCTTTCTCTCCTTTTCCATATGCTAGCTAGAAAACCATGACTATGCCTTGTAGATTTAATTTGAAAATATCACGGTTTCTTCTTCAGAAGGGTGTGTTGTGAATAAAAGCGAATGATAGCCCAAAGATTTCCCAACAGGATTAGTGGAAGGTACGCGAATAGATCTGTCACAGACTCTGTAACGAAGTCTTAGCTATACATAGGTAAAATGCAATATTAAAGAAGAATTTTACTTAAAGGGGAATGTTTCAAAAATATGTCACCTTTTTTTTTCTTTTCTTTTTTTTTGCCAAAAAACTGCAATTGAATAATTGTTTCTTGTAAATATATTCTTAAAACAACTTTATACGTATAGTCTAATTCAACTGACACTAAATACAGAAAAAAAATTATTCACTTAAACGCTTTTGCTAAGTCACAGTTTGAACGTAGTCAGTCCTTAGTAGACCTTAAGACTAGCATGCATAAAAAATCTTGTATACACAAACCACAAAAAAAACAGCATTTTTTTTTCGTTTAGAAAATAGTGAGAGAAGTTGTGTCAACAATACTTTTAATTTAAAACGCATTCTTTTTCATTTTAAAATTCTTATAAATTAGCCTCTTTAGCTCAGAAATTCTCGTCATTTTATTACGTAAGAATCCACTCCTGTATTGGCTCCTAGAATACCAGCCGGTTGATATGCCAACTTGGTTAACTAGACGCTTCAATATCCATTGGAAATCATTTTATTATATTTGTTATATTTTAAAAATTCTTCTAAATTATCCCTTTTAGTTCATTAATTTTATCCATTAATATTTATACGAAGAAGAGTTTATCCTCTTTTGCTACTAATATGCCAACCCGGTTACTGAGATGTTTAAATATGCATTGGGAATTTATTTAGTATGCTGTATCTCACAGGATTTAATTATATTCGAAACCTATATCAGAGAACCCGTGAGTCTGAGAATAATACTGCGATGTGGTACTGTTCTTATTACGTTTATAGTATTTGATCCTGCCCTAAGAAAAACATTCTTGCATGTATCAAATGTGGCCGCTATAGCCTAATGTTCACTGTCTCGACCCCACAGCCACCGTGTCATGAGTCTAAGCCCTAGTGCCACTGAAGATCCACCGTGTGGAGGAACTGATGCGGGCCTATGGAGGTTCAAAGTCCTCTCGTTGGCGTGATGTGGTAGTTCGGAGAGGAAGATGCTATCTCAGGTTTCGTCCTTGTCACTTGACCATGGTTCAAACTTACTTGCTTCATCGCCAATAGCCATTGTGTCATTTTATAATACTGTAGTGTCTTCCGTAGGTTGAATTAAACATGATTCTTATTTACCGGATTTACTGTTTTTATTATTTTCTTCAAAGCACATTACTATACTTACAACACTATTTACAATTATAAATCGCAAAGAGAACTTCAGGCATCGTCCTCCATTTTCACGTTCGAGACCACACTCCTCTTCTTCTCTCCTTTCCGCTCGAAAGCCAAAACAGTTCACAGCAGCGCCCTCTTTCTAGTCTATCGTGTGCTGTGTGTCAAGCCTCCTAGTGCACTATGTGCCACGCCGTTACAGTGTTCTCTCTCAAAACTGGGGTGGGATTGTGCCAAATCGTACTGTCATCTGTATGGTGCTCAAAGCTACAGATAACGACAAGCGTACATCTAGCACTTTGCCGCGCGGTCTTTGTCTTTCTAGTCTATCGAGCGCTAGGTGTCAAGCCTCCTAGTGCTATTTTACACAATACCAAGTTAATTAACATTCAAACTAAATATGCAAATGCTTTCAATAAAGTAGATTAAAATATGTTACGTACTTTGTAATGATGTGTTATTTTAATCAATGCAAAGAATTTTTTTAACTATTTCATTTGTTGGAATAAATTGAGAGTGATTATTTAGAGCAGTGGTTCCCAAACTTTTTCACCTCATGGAACCCCTAGAACTTCAAGATGTTTTTGTGGAACCCTTAAAACTAAAAAGTGTTTTTTCGGAACCCCATTCCATACACATACTTCGAAGAATATATCTCAAAATAATGTTTAAGGAAGATAAAAATGTTATGTGCACTTTATGTAAAGGCAAGTAAAAAAAGTATTGCATTTATTATTAAAAAATTATAATCTAATTTTTTAATATAATTTTACTCGTCAATAATATTAATTTGTGATCCAAATGTCACTTATCCATGCATTATTTAATAACTGGGATACGTGCTTACCTTTTTTTCACACAAACTGTCGAAATTCAGGTTTATTGAGATTAAATGTATAATTACATTATATTCTGAGTTTAATTTGTTTTATACTTTGTTTTTGTAGCCACTCACGTTGAGAAATATATTTCACTTAAACACAATGCTCTGAAGGGCATTATAATGATTATAGCTGTATGAGAAAACCCGTGTATTTCGTATAAATTTTAAACCTAAAATTTAGATGTTATTCTTGTTAAATTTAGATTATAACATCAAATCTGTTGATATGTTGATAAGTTATTTCTTCTCCTTCATTATAGGTATTTTTACCACAAATACAAAAAGTTGAATTTTCCATTAAAAAACTATTTAGTTTTGCAAGGCATTTTGTTAACTGACGAGTAGAAATAATCTCGTGGAACTCGAGATAGCAAACAATAGAATATTCTCAATCTAGTAGGAGGTATATATATGCATAAAGTCAAAGCGTTTTATAATATTAATTAGTTGTATTATAATAAAAGTTTTATAAGTGTTGCATAATAAAGTTATTATACATAAATAAAATTTTGAATACATATTATTTTTTTCTTGAATTTTTCATTGTGTCTCGCGGAACTCTTGGGTATGTCCTCATGGGACTCAGAGTTCGCGGAACACAGTTTGGGGACCACTGTGACTTAAGAGTATTTCTCCGAAAATTTAAACTATTCATTGAAATAGATTTAGCTCATACTGTAATACTGATTTGTATATTCTCTATATATTATTCATTTATTATTATTTTTTTTTGGAAAATAGTCTTAGATAAACGAATTAAAAGGATTAAAGTATTTTTCGTCTTCTGAAAATCTACGGTTTACAAATAAAATAACAAGAAGATGGGATAAACTTTTTACAAACGCTTGAAATAAAATTAAATTAAAATATACAACATGTTGTAAATTTAATTGTGAGAATAATTATCTAACACATAACTTTCGTGATCGATTAATAAAAGTGAGTTAATATAAACTACACATTGCTTTAAATTTTGAGAAAAAGTAATAAATATAACCTTTAGTTTCCTTTTTAAATCTTTTATACGTTTTACCTAACTCCGTTCTTCAAATACGCTTTCATCTTCTATACGCATGAAATTCATTCAAAAATAATACATTCTACCTGTACTAACATCGCAATGTTAAATGAATGTTAAAGAAGAGTGAAAACTTAAAATAAATGTATAAACTAAACTAAAAAATTCAATATCTTAATTCAGAAGCTTTAAAAGAAAAAGTATAATTGCCTGCTATGAAAATGACAGGAAGAAAAAAAGAAAAATTTTAATAATAAATTAAGATGTAATGATTTAAATTTATCATCCACAAATATATAAAAGTTATCTCTCTCTATATATATATAAAAGAAGAAAGGCAACTCACTCATCACGATATCTCCGGAACTATTAAACCTGAAATTTAGTAGGCATGTTCTTTTCATGGAGTAGAGTTCCGCTAAGAACGGATTTTGCGAAAATCAATCCCGGTGGGGCGTTACGGGGGATTAAGGGGTATTATAAATAATTATTTCCATTTTTAAACTACAGGACGTACAGTTTCGAAATTTGGTACGCAGAATCCTTTCATAGAGTAGAGATCCGCTATAAAATGGTACTTACGAAGATAGATCCCATTGGCGCTCCGGAGAATTAAGGGGCGTTACATATAATTATTTCCATTTTTAAACTATTTGAACAATCTTGAAATTTGTTGAGCAGATTACTTTCATGGAGTAGACAACGGCTACAAAATGGTTTTTACGAAAATCGACTCCCAAGTGGCGTCTCGGGGGATTAAGGGGTGTTACAGATAATTATTTCCATTTTTAAACTTTAAGACGCGCAGTCTTGAAATTTGGTAAGCAGATTCCTTTCATGAAAAGAGTTATTCTAACAAAGAATTTGGCGAAAATCTGCCCTCAAGATGGGTTGCGAGGGGTCAAGGGGGTTATCGAAAAAAAAATCTTCATTTTGAATTGTTAGACCCACATACTTGAAATTTGTTAAGTATTTTTCTTTTGTTGAATAGAGTTCCGCTATATAAGAATGGATTTTACAGAAATTCACTCCTGGGAAGAGCGGAGAGATACTGGACCGCGTTGACCAAAAAACTCCGTTTTTGGACTGCTAGGAACATAATAATGAAATTTGATTTCATGTTCTTTTTGTCGAATTGAAATCCTCTAAGAGCGGTGCTTTTAGAAAAATACTCTCAATGGGGTTACGGGACGTATTGATAGCAAAATTCCATTTGTGCTCTGTTAGATTTAGACTTGAAATTTGGCTCGCATGTTATTTGACGGAGTAGAGATCCACTGAAAATTGTTTTTACGGAAATCCACATGGTTATTAGATTACGAGAGCGCAAAAAATCATTCCACTTAAATTTTAGAGATTATTAGAAATTATTAATTAGAAGTTCTGTCCTTTTTATAGAGTTTATATTTTATAGAGTTACAGGTAAAGGGTGTTTTTTTAGAGGTATAGAACTTTAAATTGCAATAAAACAACGATGTATTATTCGATTGACATGAATTTTTTTTTATTCGAAAGATAATCCTGTGGCATTACATTTTAAATATGATTTCTGGTATATGGACTGCCACGGCTGGCTCGGATGGAGTCCAATCTGGACGTCCAATTTTCGATGACTTTTTCCAACATTTGTGGCCGTATATCGGCAATAACACGGCGAATGTTGTCTTCCAAATGGTCAAGCGTTTGTGGCTTATCCGCATAGACCAATGACTTTACATAGCCCCACAAAAAATAGTCTAGCGGTGTTAAATCACAAGATCTTGGAGGCCGATTCACAGGTCCAAAACGCGAAATTAGGCGGTCACCAAACGTGTCTTTCAATAAATCGATTGTGGCACGAGCTGTGTGACTTGTTACGCCGTTTTGTTGAAACCACAGCTCCTGGACATCATGATTGTTCAATTCAGGAATGAAAAAGTTAGTAACCATGGCTCTATACCGATCACCATTGACTGTAACGTTATGGCCTTCATCGTTTTTGAAGAAGGATTCCACCAGCCCATAAAGCGCACCAAACAGTCAGTTTTTCTGGATGTAACGGTGTTTCGACATACACTTGTGGATTAGCTTCACTCCAAATGCGGCAGTTTTGTTTGTTGACGTAGCCATTCAACCAGAAGTGCGCTTCATCGCTAAACAAAATTCGCTTATGAAAATCGGGAACAACGGCCATCTCGTTTTGGGCCCATTCGACGAATCTACGCCTTGCTTGATCATATTTAAAAAGAAATGCCACAAGATTATCTTTCGAATAAAAAAAAATTCATGTCAATCGAATAATACATCGTTATTTTATTGCAATTTAAAGTTCTGTACCTGCAAAAAAACACCCTTTATAAGTATATTTTTCAGTACAATGGAATTCTTAATGCTATAGTACTTCGATATCAATAATTTACATTTATATAAACAGTATATATTTATACTACATCATGAAATACCCATCGAAGGGGATTGGTAATGGCTTGTGCTTTAATAAAATTAAAATCAATGCATTTCATCTGCCAAATAATTGGTTTCCTTAGGAGTCCTGGTTACACATGACAAAATAAGGCTGCTAGATTTGGCATATTTGTCACGCGAAATTACGTACTAAAGATTTTGACCCAAGTATTACTTCCACTATAAAACATTAACTACTATGCTGCATCTACTAAAAACTATTCTTCACTGTAAAGTAAATAAATGAATCGTGAATGCTTTAATAAAACTCCATCAACAACCTCATTGCTAAGTCTATTGATATGAAAAACTATTTTTATCAATGACATTTATAAATATTTAATTTGCATTCCCGTCAAAGTTAATCAGAAGGATTCGAATAATTAAATTCTCGCCTTGATTAAAATTTTACTCGCTTCATTCGTAATTTAATTTGTAACATAGATAATTAGATAAATGTTCTCTGAGTAAATAATTCAGAAAGATACGTACTTCAAATCCATATAATTTAGGGCACATCTTTGACCTTAATTTGTAATAATGAACGTGGGGGGAGGAACGATCCCTACAAATGTCCTTACGTTATTTGATTACTAATAATGTTTTAAATTCATTAACTTAAGTTATACAGAGAAATTCCTAGCTGAAATTGTTTAACAACTGCCCACTTAGATGAAGGATAAAACTTTTAATGATGAAGTATTTTTCTTAAACTGGAAACTAGTAATTTTAAATCAAGCATATATTTAAGAATGTAAATATCTTGATGGTTAAACACTCAATATAATTAAACACACTCAATAGTTAAACAGTCTTGAAGAAAGCTAAATGCACTGTTATTCAGTGACATTGATAAAAATTGTGTGATTAATTATTACATAGTATTAAAATATTTAATGAATACGATTACATGAAATGTTATCAAGAGTGATTTTACTGAAAAATATTAAAATCCAATAATAAGTAAGCACAACTTTTGAAAATATATAATTTTTTTCAAGATATTCTTTGATAAATCAAGATAAAGCATTATCTGGTGTGTCCATGTAAAATGTGTGTGTTTTTTCTTTGTTTTTAAGTATTCTAATTTTAATTAAAATTAAATGCACTTTAAGGTATCTGACTACGTTTGGAACCGTGATTTTAAAGAAGCGCATAAATGGATAATTTTCATGATATTTAATGTCACTTAGATTAGAATACATGTATAAAATTGTTTTAAGGACATTTTGACAAAAAAATTTATTTAAATACAATATTTCAGCAAAAAATTAACTTAGAATAAACTTTTTTTCAACATGTTTTCCTTTTGTGAAAAATGCTTCTATTATAATAATATTTTGCCTGTATATAGCTCAGACCGAGGCTCAACTATGATTTTTGGAAAAATTCACATTATTTTCATACTTACCACCAATTGAAATAGTTATTCGCGTTTTTTTCCCTTAAAATTCATCTCCTTTGTTGTCGTAAAATATGAATAAAGCCACTTCTAAGTCACATATTTCAAAAATTCTTGTTGAGCCTCTGAACAGAGGTCTGAGCTATATACAGGCAAAATATTATTCTAATAGAAGCATTTTTCACAAAAGGAGAACATTTGGAAAAAAGATTATTTTAAGTTAATTTGTTGCCAAAATATTATATTTAAATAATTTTTTTTGTCAAAATGTCCTTAAAACAATTTTATGCATATATTCTAATCTGAGTGACACTAAATATCATGAAAATTATCCATTTATGCGCTTTTGAAAATCACGGTTCCGAACGTAGTCGGATACCTTAATGACACTATGGTATAATTCTATGAATCTCAGTGGCGTACACAAAGAAGGGAGGTTAGGTGTTCAACCTCCCTCAAGTACGAATAGATTTTTAATTTTTACACGTTGGAGCTTGCGTCCACGTGCCCCCCCTCCCCAAATAAGAGGGGCTTGTGCACGTCATTTCTATTTATCTTAAAATAGATTGCATAACACTATAAGAAATTAAACATTTTAATTGGGATTAACATAAAGTTACACTATTTAGCTCATGCTTGCTACAAATTTCAAAAATAATATTCATTTTTTATCCTTCATGTTAGAAATATTTCTTGAACCTTCGCTCGAAAACTGTTTCCGGAGCAAAATACAGTGATTTTTATAAAATTACATGAAATTCGGAAAAATAAATAAAAAATAAGAAAATTAGCAAATTAAATTCTGATATTACTGTTAGAAATACATTGTTCAGAGTAGTGTTGTTGTAAGTTTTAAGTAGCTATAAAATTAATGTGTGAGAGAGAATATTGCGATTTACAATGAAGAGATAAACACCCATATGAAGATTTATTTCTGAATGTTGGCAATTTGTTCCTGTGGTAGACTGACTTTCATAACACTTTTTTATCTTTTACACTCTAGGTGGCTAAAGTTATTCTTTTCAAAACTTAGTATTGAACACTTTTTTAAAAATAAATACATTACTGGTAAAAGCACACAGGCAAAAGTTTTTATAGTTCTCTCTCGCGAGTGTGTAATTCGCAAGGACTGAATATTAAGTATTTTACTGAATTTTATTTATTTCATTTTATTTAAAGCTAATAACTAACAAGTAATGTAAAAAAATATTTTTAAATCAATTCCTACTTAGATCAACAAAGTAAAATTTTATTTTAGCTACTTCTTATTAAATAGTTACAATTAATATAAATATATATATATACATAGGACAGAATCACAACATTAAGTGGTATTTAATTATCATTAAAGTATCGTATTGTCATCCAAAGCAATCGAGTATATAAAATTTCAGTTCAACTGAATGCTTTAAAACGTGAGAGGAAAAAACTTTTCAAGTTTTGACACAAGTCGCCAGAATGATGCCAACGTGGCTGTATTAATAATTCTTTAAATAATTCGTTTTAATCAATCAATTTTTATTAATTATAATTAAATTACTGTATTGTCATCCAAAATAATCATGTACATAAAATTTCAGCTCAATTGGGCGCTTTAAAATGTATTTTATTAACGATTGAAAATTCCACCAAGATAAATAAATAAATATATAGAGAGTGTGAGCTGATAATGTAGGAATTGAAAAAAATAATATTCTAAAAATATAAAGATATCACAGATTAATAGAGGGAAATGGATAATTTTTTTTATAGATTAAGCATATTTAATTTACAAAATTCACAAACCCCTGTTTCTTGTTGGGTATTCATGAGGTTTTAAATAAGGGTCATTATATATATATATATATATATATATATATATATATTATATATATATTATATATATATATTATATATATATATATATATAGTTATATATTCAGTTAATTTATGATAAATATGAATTATATACTTCAATGAAAAAGAAAAATTTGATATTCTTGTTAACCTCGTTTTAAAAGAAAATTTCATTACATTTGATCATAATCTTTATAAACAGATCAAAGGATTACCTCAGGTGGTCCAGCTAGTAATTGTTTAGCGAACCTATATTTACATTTTTTTTGAAATAGATCATGTTATAAATGATTCTTACTTAATTTATCGTTATATAGATGATATAATAATTTTGGTAAAATAGTAAATACAAAAACCAAATATTACATTCTACCCTGATTATCTCAAGCTTCTTAAAACTAACTTCAACTCTAATAGGGTGGAATTCTTGGATTTAGACTTGCATCTTATTAACAATAATGTAGTCAGTAACATTTTCGACAAAAGAGATTCGTTTAAGTTCCATATAATTAAAATTCCCGTATGGAACAGTAATTTTCATATATATCAATTTACAGAAATATCATTTTGAATTTTTTATTTAGAAATGATAACTTAACTACCCACAAAATAGATAAATACAATAATATAAAAAAATTTTCAATGTTGTTTAGATCATGAATACCCTTTTAATTTCTTGAGATCTTATATTCATCACAAATACATTAACCGTCTTGCTACTTCGAATTCCAAATCCACCACACAACAATAGGTTTTCAAAGTCAGCATGTTAGTGGTCTTGCTGTGAAGATTATATCATAACACTCATATCACAGTTTACATTTTTTCCACACACATCTTAAACATCTTACACATTGTTGACAACCAACCAAATTAGAGCCTAGCAAATTTACATTTTTGACAATCAACCAATTCAAATTTTACCATATTTGATTGTCGTCATTTTATACTTGTCTTTGCTGGCTGGTTTAAAAGTCAGCTCAAAAGATGTGTTTATGTTTTTTCGAAATTTTTAACTTGGTGAATTATTGTCTTTCATTAATGGCAAGATGCTTGTTTCTCTTCGTAAAGCTTTGTGAGTAAAGAAATTTTGTTAAATTATTTTTGAAAGATACTTTCTTATATAATTGTTCTTGTATTTTTCTACTTTTCTTACATAATTATTTTGTGATTTTGTGATTTTTCTGCATTAAGATTTTGGGAGAGTTTGCTACATAATAGTAGTGATTGGTTTTATCATGCTCTCTGAGTTATACTTTCTCTGAAGTTTTGTTTTTTTTATTTGGTTTTCCTACCGAGTTACAAAGGGGGAAGGTTGGTGCCTTCAAACTAGTTTAACCCCACTTATTCGGTCCTAAGTCCGAAATTGCTTTCTGACTCGCTAGGTTCTTCTTTTTTGTAGTTCTTTTATTTCTCTATAAATTTGTTCTTCATGTTCATCTTTCATATTTTTATTGCGCTATTTCTTGTTATGTTCTTTATCTATTATTTCTTGTTTTTGATAAATAATACATATTTCTTTTATATATATATATATATATATATATATATATATATATATATATATATATATATATATATATATATATATATATATATATATACTAGCTAGTTACCCACCCGCTTCACTGGGTTTTTCACGATGTTGTATATATGTATACTGTTTACATATATATTAATTATTGATATCTAGCATTAAGAAATCGATTGTATTGAAAAATATATTTATAGCTGTTACACTCTCACCCCTTGATATAAAAAGAACATAAATTATAATGTATAATTTCTATTTATATCTAAAATAGAAGGAGAAAGATTTTTTTCGCTCACACTTAACCTAATAATGAAGTGGATTTCCACCAAAGCAACTTTCAGTGGATCTCTACTCCATAAAATAAACATGCGTGCTAAATTTCAAGTCTAAATCTAACAGAGCAAAAGCGGAATTTTTATCATCAATACAACGTTGAGAGCACTCTTAGCGGATTCCAATTCAACAAAAGAAGCATGCAAACCAAATTGTATTATTGTAGTCTTAGCAGTTCGAAAACGGGAATTTTGTCTATCAATACGCCCCAATAACTCTCCCCTCTTCCCCCTGGAGTTGATTTCCGTAAAATCCATTCTTAGTGGAACTCTATTCAACTAAAGAAAAGTGCTCAACAAATTTCAAGTAAATGAGTTAAATTCAAAAACATGAATTTTTCTATAACACGCCTTAATCCCTCGCAATCCCACTCATTTGGGGGTCCATTTTCCAAAAATCTTTGTAAAAGGAACTTTATTCCATGAACGGCACATACCTTCTAATTTTCAAGCAGGTGGTTCTATAAGTTGAAAAGCGGAAATATTTATCTATTACGCCCCTTAAACCCCCTCAGTGACCCTTGGGGATCAATTCTCCCCAAAATTATTTTGTAGAGGATCTCTACACCATGAAAGGAATTCGCTTACCAAATTTTAAGACTGTACATCTAATAGTTTAAAAATGGAAAGAATTATCTATAACGCCCCTTAAATCCCCGCAACGCCACTTAGGAAAAGATATTCACAAAACCCATCTTACGGCATATCTCTACTCAGTGAATGGAATCTGCTTACTCAATTTCAAGACTTTGCGTCTAATAGTTTAAAAAAAGAATTAATTGCCTATAACACCACTTCTCTACAAAGCCACTTGGGAGTCGATTTTGACAAAACCCATTTTGCAACGGACCTGTACTCTATGAAAGGAATCCGCTTACCAAATTTCAAGACTGTACGTATAAAAGTTTAAAAATGGAAATAATTATGTATAACGCCCCTTAAGCCCCGCAACGCTACTTAGGAAACTATTTTCACAAAACCCATCTTATAGCGGATCTCTACTCAATGAATGGAATCAGCTTAGTAAATTTGACATTTTACGTCTAATAGTTTAAGAAAGGAGTCAATTGCCTATAACGCTACTTAATTCTGTACAAAGCCACTTGGGAGTCGATTTTGACAAAACCCATTTTGCAGCGGATCTGTACTCTATGAAAGGAATCCGCTTACCAAATTTCAAGACTGTACGTATAAAAGTTTAAAAATGGAAATAATTATGTATAACGCCCCTTAAGCCCCGCAACGCTACTTAGGAAACTATTTTCACAAAACCCATCTTATAGCGGATCTCTACTTCATGAATGGAATCAGCTTACTAAATTTCGAGATTTTACGTCTAATAGTTTAAAAAAGGAGTCAATTGCCTATAACGCCACTTAATTCTCTACAAAGCCACTTGGGAGTGGATTTTGACAAAACCCATATTGCAGCGGATCTGTACTCTATGAAAGGAATCCGCTTATCAAATTTCAAGATTGTACGTCTAATAGTTTAAAAATGGAAATAATTATGTATAACGCCCCTTAAGCCCCGCAACGCTACTTAGGAAACTATTTTCACAAAACCCATCTTATAGCGGATCTCTACTTCATGAATGGAATCAGCTTACTAAATTTCGAGATTTAACGTCTAATAGTTTAAAAAAGGAGTCAATTGCCTATAACGCCACTTAATTCTCTACAAAGCCACTTGGGAGTGGATTTTGACAAAACTCATTTTGCAGCGGATCTGTACTCTATGAAAGGAATCCGCTTATCAAATTTCAAGACTGTACGTATAAAAGTTTAAAAATGGAAATAATTATGTATAACGCCCCTTAAGCCCCGCAACGCTACTTAGGAAACTATTTTCACAAAACCCATCTTATAGCGGATCTCTACTTCATGAATGGAATCAGCTTACTAAATTTCGAGATTTTACGTCTAATAGTTTAAAAAAGGAGTCAATTGCCTTATAACGCCTTTTAATTCTCTACAAAGCCACTTGGGAGTCGATTTTGACAAAACCCATTTTTGCAGCGGACCTGTACTCTATGAAAGGAATCCGCTTACCAAATTTCAAAACTGTACGTCTAATAGTTTAAAAATGGAAATAATTATGTATAACGCCCCTTAAGCCCCGCAACGCTACTTAGGAAACTAATTTCACAAAACCCATCTTATAGCGGATCTCTACTTCATGAATGGAATCAGCTTACTAAATTTCGAGATTTAACGTTTAATAGTTTAAAAAAGGAGTCAATTGCCTATAACGCCACTTAATTCTCTACAACGCCCCTTGGGAGTCGATTTTCACAAAATCCATTCTGTATATAGGGGATCTGTACTCTATGAAAGGAATCCGCTTATCAAATTTCAAGACTGTACGTATAAAAGTTTAAAAATGGAAATAATTATGTATAACGCCCCTTAAGCCCCGCAACGCTACTTAGGAAACTATTTTCACAAAACCCATCTTATAGCGGATCTCTACTTCATGAATGGAATCAGCTTACTAAATTTCGAGATTTTACGTCTAATAGTTTAAAAAAGGAGTCAATTGCCTATAACGCCACTTAATTCTCTACAAAGCCACTTGGGAGTCGATTTTGACAAAACCCATTTTGCAGCGGACCTGTACTCTATGAAAGGAATCCGCTTACAAATTTCAAGACTGTACGTATAAAAGTTTAAAAATGGAAATAATTATGTATAACGCCCCTTAAGCCCCGCAACGCTACTTAGGAAACTATTTTCACAAAACCCATCTTATAGCGGATCTCTACTTCATGAATGGAATCAGCTTACTAAATTTCGAGATTTTACGTCTAATAGTTTTAAAAGGAGTCAATTGCCTATAACGCCACTTAATTCTCTACAAAGCCACTTGGGAGTCGATTTTGACAAAACCCATTTTGCAGCGGACCTGTACTCTATGAAAGGAATCCGCTTACCAAATTTCAAGACTGTACGTATAAAAGTTTAAAAATGGAAATAATTATGTATAACGCCCCTTATCCCCGCAACGCTACTTAGGAAACTATTTTCACAAAACCCATCTTATAGCGGATCTCTAATTCATGAATGGAATCAGCTTACTAAATTTCGAGATTTTACGTCTAATAGTTTTAAAAAGGAGTAAATTGCCTATAACTCCACTTAATTCTCTACAACGCCCCTTGGGAGTCGATTTTCACAAAATCCATTCTGTATATAGGGGATCTGTACTCTATGAAAGGAATCCGCTTATCAAATTTCAAGACTGTACGTATAAAAGTTTCAAAATGGAAATAATTATGTATAACGCCCTTAAGCCCCGCAACGCTACTTTAGGAAACTATTTTCACAAAACCCATCTTATAGCGGATCTCTACTTCATGAATGGAATCAGCTTACTAAATTTCGAGATTTTACGTCTAATAGTTTAAAAAAAAGAGTCAATTGCCTATAACGCCACTTAATTCTCTACAAAGCCGCTTGGGAGTCGATTTTGACAAAACCCATTTTGCAGCGGACCTGTACTCTATGAAAGGAATCCGCTTACCAAATTTCAAGACTGTACGTATAAAAGTTTAAAAATGGAAATAATTATGTATAACGCCCCCTTAAGCCCCGCAACGCTACTTAGGAAACTATTTTCACAAAACCCATCTTATAGCGGATCTCTACTTCATGAATGGAATCAGCTTACTAAATTTCGAGATTTTACGTCTAATAGTTTAAAAAAGGAGTCAATTGCCTATAACGCCACTTAATTCTCTACAAAGCCACTTGGGAGTCGATTTTGACAAAACCCATTTTGCAGCGGACCTGTACTCTATGAAAGGAATCCGCTTACAAATTTCAAGACTGTACGTATAAAAGTTTAAAAATGGAAATAATTATGTATAACGCCCCTTAAGCCCCGCAACGCTACTTAGGAAACTATTTTCACAAAACCCATCTTATAGCGGATCTCTACTTCATGAATGGAATCAGCTTACTAAATTTCGAGATTTTACGTCTAATAGTTTTAAAAAGGAGTCAATTGCCTATAACGCCACTTAATTCTCTACAAAGCCACTTGGGAGTCGATTTTGACAAAACCCATTTTAAAGCGGACCTGTACTCTATGAAAGGAATCCGCTTACCAAATTTCAAGACTGTACGTATAAAAGTTTAAAAATGGAAATAATTATGTATAACGCCCCTTAAGCCCCGCAACGCTACTTAGGAAACTATTTTCACAAAACCCATCTTATAGCGGATCTCTACTTCATGAATGGAATCAGCTTACTAAATTTCGAGATTTTACGTCTAATAGTTTAAAAAAGAGTTAATTGCCTATAACGCCACTTAATTCTCTACAAAGCCACTTGGGAGTCGATTTTGACAAAACCCATTTTGCAGCGGACCTGTACTCTATGAAAGGAATCCGCTTACCAAATTTCAAGACTGTACGTATAAAAGTTTAAAAATGGAAATAATTATGTATAACGCCCCTTAAAACGCTACTTAGGAAACCATTTTCACAAAACCCATCTTATAGCGGATCTCTAATTCATGAATGGAATCAGCTTACTAAATTTCGAGATTTTACGTCTAATATTTTTAAAAAGGAGTAAATTGCCTATAACTCCACTTAATTCTCTACAACGCCTCTTGGGAGTCGATTTTCACAAAATCCATTTTTATAGCGGATCTGTACTCTATGAAAGGAATCCGCTTATCAAATTTCAAGACTGTACGTATAAAAGTTTAAAAATGGAAATAATTATGTATAACGCCCCTTAAGCCCCGCAACGCTACTTAGGAAACTATTTTCACAAAACCCATCTTATAGCGGATCTCTACTTCATGAATGGAATCAGCTTACTAAATTTCGAGATTTTACGTCTAATAGTTTAAAAAGGAGTCAATTGCCTATAACGCCACTTAATTCTCTACAAAGCCGCTTGGGAGTCGATTTTGACAAAACCCATTTTGCAGTGGACCTGTACTCTATGAAAGGAATCCGCTTACCAAATTTCAAGACTGTACGTATAAAAGTTTAAAAATGGAAATAATTATGTATAACGCCCCTTAACCCCGCAACGCTACTTAGGAAACTATTTTCACAAAACCCATCTTATAGCGGATCTCTACTTCATGAATGGAATCAGCTTACTAAATTTCGAGATTTTACGTCTAATAGTTTAAAAAAGGAGTTAATTGCCTATAACGCCACTTAATTCTCTACAAAGCCACTTGGGAGTCGATTTTGACAAAACCCATTTTGCAGCGGACCTGTACTCTATGAAAGGAATCCGCTTACCAAATTTCAAGACTGTACGTATAAAAGTTTAAAAATGGAAATAATTATGTATAACGCCCCTTAAGCCCCGCAACGCTACTTAGGAAACTATTTTCACAAAACCCATCTTATAGCGGATCTCTACTTCATGAATGGAATCAGCTTACTAAATTTCGAGATTTTACGTCTAATAGTTTAAAAAAGGAGTTAATTGCCTATAACGCCACTTAATTCTCTACAAAGCCACTTGGGAGTCGATTTTGACAAAACCCATTTTGCAGCGGACCTGTACTCTATGAAAGGAATCCGCTTACCAAATTTCAAGACTGTACGTATAAAAGTTTAAAAATGGAAATAATTATGTATAACGCCCCTTATCCCCGCAACGCTACTTAGGAAACCATTTTCACAAAACCCATCTTATAGCGGATCTCTAATTCATGAATGGAATCAGCTTACTAAATTTCGAGATTTTACGTCTAATATTTTTAAAAAGGAGTAAATTGCCTATAACTCCACTTAATTCTCTACAACGCCTCTTGGGAGTCGATTTTCACAAAATCCATTCTGTATATAGGGGATCTGTACTCTATGAAAGGAATCCGCTTATCAAATTTCAAGACTGTACGTATAAAAGTTTAAAAATGGAAATAATTATGTATAACGCCCATTAAGCCCCGCAACGCTACTTAGGAAACTATTTTCACAAAACCCATCTTATAGCGGATCTCTACTTCATGAATGGAATCAGCTTACTAAATTTCGAGATTTTACGTCTAATAGTTTAAAAAAGGAGTCAATTGCCTATAACGCCACTTAATTCTCTACAAAGCCGCTTGGGAGTCGATTTTGACAAAACCCATTTTGCAGCGGACCTGTACTCTATGAAAGGAATCCGCTTACCAAATTTCAAGACTGTACGTATAAAAGTTTAAAAATGGAAATAATTATGTATAACGCCCCTTAACCCCGCAACGCTACTTAGGAAACTATTTTCACAAAACCCATCTTATAGCGGATCTCTACTTCATGAATAGAATCAGCTTACTAAATTTCGAGATTTTACGTCTAATAGTTTAAAAAAGGAGTCAATTGCCTATAACACCACTTAATTCTCTACAAAGCCACTTGGGAGTCGATTTTGACAAAACCCATTTTGCAGCGGACCTGTACTCTATGAAAGGAATCCGCTTACCAAATTTCAAGACTGTACGTATAAAAGTTTAAAAATGGAAATAATTATGTATAACGCCCCTTAAGCCCCGCAACGCTACTTAGGAAACTATTTTCACAAAACCCATCTTATAGCGGATCTCTACTTCATGAATGGAATCAGCTTACTAAATTTTGACATTTTACGTCTAATAGTTTAAAAAAGGAGTCAATTGCCTATAACGCCACTTAATTCTCTACAAAGCCACTTGGGAGTCGATTTTGACAAAACCCATTTTGCAGCGGATCTGTACTCTATGAAAGGAATCCGCTTACCAAATTTCAAGACTGTACGTATAAAAGTTTAAAAATGGAAATAATTATGTATAACGCCCTTATCCCCGCAACGCTACTTAGGAAACTATTTTCACAAAACCCATCTTATAGCGGATCTCTAATTCATGAATGGAATCAGCTTACTAAATTTCGAGATTTTACGTCTAATAGTTTTAAAAAGGAGTAAATTGCCTATAACTCCACTTAATTCTCTACAAAGCCCCCTTGGGAGTCGATTTTCACAAAATCCATTCTGTATATAGGATCTGTACTCTATGAAAGGAATCCGCTTATCAAATTTCAAGACTGTACGTATAAAAGTTTAAAAATGGAAATAATTATGTATAACGCCCCTTAACCCCGCAACGCTACTTAGGAAACTATTTTCACAAAACCCATCTTATAGCGGATCTCTACTTCATGAATGGAATCAACTTACTAAATTTCGAGATTTTACGTCTAATAGTTTAAAAAGGAGTCACTTGCCTATAACGCCACTTAATTCTCTACAAACCGCTTGGGAGTCGATTTTGACAAAACCCATTTTGCAGCGGACCTGTACTCTATGAAAGGAATCCGCTTACCAAATTTCAAGACTGTACGTATAAAAGTTTAAAAATGGAAATAATTATGTATAACGCCCCTTATCCCCGCAACGCTACTTAGGAAACTATTTTCACAAAACCCATCTTATAGCGGATCTCTACTTCATGAATGGAATCAGCTTACTAAATTTCGAGATTTTACGTCTAATAGTTTAAGAAAGGAGTTAATTGCCTATAACGCCACTTAATACTGTACAAAGCCACTTGGGAGTCGATTTTGACAAAACCCATTTTGCAGTGGACCTGTACTCTATGAAAGGAATCCGCTTACCAAATTTCAAAACTGTACGTCTAATAGTTTAAAAATGGAAATAATTATGTATAACGCCCCTTAAGCCCCGCAACGCTACTTAGGAAACTATTTTCACAAAACCCATCTTATAGCGGATCTCTACTTCATGAATGGAATCAGCTTACTAAATTTCGAGATTTAACGTCTAATAGTTTAAAAAAGGAGTCAATTGCCTATAACGCCACTTAATTCTCTACAAAGCCACTTGGGAGTGGATTTTGACAAAACTCATTTTGCAGCGGATCTGTACTCTATGAAAGGAATCCGCTTATCAAATTTCAAGACTGTACGTATAAAAATTTAAAAATGGAAATAATTATGTATAACGCCCCTTAAGCCCCGCAACGCTACTTAGGAAACTATTTTCACAAAACCCATCTTATAGCGGGTCTCTACTTCATGAATGGAATCAGCTTACTAAATTTCGAGATTTTACGTCTAATAGTTTAAAAAAGGAGTCAATTGCCTTATAACGCCTTTTAATTCTCTACAAAGCCACTTGGGAGTCGATTTTGACAAAACCCATTTTGCAGCGGACCTGTACTCTATGAAAGGAATCCGCTTACCAAATTTCAAAACTGTACGTCTAATAGTTTAAAAATGGAAATAATTATGTATAACGCCCCTTAAGCCCCGCAACGCTACTTAGGAAACTAATTTCACAAAACCCATCTTATAGCGGATCTCTACTTCATGAATGGAATCAGCTTACTAAATTTCGAGATTTAACGTCTAATAGTTTAAAAAGAGTCAATTGCCTATAACGCCACTTAATTCTCTACAACGCCCCTTGGGAGTCGATTTTCACAAAATCCATTCTGTATATAGGATCTGTACTCTATGAAAGGAATCCGCTTATCAAATTTCAAGACTGTACGTATAAAAGTTTAAAAATGGAAATAATTATGTATAACGCCCCTTAAGCCCCGCAACGCTACTTAGGAAACTATTTTCACAAAACCCATCTTATAGCGGATCTCTACTTCATGAATGGAATCAGCTTACTAAATTTCGAGATTTTACGTCTAATAGTTTAAAAAAGAGTCAATTGCCTATAACGCCACTTAATTCTCTACAAAGCCACTTGGGAGTCGATTTTGACAAAACCCATTTTGCAGCGGACCTGTACTCTATGAAAGGAATCCGCTTACCAAATTTCAAGACTGTACGTATAAAAGTTTAAAAATGGAAATAATTATGTATAACGCCCCTTAAGCCCCGCAACGCTACTTAGGAAACTATTTTCACAAAACCCATCTTATAGCGGATCTCTACTTCATGAATGGAATCAGCTTACTAAATTTCGAGATTTTACGTCTAATAGTTTTAAAAAGGAGTCAATTGCCTATAACGCCACTTAATTCTCTACAAAGCCACTTGGGAGTCGATTTTGACAAAACCCATTTTGCAGCGGACCTGTACTCTATGAAAGGAATCCGCTTACCAAATTTCAAGACTGTACGTATAAAAGTTTAAAAATGGAAATAATTATGTATAACGCCCCTTATCCCCGCAACGCTACTTAGGAAACTATTTTCACAAAACCCATCTTATAGCGGATCTCTAATTCATGAATGGAATCAGCTTACTAAATTTCGAGATTTTACGTCTAATAGTTTTAAAAAGGAGTAAATTGCCTATAACTCCACTTAATTCTCTACAACGCCCCTTGGGAGTCGATTTTCACAAAATCCATTCTGTATATAGGGGATCTGTACTCTATGAAAGGAATCCGCTTATCAAATTTCAAGACTGTACGTATAAAAGTTTAAAAATGGAAATAATTATGTATAACGCCCCTTAAGCCCACAACGCTACTTAGGAAACTATTTTCACAAAACCCATCTTATAGCGGATCTCTACTTCATGAATGGAATCAGCTTACTAAATTTCGAGATTTTACGTCTAATAGTTTAAAAAGGAGTCAATTGCCTATAACGCCACTTAATTCTCTACAAAGCCCCTTGGGAGTCGATTTTGACAAAACCCATTTTGCAGCGGACCTGTACTCTATGAAAGGAATCCGCTTACCAAATTTCAAGACTGTACGTATAAAAAGTTTAAAAATGTAAATAATTATGTATAACGCCCCTTATCCCCGCAACGCTACTTAGGAAACTATTTTCACAAAACCCATCTTATAGCGGATCTCTACTTCATGAATGGAATCAGCTTACTAAATTTCGAGATTTTACGTCTAATAGTTTAAAAAAGGAGTCAATTGCCTATAACGCCACTTAATTCTCTACAAAGCCACTTGGGAGTCGATTTTGACAAAACCCATTTTGCAGCGGACCTGTACTCTATGAAAGGAATCCGCTTATCAAATTTCAAGACTGTACGTATAAAAGTTTAAAAATGGAAATAATTATGTATAACGCCCCTTAAGCCCCGCAACGCTACTTAGGAAACTATTTTCACAAAACCCATCTTATAGCGGATCTCTACTTCATGAATGGAATCAGCTTACTAAATTTCGAGATTTTACGTCTAATAGTTTAAAAGGAGTCAATTGCCTATAACGCCACTTAATTCTCTACAACGCCCCTTGGGAGTCGATTTTGACAAAAATCCATTCTGTATATAGCGGATCTGTACTCTATGAAAGGAATCCGCTTATCAAATTTCAAGACTGTACGTATAAAAGTTTAAAAATGGAAATAATTATGTATAACGCCCCTTAAGCCCCGCAACGCTACTTAGGAAACTATTTTTCACAAAACCCATCTTATAGCGGATCTCTACTTCATGAATGGAATCAGCTTACTAAATTTCGAGATTTTACGTCTAATAGTTTAAAAAAGGAGTCAATTGCCTATAACGCCACTTAATTCTCTACAAAGCCACTTGGGAGTCGATTTTGACAAAACCCATTTTGCAGCGGACCTGTACTCTATGAAAGGAATCCGCTTACCAAATTTCAAGACTGTACGTATAAAAGTTTAAAAATGGAAATAATTATGTATAACGCCCCTTAAGCCCCGCAACGCTACTTAGGAAACTATTTTCACAAAACCCATCTTATAGCGGATCTCTACTTCATGAATGGAATCAGCTTACTAAATTTCGAGATTTTACGTCTAATAGTTTTAAAAAGGAGTCAATTGCCTATAACGCCACTTAATTCTCTACAAAGCCACTTGGGAGTCGATTTTGACAAAACCCATTTTGCAGCGGACCTGTACTCTATGAAAGGAATCCGCTTACCAAATTTCAAGACTGTACGTATAAAAGTTTAAAAATGGAAATAATTATGTATAACGCCCCTTAAGCCCCGCAACGCTACTTAGGAAACTATTTTCACAAAACCCATCTTATAGCGGATCTCTACTTCATGAATGGAATCAGCTTACTAAATTTCGAGATTTTACGTCTAATAGTTTAAAAAAGGAGTCAATTGCCTATAACGCCACTAATTCTCTACAAAGCCACTTGGGAGTCGATTTTGACAAAACCCATTTTGCAGCGGACCTGTACTCTATGAAAGGAATCCGCTTACCAAATTTCAAGACTGTACGTATAAAAGTTTAAAAATGGAAATAATTATGTATAACGCCCCTTAAGCCCCGCAACGCTACTTAGGAAACTATTTTCACAAAACCCATCTTATAGCGGATCTCTACTTCATGAATGGAATCAGCTTACTAAATTTCGAGATTTTACGTCTAATAGTTTAAAAGGAGTCAATTGCCTATAACGCCACTTAATTCTCTACAAAGCCACTTGGGAGTCGATTTTGACAAAACCCATTTTGCAGCGGACCTGTACTCTATGAAAGGAATCCGCTTACCAAATTTCAAGACTGTACGTATAAAAGTTTAAAAATGGAAATAATTATGTATAACGCCCCTTATCCCCGCAACGCTACTTAGGAAACTATTTTCACAAAACCCATCTTATAGCGGATCTCTAATTCATGAATGGAATCAGCTTACTAAATTTCGAGATTTTACGTCTAATATTTTTAAAAAAAAGAGTCAATTGCCTATAACTCCACTTAATTCTCTACAAAGCCTCTTGGGAGTCGATTTTCACAAAACCCATTCTGTATATAGGGATCTGTACTCTATGAAAGGAATCCGCTTATCAAATTTCAAGACTGTACGTATAAAAGTTTCAAAATGGAAATAATTATGTATAACGCCCCTTAAGCCCCGCAACGCTACTTAGGAAACTATTTTCACAAAACCCATCTTATAGCGGATCTCTACTTCATGAATGGAATCAGCTTACTAAATTTCGAGATTTTACGTCTAATAGTTTAAAAAAGGAGTCAATTGCCTATAACGCCACTTAATTCTCTACAAAGCCGCTTGGGAGTCGATTTTGACAAAACCCATTTTGCAGTGGACCTGTACTCTATGAAAGGAATCCGCTTATCCAAATTTCAAGACTGTACGTATAAAAGTTTAAAAATGGAAATAATTATGTATAACGCCCCTTAACCCCGCAACGCTACTTAGGAAACTATTTTCACAAAACCCATCTTATAGCGGATCTCTACTTCATGAATAGAATCAGCTTACTAAATTTCGAGATTTTACGTCTAATAGTTTAAAAGGAGTCAATTGCCTATAACGCCACTTAATTCTCTACAAAGCCACTTGGGAGTCGATTTTGACAAAACCCATTTTGCAGCGGACCTGTACTCTATGAAAGGAATCCGCTTACCAAATTTCAAGACTGTACGTATAAAAGTTTAAAAATGGAAATAATTATGTATAACGCCCCTTAAGCCCCGCAACGCTACTTAGGAAACTATTTTCACAAAACCCATCTTATAGCGGATCTCTACTTCATGAATGGAATCAGCTTACTAAATTTCGAGATTTTACGTCTAATAGTTTAAAAAAGGAGTTAATTGCCTATAACGCCACTTAATTCTCTACAAAGCCACTTGGGAGTCGATTTTGACAAAACCCATTTTGCAGCGGACCTGTACTCTATGAAAGGAATCCGCTTACCAAATTTCAAGACTGTACGTATAAAAGTTTAAAAATGGAAATAATTATGTATAACGCCCCTTATCCCCGCAACGCTACTTAGGAAACCATTTTCACAAAACCCATCTTATAGCGGATCTCTAATTCATGAATGGAATCAGCTTACTAAATTTCGAGATTTTACGTCTAATATTTTTAAAAGGGTAAATTGCCTATAACTCCACTTAATTCTCTACAACGCCTCTTGGGAGTCGATTTTCACAAAATCCATTCTGTATATAGGGGATCTGTACTCTATGAAAGGAATCCGCTTATCAAATTTCAAGACTGTACGTATAAAAGTTTAAAAATGGAAATAATTATGTATAACGCCCATTAAGCCCCGCAACGCTACTTAGGAAACTATTTTCACAAAACCCATCTTATAGCGGATCTCTACTTCATGAATGGAATCAGCTTACTAAATTTCGAGATTTTACGTCTAATAGTTTAAAAAGGAGTCAATTGCCTATAACGCCACTTAATTCTCTACAAAGCCGCTTGGGAGTCGATTTTGACAAAACCCATTTGCAGTGGACCTGTACTCTATGAAAGGAATCCGCTTACCAAATTTCAAGACTGTACGTATAAAAGTTTAAAAATGGAAATAATTATGTATAACGCCCCTTAACCCCGCAACGCTACTTAGGAAACTATTTTCACAAAACCCATCTTATAGCGGATCTCTACTTCATGAATAGAATCAGCTTACTAAATTTCGAGATTTTACGTCTAATAGTTTAAAAAAGGAGTCAATTGCCTATAACACCACTTAATTCTCTACAAAGCCACTTGGGAGTCGATTTTGACAAAACCCATTTTGCAGCGGACCTGTACTCTATGAAAGGAATCCGCTTACCAAATTTCAAGACTGTACGTATAAAAGTTTAAAAATGGAAATAATTATGTATAACGCCCCTTAAGCCCCGCAACGCTACTTAGGAAACTATTTTCACAAAACCCATCTTATAGCGGATCTCTACTTCATGAATGGAATCAGCTTACTAAATTTTGACATTTTACGTCTAATAGTTTAAAAAAGGAGTCAATTGCCTATAACGCCACTTAATTCTCTACAAAGCCACTTGGGAGTGGATTTTGACAAAACTCATTTTGCAGCGGATCTGTACTCTATGAAAGGAATCCGCTTACCAAATTTCAAGACTGTACGTATAAAAGTTTAAAAATGGAAATAATTATGTATAACGCCCCTTATCCCCGCAACGCTACTTAGGAAACTATTTTCACAAAACCCATCTTATAGCGGATCTCTAATTCATGAATGGAATCAGCTTACTAAATTTCGAGATTTTACGTCTAATAGTTTTAAAAAGGAGTAAATTGCCTATAACTCCACTTAATTCTCTACAACGCCCCTTGGGAGTCGATTTTCACAAAATCCATTCTGTATATAGGGGATCTGTACTCTATGAAAGGAATCCGCTTATCAAATTTCAAGACTGTACGTATAAAAGTTTAAAAATGGAAATAATTATGTATAACGCCCCTTAACCCCGCAACGCTACTTAGGAAACTATTTTCACAAAACCCATCTTATAGCGGATCTCTACTTCATGAATGGAATCAGCTTACTAAATTTCGAGATTTTACGTCTAATAGTTTATAAAAGGAGTCAATTGCCTATAACGCCACTTAATTCTCTACAAACCGCTTGGGAGTCGATTTTGACAAAACCCATTTTGCAGCGGACCTGTACTCTATGAAAGGAATCCGCTTACCAAATTTCAAGACTGTACGTATAAAAGTTTAAAAATGGAAATAATTATGTATAACGCCCCTTATCCCCGCAACGCTACTTAGGAAACTATTTTCACAAAACCCATCTTATAGCGGATCTCTACTTCATGAATGGAATCAGCTTACTAAATTTCGAGATTTTACGTCTAATAGTTTAAAAAAGGAGTTAATTGCCTATAACGCCACTTAATTCTCTACAAAGCCACTTGGGAGTCGATTTTGACAAAACCCATTTTGCAGCGGACCTGTACTCTATGAAAGGAATCCGCTTACCAAATTTCAAGACTGTACGTATAAAAGTTTAAAAATGGAAATAATTATGTATAACGCCCCTTATCCCCGCAACGCTACTTAGGAAACTATATTTTCACAAAACCCATCTTATAGCGGATCTCTAATTCATGAATGGAATCAGCTTACTAAATTTCGAGATTTTACGTCTAATAGTTTTAAAAAGGAGTAAATTGCCTATAACTCCACTTAATTCTCTACAACGCCCCTTGGGAGTCGATTTTCACAAAATCCATTCTGTATATAGGGGATCTGTACTCTATGAAAGGAATCCGCTTATCAAATTTCAAGACTGTACGTATAAAAGTTTAAAAATGGAAATAATTATGTATAACGCCCCTTAAGCCCCGCAACGCTACTTAGGAAACTATTTTCACAAAACCCATCTTATAGCGGATCTCTACTTCATGAATGGAATCAGCTTACTAAATTTCGAGATTTTACGTCTAATAGTTTAAAAAAGGAGTCAATTGCCTATAACGCCACTTAATTCTCTACAAAGCCGCTTGGGAGTCGATTTTGACAAAACCCATTTTGCAGCGGACCTGTACTCTATGAAAGGAATCCGCTTACCAAATTTCAAGACTGTACGTATAAAAGTTTAAAAATGGAAATAATTATGTATAACGCCCCTTAACCCCGCAACGCTACTTAGGAAACTATTTTCACAAAACCCATCTTATAGCGGATCTCTACTTCATGAATGAATCAGCTTACTAAATTTCGAGATTTTACGTCTAATAGTTTAAAAAAAAAAGGAGTCAATTGCCTATAACACCAAATTAATTCTCTACAAAGCCACTTGGGAGTCGATTTTGACAAAACCATTTTGCAGCGGACCTGTACTCTATGAAAGGAATCCGCTTACCAAATTTCAAGACTGTACGTATAAAAGTTTAAAAATGGAAATAATTATGTATAACGCCCCTTAAGCCCCGCAACGCTACTTAGGAAACTATTTTCACAAAACCCATCTTATAGCGGATCTCTACTTCATGAATGGAATCAGCTTACTAAATTTTGACATTTTACGTCTAATAGTTTAAAAGGAGTCAATTGCCTATAACGCCACTTAATTCTCTACAAAGCCACTTGGGAGTCGATTTTGACAAAACCCATTTTGCAGCGGATCTGTACTCTATGAAAGGAATCCGCTTATCAAATTTCAAGACTGTACGTATAAAAGTTTAAAAATGGAAATAATTATGTATAACGCCCCTTAAGCCCCGCAACGCTACTTAGGAAACTATTTTCACAAAACCCATCTTATAGCGGATCTCTACTTCATGAATGGAATCAGCTTACTAAATTTCGAGATTTTACGTCTAATAGTTTAAAAAAGGAGTCAATTGCCTATAACGCCACTTAATTCTCTACAAAGCCACTTGGGAGTCGATTTTGACAAAACCCATTTTGCAGCGGACCTGTACTCTATGAAAGGAATCCGCTTACCAAATTTCAAGACTGTACGTATAAAAGTTTAAAAATGGAAATAATTATGTATAACGCCCCTTAAGCCCCGCAACGCTACTTAGGAAACTATTTTCACAAAACCCATCTTATAGCGGATCTCTAATTCATGAATGGAATCAGCTTACTAAATTTCGAGATTTTACGTCTAATAGTTTTAAAAAGGAGTCAATTGCCTATAACTCCACTTAATTCTCTACAACGCCCCTTGGGAGTCGATTTTCACAAAATCCATTCTGTATATAGGGGATCTGTACTCTATGAAAGGAATCCGCTTATCAAATTTCAAGACTGTACGTATAAAAGTTTAAAAATGGAAATAATTATGTATAACGCCCCTTAAGCCCCGCAACGCTACTTAGGAAACTATTTTCACAAAACCCATCTTATAGCGGATCTCTACTTCATGAATGGAATCAGCTTACTAAATTTCGAGATTTTACGTCTAATAGTTTAAAAAAGGAGTCAATTGCCTATAACGCCACTTAATTCTCTACAAAGCCACTTGGGAGTCGATTTTGACAAAACCCATTTTGCAGCGGACCTGTACTCTATGAAAGGAATCCGCTTACCAAATTTCAAGACTGTACGTATAAAAGTTTAAAAATGGAAATAATTATGTATAACGCCCCTTAAGCCCCGCAACGCTACTTAGGAAACTATTTTCACAAAACCCATCTTATAGCGGATCTCTACTTCATGAATGGAATCAGCTTACTAAATTTTGACATTTTACGTCTAATAGTTTAAAAAAAGAATTAATTGCCTATAACACCACTTCTCTACAAAGCCACTTGGGAGTCGATTTTGACAAAACCCATTTTGCAGCGGACCTGTACTCTATGAAAGGAATCCGCTTACCAAATTTCAAGACTGTACGTATAAAAGTTTAAAAATGGAAATAATTATGTATAACGCCCCTTAACCCCGCAACGCTACTTAGGAAACTATTTTCACAAAACCCATCTTATAGCGGATCTCTAATTCATGAATGGAATCAGCTTACTAAATTTCGAGATTTTACGTCTAATAGTTTTAAAAAGGAGTCAATTGCCTATAACGCCACTTAATTCTCTACAAAGCCACTTGGGAGTCGATTTTGACAAAACCCATTTTGCAGCGGACCTGTACTCTATGAAAGGAATCCGCTTACCAAATTTCAAGACTGTGCGTATAAAAGTTTAAAAATGGAAATAATTATGTATAACGCCCCTTAACCCCGCAACGCTACTTAGGAAACTATTTTCACAAAACCCATCTTATAGCGGATCTCTACTTCATGAATGGAATCAGCTTACTAAATTTCGAGATTTTACGTCTAATACTTTAAAAAAGGAGTTAATTGCCTATAACGCCACTTAATTCTCTACAAAGCCACTTGGGAGTCGATTTTGACAAAACCCATTTTGCAGTGGACCTGTACTCTATGAAAGGAATCCGCTTACCAAATTTCAAGACTGTACGTATAAAAGTTTAAAAATGGAAATAATTATGTATAACGCCCCTTATCCCCGCAACGCTACTTAGGAAACTATTTTCACAAAACCCATCTTATAGCGGATCTCTAATTCATGAATGGAATCAGCTTACTAAATTTCGAGAGATTTTACGTCTAATAGTTTTAAAAAGGAGTCAATTGCCTATAACGCCACTTAATTCTCTACAATGCCACTTGGGAGTCGATTTTGACAAAACCCATTTTTCAGCGGACCTGTACTCTATGAAAGGAATCCGCTTACCAAATTTCAAGACTGTACGTATAAAAGTTTAAAAATGGAAATAATTATGTATAACGCCCTTAAGCCCCGCAACGCTACTTAGGAAACTATTTTCACAAAACCCATCTTATAGCGGATCTCTACTCAATGAATGGAATCAGCTTAGTAAATTTTGACATTTTACGTCTAATAGTTTAAGAAAGGAGTTAATTGCCTATAACGCCACTTAATTCTGTACAAAGCCACTTGGGAGTCGATTTTGACAAAACCCATTTTGCAGCGGACCTGTACTCTATGAAAGGAATCCGCTTACCAAATTTCAAGACTGTACGTCTAATAGTTTAAAAATGGAAATAATTATGTATAACGCCCCTTAAGCCCCGCAACGCTACTTAGGAAACTATTTTCACGAAACCCATCTTATAGCGGATCTCTACTTCATGAATGGAATCAGCTTACTAAATTTCGAGATTTTACGTCTAATAGTTTAAAAAAGGAGTCAATTGCCTATAACTCCACTTAATTCTCTACAACGCCCCTTGGGAGTCGATTTTCACAAAATCCATTCTGTATATAGGGGATCTGTACTCTATGAAAGGAATCCGCTTACCAAATTTCAAGACTGTAGGTCTAATAGGTTAAAAATGGAAATAATTATGTATAACGCACCTTAAGCGCCCTCAACGCCCCTTGGAGGTAGATTTTCGTAAAAATCGTTATGTAGGGAATTTTTACTTTATGAAAGAAATCTGTGTACCAAGTTTTCACGTTTGTACATCTAATTGTTTAGTAATGGAAATAATCATCTATAGCGCCCCTTAAACCCCCGTAACGCCCCTTGGGTTTCGAATTTTGCAAAATCCGTTCTTAGCTGACGTCTACACCATGAAGGGAACCTACCTACCAAATTTCAAGTTTGTAGGTTTAATATAGTTCCGGAGATATCGCGATTAGTCAGTGAGTGAGTGAGTCGCTTTTCTCCTTTATATATATTGATATATAAAGAAGGATATCATTTCATTAAATCTCGCCACTGCTCTTACATTAAATCAGATTAAATTTATATGCCATCAAATAATAACAATATTCTAAGATACTAAAATTTATTTAAAAACTTATCACAGGAAAGGATTCATAACCGCTCATAATACATCTAAAAATAAAAAGAATTATAATAATAGGTTTAATACATAATTATTACTTTATTCATTTAATGAATGATTTCGAAATTCATTCATTTATAGAAGAAAAATCAAATACATTGCATTCATTTAAAAAGAGCTAAAGGCATTTATAAAGGCCTATTATAACTTTTAAGGCTTCAATGCCAAAGAATTGTTTTTAAAATTCTTTAACAATGTGAACAGAAAAGAGAGTAAAATTCAGTCATAAAATAAATAAGGTTCTTCAAATTGGATAAAACCTCTCTTTTTAAGAAATTGGTTTATTTTCGAGCTGGCGCTTAAAGTTGTTTACTATGGGAACCAATTGCCCCAGTGAACTCAATATTATCTCTTCTTGCCATTGGATTTTAAATAAGATGAGCAAGTGCAAGACCTCATTTTACACTTAAAAATTGTTTTTATGGCCTTATTATGATAAATAACAAGTAGCAGTGGCTATTCAAACAATTTAGCACACTTGGTTTTTCTTGGGCGTTAAAAATAAATCGCTTTATAAAATAAATAATTTATGAAATGGATTAATAAGGTATTACGTAATTGAATGCTTTTTATAATAAACAGTAAAATAAGATTAAATAATAAATAGCCATTATAAATTAAATTGCTGTATTATTAATTGCAATAATATTAACAAAAATAACCTTAATTCCAATTCTCCTATCGTATTATTACTATGTTTAAGGTTTTGTTCAGGATAAAATAATTTCTCAAAAAATCTTTACTAATTTTTATCTATTAAAAGTATGAGAAAATTATAAATAATATATAATAAACTATTCTATTTCTGAATTTTTAAATTGGGAATTTTAACCAATTGCTAGTTTACATATACCGTACAGTAAAAATAATTAAATAAATTTGTACTTTCCTTGACGAAGCTACACGCGAGATTTAATAACAAGACTGAATAAACACACAGCATCGATCGTATTATAATAAGGTTGTTAATATATCCCTTATTTACTTTTAAATTAATTGAAATTCCATTATTTTCAAGAATTAAGTTATTATGGCTTATCAATAACTTAGATTAAATTATTTTTGTGGCAAAAATTGTTACAAAGAAGGTGGCAATGGATTGAAATTTTGATGTAAAGGTATAGTGACTGAATCCCAATTAAAAGAAATGATTCACAGAACAACATGTTACCGAAATGTCTTTAGTTTGCAAAGAAAGGCAAAGAATTAGAAATATCTTCTCTGTAAAAATCTTTGTTGTATTATCTATTTAGCAATAACAAAAGATACAATGTTCTAGTGATTAAAGGTTGATGTTTTTACTTAAATTAGCCATTTTTAGAGAATAAATAAACACAATATTCCAGCAAATTTCTACTATTCTCCCCCAAGTATAGAATATATTGTATTCAAATGAATACGTTAAAAATCATTTGGAAGTGTTAAAAATAATGAAAGCCTCAATATAATTATATTTTTCCCCACGATTTTTGAAAAATAAATGTTGTCTATTCATATGATTCTTTTTGTGGGTTTACAGATCTTTGAAAGAAAACTTTTCCGAAAATCGAAGGAAATAAGCAATTTCATATAAACTTTCGCAGATTTTACTCCTTTTTTGTGATGAATTTTACATCATTAAAAAAATTCAATAATTTAGATTTTAGATGAAAAAGTTAGAAATTCTACAAAATTGTGAATACGCTCCCGAATTCAAAATAACTAATAGACTTGCTGATAAAACTTAGATATTCTAAATTTACATCTTCGCAATATAACGTAGTTATTTGTAAAATAGTCGTTCCAGCTAACTGAAATTAAGGTCTTTTTAACAGTTAGACACTATAAAAATTTATGTATTCCTATAACAATTATACAACGTTTACCATAAATAATATCCAAACAATACGTCTCACTCCCAGTTATACTTTAATTTGTGTATTTCCCTTAAATCCTGGAAAATAAATTCTTTTTCATACTTAAGTAAATATTACTCTAATATCTTCTTATTTTATAGAATTTTTATACTCTGTTGAATTTGTCTTCTGCTAAGCTTTATATTTCATCTTGAAATTTCCTTTCTTCATTTTTGTTTTACGTATCAAAAATTATTTTTAAAAACAAATTTTGTTTAAATGCCGATTTCGAATCTCTTCTTAATTTTGTTTACATCTTATGGGAAAATGTGGACGTATTTTCGAACAATAAATTTAAAAAAAAATCTCAGTGGTCATAAATGTGATGTCATAGTCACATGATAACTATAATCCCGTGCTTCTAGTCAATCAGTTCATAAATTCATGTGACATCATAGTCACATGATAAATGCCGTCATGTGTTTCCAGCTAATCAGTTCATGCGCTTCGTTGTTGCAAACTTTTGCTTTTTGCAGAAAATTTCTTTCAAAATGTACATATTTGTCAACAATAATAAAGCACATAAGTAAGTAAAATTCACTTGATTTCCAAGTACATGTATAAAATATAAGATTTTTTTTTTAAATTTTAAAATCATTTTGTTGAAACTGTTTTCATAGTATTTGAACATCTTTACCCAATTGTAAAATTTCAAAATTTAATCAGAATTTTATAAACAGAACATATACAAGTTAGTTAAATGTCAGTTTTGAATTCTATGTAGAGCATGTGATTACCTTTATCATGTGATCACCATGATAAAGGCAATCACATTAGGCAAACCATGATAAAGGCAAGCTCGTTATTTAAAATATAAAACTTTTTTTAAGATAAAATAAGAACTTTATTTCGGTTTAAGTGCTAAAATTTTAAGAGCTTTGCCAGTTGTAAAAGAGAACATTTCTCGGAAATTTAGAGTAAATCTAGAGGAAAAATGTTTTAAAATTGAATTCAGACTAAACTTAAAATAAGAAAAGAATTAAGTTTCTTTCAAACTCAATAATTTAGAAAAATACTTAATATAAATCACAGCAATTCAGGTAGTTAACACGAACACACACATTCTTTAATTAACAAAGTTACCCGAAAAAAAATTTCCATCATTTAAACATAATCCATAAAACCTCCCCGTTCTTAATAGTCATTCAGAATTAGAAAATAAATTTTCATTTGATAAAAATTTAACCATTCACCCTATCTTTTTTTAATCCCCTTTTTAAGTACAATTTTTAACTATAAACTTCTTTTTCAATTATCTTTCCAAGTTCTTACCCTTAATTAACCTTCTAATAATTTTTCAATGTTATTATCATCGCAGTTCAATGACCAGACAGTCTAAAAAGTTCGATTGAACTCCGAAAAAAAAATCGAGACTGCGCTGATTGATGACGTTATCTCTGGTATCATAATAAAAAATAAATCTAGAGACCAAATAATTTTTCTAATGAACACAACATATTATTTACAGTACCCCGAAAAATGTAAAAACTTGTCTGTTAAAGCCTTATCTTGCAGACAGTCTCTAAACCTAAAATCGTTCGAATTTCATCGATTTTAAAGATATGCTTCGCAAATTCAAGGTAACATTAAGTCAAAATATGTCTATAAATTGCTTATTTTTCCCATATTAACTAGTAAAATATATTCATGTTATAGATAGAAAAGGTTTTCGTTACTCATCTCCATAGCGACTACTTTGCCTTGCAAATAAACATATGTCCACCGTCTTTTGTTGATCGAAACATAAGGGGAAAATATATTGATTTTGAAATCACAGAGAAAATATATATTCTGATCCCTAAATACATGCACGAGCTTCTGATAAAAATATCCTTAATATATGTTTTTGTATTTTTACACCAAATAAAATACCCGGTCTTGCTCCGTTGCATGTTTTTTTCACACATTTTTTTTCTGAAAATTATATGCAATTATGGGTATGTGTAAAGAACTTATTAATGATAGGTTATAAAAAAATTAACATCTTTACCAATTTGTTATTATTTAATTATCCATTTTCCAATATAAAAGAAATAAAAATTTTAATGGAATGAATAGTTAAAGGACTTGAAGTATAACAAAAAAGTACAAGAACTAAGCCTTACGAATAAAAAAGTGTTCTATTAATTTTTATGCAGTGCTTCTATTAAATTATAAAGGACGAACAAACTGGTAGCCCCGGACTATTTTTATGTGAAAATTTCACAAAAACTAATAGAATACCTTTTATTCGTTAGGCTTAATTGCAGCTACAGTAAAACGTTACAAGTTAGCTAATGTCAATATTCGGACAGTTGCCAATCTGATAAAACACAAAAAATTTTACAGAGAAATTGTTTCCAGATTTGCAAGTATTATTTTAAATCTTAATAATTTTATAATTTTAAAAGTTAAAAATAAATTAATATTTAAAATTATAAGAAATATTCAAAAAAATAAATACAGTTAGCTAGCATAAAATAAAATACAGTAAGTTATAAATGTCTAAATCTTAAGTTATGAAATTCGTTTTAAAAATAAGTAATAATTACTTTCCAATATATAATATGTGTATTCTATACTTTTATTATTTCATTTATTATATTTTACTTTCACTAAATTTCAGTTTATTTATTAAAAAAAATTTTTAATCTGACTCAGCTCGTGTAGTCCTTAGTTTGAGGAGAAGTGAACAATCATTGTCGCAACAGAACCATAATTTAAAAAAATAGTATCCAAAAAAATTTATCTCACAATTCTGAATAATTCTATTCCATTTTCAGTAATTTCTTCGATTTCAGATTGCATAAAAATTAAAGTAATGCATCAATTGGCTAAAAATACTTGGATCTTATGTTTTATATTTTAGTCCAATAAGAAATTTAATATACATTTTTCATTACCGCAATAAATTTTTGAAAATGAAGTTCATTACTTCTAAAAGCAGACATAAGTTGGTGACACCAACAAACACTCGAACTTTCTTTATGAGTCTCAAATTTGATATTATTATTCAATGTAAAGTAATAGTAATTTTCTTTTATTTTTCTTAAGTTATAGAAATGTAGAAATTATCGAAATTTTATAAAACGATGAAAAAAGAAAATTTCTAGAAAAGATTTGCAAAGTCAAATTTTAGTAGGCTAAACCAGATGTGAAATGAAATTCTAACAAAAATATATACGAAGTGGTGAAGATAAATTTAAAATCTAATGCAAAAAGAAATCGAATGACATCACACACATATATATTTCTATATATTTGTTTCTTTAATATATTAAAAAACAAATAGTTTTACTTTTTTCTCTCCCTCCTAATTACTTTACTTTCATTTTATTGTGAGAAAAAATATAAGAATCCTATTTAAATGTCCATGGCCTAATTTTTCATTATTCTGCCATTATAATATTCAATCAACATTTGAGCATTTTCGTTAATTAACGCGTTTTTATGGTAAAATTATAATTTTATTTGTTCATTAAAAGTTTGTGTTTGAAAAAAAGGCATGTTTAAGTCATAAATAACTCAGAATGAAGCTAAGAATTTTTCTTTGGAAGGTAAAAGAGATAAAAAAATAAAATAGTTTTAAAAATATAATTAATCTTTGAAATAAATCATCAGATTATTTTTTCTATTTAGATTTATATTTGGATATATTTTTTTAATTTGCTTAAAAAACGTATCTTATTTTTAACCATAAAAATTCACTTCAAAAAGTACGTATATTGCTCCTTTACACTGCTTTCAAATAACTGAAATTCTTTGAGAAAATCATTAGTTATTATTTTTAATTTCAACTCCTCCATGACAGTTAATAGCAAAAATAAGGTGCAATATAAGAGTGTAACAAGAGAATGTAAGTCTTGATGCATTTGAAAAACCAATTACGAACGTCATAATACAGGGTGATTCATAAAGAAGTGTACACGTTCATGATGCTGTAAAACAATAACAATACTTTAGCGAATCGTAAGTTCGATGTACTGTTAAAGTTTGTGTCTCGTCCCTTACGGAAGTGACGTGGGCAATAGCAGGCGTGACATGTGACTAATCAGTCAAAATGGCTGAGTTTGAAGTGGAAAAGGCTTTTTGTTTTCTTAAATTTAGCAACATTTCATGGAAGTCACTTTTCTAGACATGTTGACTCTCTTTGGTAGATGCTACAGTTGCAGGACATTGACAACTTCATTCTTCAATTAGATGGTGCACCTCCACATTGGTCGGCCAACGTGCGAGATTACCTCGTTGAGCATCTCCCTCACCGGGGGATTGGACGAAATGTAGACAACAACATGCAACTTACCCAATGGCAACCCAGAAATCCTGACTTATCACTTTGCAATTTCTTTCAGTGGAGGTACGTAAAGCACAGGATAAGGTACTCGTCCCTTCCCTTCCTGTAGATATAGCGGAGCTAAAACATTAGCGTACCACAGCCGCTATCGATGGACTTGATTCAGTACCTTAACACGCATTAGAGTGCAAACGGATTACCAGCTCAATACAGTCACCTAAAAAGTATTGGGACAAACTACCAGTTCATAGATTTTTATCGTAATATTTTACTTAAACACACAAATGAAACCAAAAAAAAAAAAAAAAAAGAAGCAAATGTTATTTTGGTAAATACAAATAATAATAATTTGAAAAAAAATCCATACATTAATGCAATCATGGTTAAAATTGAAAATAAAAGAAATCGAGTTAAAAAACGTGCTCAAAAAAGTATTGCGACACATCTCAACAATTTAAGAAAAACAATTCAAACGTAGAAGTGAATATCTTGATGGACCGTCCTTGCTTTTTATGACCTCTCGAAGTCTATTTTGCATGGATTGGATCAATTTTTTGCAAAACGATCTATCGATTTTGGCCCACTCTTCGAACAAATATTTTCTTAAATCCTGCTTGCTTGTTAGAAATTTGGTGCTCATATAGTTTTTGATGCAAATAATCCCACACATGTTCAATGGGATTAAAGTCTGGACTTTGTGCAGGAGTATTAGTAACACAAGGACAGTGGTAGAGGACCCATAACTTGAAAATAACTGCAGTATATTTCGGGTCATTACCTTGGTACAATTTAAAATATCCTGAGATTCCCAGCTTCCTTGCACTTTGTTTTAAATTTCGCTTGGGAATGTCAAGATAGACATACTCATTCATTATACCATCAAAAAAATGTAAGTTCCCAACTCCAGAGCTTGTCATGCAGCCCCATACAATTTGGTTACTCCTCCATATTCAACAGTAGGCCATAAATTTTTGACATCCATTGCTGTATTTGATTTCCGCCAAACTTTTTGCTTGCCATCCGATCCGAAAATGTTATATTTGCTTTCATCAACAAAAATTACATTTTCCCAATATTCGGTTAGCCTGCCTTACATACATTTTAGCAAGTGCCAGCCTAGCTTCTCTATTTGCTTTGCTGGTGTAGGGCTTTCTTTGAGGTACTCTGCCATGATATGTTTTCTTAAAACATTTCTGACAGTTTCAGGATTTACTGATTTCCCGAACCTATTTTTACATTACAAAGTCATTTTTACTCCTCTAGTTCCTGGATTAATGTGTATTTATCTCATATATAATCCACCTGTCTTCACGTTCATTAAATATCCTTGGATGCCCTGATCATTGCTAGTTTTCGACACTATTTGTTTTCTTGAACCTGTCAATGATGTTAAAAACCGTAGACTTACTTAATTTGAAGATTTTTCCTATGCAGCGAACTGATTTCCTCTCTTTCCAATGACTTATTACGAGATTTCGCATACCAACCAATATATCTTTGTTTATCGCCATTTTTTCTATAAATAATCTTATCTGTTGAAATATTTATATTTAAACTTCCAGTTTATAAAAAGTGGCGAGAAATTAAATTCTATTGATGCGCTGTATATTTGTTAAATTTCTCATTTCAAAAGTGTTCCAATACTTTTTTGACTCCAGTGTGCCTTTGAATTATATTTGAAAAGCTAGATCAAATTATAATTCCATAATACTAATAAAAGTTTCCTTACATACTGTACACCAAATGTTAAAATATTTCATAAATCATTTTGTTTTTGTTTTAATGTGATGAATATTTTTATAAATGGTTTTACAGTTATATACATGCCCCGAGTACCAATTCTTTTTTGAGTGACTGTATGTGTTGAGCGAATAAGGGTTCATTCTCACATAGAGCACTTGTGGCTGACTCTAACAAAAAATCTTTAAATAATCCCATGCAATTCTGTTACAAGTAACGCACAATTTCTTAATTGCTCTTCATTTATAGTGCGTTGAAATTGTATACTTCCTTAGGAATCACCTAGTACCAGATGTTATTAAATTATCGCATCCATTCTAACGTCAAAAAAAGGGAAGGGGTGGGGAATGTCAGATAAAAATTAAAAAAAGACATTTTTGACTATTAAATGCTATATACTTTATTTAACCTTATTGTCGTTGATCGTGATCGAGATATCTGCTGAAATGCGCATCGTAACATCCGGCGTATAACACACACCAACGCTTTTAAGCTGTAATTTTGAGGTATATTCGCCGTATGCGCAGCCTCTTTTTTACGAAGAAACCTGAAATGTATGTGTGCATTAGTTTTATATTTTGATGTGAGTATTCTAAACTTTTGAAAACAAAGTATACTTTTACAACTGCAATCTTTTAAATCCATACGGAATGTCATTTCCTTTAGACAGACATTATTTCGATAAATAAAGGGTGTTTTTTTAGAGGTATCGAACTTTAAATTGCAATAAAACAACGATGTATTATTCGATTGACATGAATTTTTTTTTATTCGAAAGATAATCTTGTGGCATTACATTTTAAATATGATTTCTGGCATAGGACTGCCACGGCTGGCTCGGATGTAGTCCAATCTGGACGTCCAATTTCGATAACTTTTCCAACATTTGTGGCCGTATATCGGCAATAACACGGCGAATGTTGTCTTCCAAATGGTCAAGCGTTTGTGGCTTATCCGCATAGACCAATGACTTTACATAGCCCCACAGAAAATAGTCTAGCGGTGTTAAATCACAAGATCTTGGAGGCCAATTGACAGGTCCAAAGCGTGAAATTAGGCGGTCACCAAACGTGTCTTTCAATAAATCGATTGTGGCACGAGCTGTGTGATATGTTGCACCGTCTTGTTGGAACCACAGCTCCTGGAGATCATGATTGTTCAATTCAGGAATGAAAAAGTTAGTAATCATGGCTCTATACCGATCACCATTGACTGTAACGTTGTGGCCTTCATCGTTTTTGAAGAAGGATTCCACCAGTCCATAAAGCGCACCAAACAGTCAGTTTTTCTGGATGTAACGTTGTTTCGACATACACTTGTGGATTAGCTTCACTCCAAATGCGGCAGTTTTGTTTGTTGACGTAGCCATTCAACCAGAAGTGCGCTTCATCACTAAACAAAATTCGTTTATGAAAATCGACCATTATTTTCGAAATAAAATTGCACAATTTGAAAGCGTTGTTCAGGCGTGAGTCTATTCATGGTGAATTGCCAAACCAAACTGAGAATAAATCACTTGACAGCTGTTAAATCGGTCGTCATCTTGGAAAGTAATGCCAACTTAAACTTCTATACCTGGAAAAAAAACACTCTGTACATAAGTCTAATTTTATTTTCATGTTCTTCTCTTTTTTTTATTGTTAAGGTTATCATTTTTATACCCCGCGTATTACGTGCACCCGTAAATTTCGATCTTATTATTTAGGATCTTAAGAAACTTTTTATATACACGGATGGCCATAAATATGTAAAAATACAAAATAAAAGGGAAAGATATATCAAATTCAGATTTATTAGAGAGATGACACACACAGTACAAAGGTACTTTAATTACTCTAAGGTACTTAACTACTAATTCTAAGTTGAGTTTTGGGGAAACAAAAGAAATTTCAAAAATTTTCTATCCTTCGAAATTTCGTATTTTATTATTTTTATTCAAATTATTTACTCAACTTAGTGGCACGACAGCGTATGAAGTCCAAGGCCTACTGTGCCCAACTCAGTGTACGTAACCTTGGACCCTGAGGTGCATGAGCAGATGTTCCGGTCATGTGGTCAGTCTGATGCGAAACCCTCAGTGTTAAGTTCCGAAGCAAGCTTGGTACTCATTTATCGACCCACTGAAGGGACGAAAGGCTAAGTCAGCCTTGCCCAGCTCGGGGCTTGAACCTTGGACTTGTGGCGTGGAAGCTCGATGCACTAACCACTCAGCCACTGGACTTCGATTCAAATTATTATCCTCATAAAAATACTTAAAAGAATATATTTTAATGTTCAAATTAAAAACAGTTTGTGTGTGTGAAGCACACATTTATAAATAAATGAAAAGGGACCACTGATAATCACCAGAGATTTTAATTTGAAAAGAATATATTCTCAAGTTTTTTTTTAATTAGCCAACGTCTGAATGATATTTCTTAAGCAAGAATGCATAATTACATTAAAAAACCTGCTTTTAAAATTTCAGCAAATACTCAGTTTACAATACACTTCAGATTAAACCCGATGTTACACATATAAATTTCCATTAGAACACAATTTTAATTTGCATAAATTTCCTTGAATTTTTCATCGAGTAAATGAACTCAAGAATTCAGGAAAACAATGACAAACACAGAACGCTTTGTACATAATTTTGCAAAATTTCAGTTTTAGTATGAATTTATTGGTTGTTTTTGTATAAATTTTTAAATTACTCTTGAATAATGCATATCTTCTGTCAAGCTACCATATATATTTACACCGAAAATCTAACAATTAACATAAAACGAGCAGTAATTTGCATATTATTGCTCAAGAAAGGTGTGGATTCTAACGATACCAGAAACATTTCACACATTCAATATTAAATGTAATTAAATATGAAATTTAATGACTCATAACTTATTCTGTCTCGTGATAGTATGAACCTTGAATTATTTTTTAATGTCCTCCATGAAAGATTTCCAAAAGTTTTTCAGCGTAATATTCGCTCTATTTTAGGAAATAAGTTCGAGAAGTACTTCTGAGAATTGTGAAAGAACAATTAGAAAACAGTTGTCTTGAAGTAACATAAAAAGTTTATTGCACTTGAAATGATTATGGTGGTTTGCTATTTAAAAATTAATGTTCACGCAAAAATGCATTGTAATTCCGGTCACATTACTTCAAAAGAAGTAATATACTGATCCAAAATAGACTAACACAAGGACATCTAAAATTCTGAACAAAATATTTTTAAATGAGTTATTTTGTTAGTCTTGAGGGAAAATTTTTAATATCACATATAGTCGGATTATATAAAAAAACTGGGAAACTTTTTGATTCCTTGATATCAATGTATAATGATAAAAACTTTTCATTTATAATTTCTGAAAAAATTCTAAAATTACCTTTAAAAAACTTTATTATTTGCTACTAATGACAAAACATAAGCTTAAAAGTGCTGAATCTCTAACATCATGAAATTCTAAAAGAAAAATATTTCATTTCTTAATCATTTCTAATAAATACAATTAAGCTTTCAAAGTAAATTCAGTTTAAATGTTTATTTTAAGTATCTTATATTAAATTTCAGATGAGCGGTGATACGTTATTTTTAAAATTTAATTTCGAAAAAAATATTCTATTGATAAATTTGTTTTTAATCTCCATGAAAAGTATCTTTCTAAATTCAAAAGCTTTCCCGGTTTCAAAATTTTTTGTCAGCTTTGTTACAGTACGGAATATTTAAGGAAAAATAATATATATCAAGTCATTTATTTGTGTGTGATAAAAAAGATTTCAAACTTAGAGAAATTAACGCAAGTTAAATAATCTTAATATTACTTATGTGGGGTGCTGCTTTTACCTATTTTCGTATTATTATGTAAGAATTCTTTAATTTTGAAATATGAGATCTTAAGAACACAAAACCTAGAATCACCAATATTACAAGTGCCATCTATGAAACATACAGTTATCAAATCACACACATATGATTATACACATCGTACATACAGTTTAACTAACTTTATGATTAAAATTTAATAATAATAATGACACATTAAAAGTGTACAAAAATCAAATTTCAATACAAGCCTGAGTTATTTGAAACGTTGAGAAAAATTAAAGAAAAAGAGAGGGGAAAAACTTTTTTGAGAAAGAATTTTGAAATGCAGACGATTTTAAAAACCCAATTCCTCGCAGAAAAAAAAAAGTAAACATTTTAATCTCACTAAAGTATGCTGATTTCGTAAAAATTTTATTCTGTGCTGTGGAAATCATTTCAACGGAAATATTTACAAATTCTACTCATCGATAAAATATTCTTTACTTGGAATTTTATCACGAGAAAGATATCACCAATTTTATAAAGCAGTAAATTCGTTCAAATCTGTATTTTTTTTCTGTACTTGTGTGAAATCATAATTCTCGCATGTGGTGTGTAAATTCCCGGAAAGAGGAAAAAATAACAATTTTAGATCCACTTTGATATAAGTACAGCATTAATGACGGAATGTGATTTATATCTCTCGTAAAATATTTAAACCAGAAGAAATTTTGAAAATAATATTGATGATTTTTTTTTGCTATTCAAAATGAGTTATAGATATCATATTTGCTTTTAAATGCGAAATAAAATAATAAAAAAATAAAAAATAAAAAGTTTCTGCAAAATATTGAAATCTAAGGCCACCTAAAGCTCTTACAGCTGCAACTGAGAGGTTTACGAAATACAATTGTCATAATTTGATTGTGGAAAATCTGAAACCATTGTCACAATTACGCATGCCCCATTCGGATGCAATGGGAAATAAAGCGACGAAGTTTGGAAATATTTATTCTATAATTCGAATGTATGTGTGTGAAAATAATAGCTACTTTAAAAAAGATTGTATTGCAGAATAAGTTAAGCCTAATCGCACAATATTTTAAGTATGTATGTATATCTGATGTAAGTATTCTAATGCTATTTTTTAAGTGTAATTCCTTGGAATGTTGCTGTTCTTCCACTTTCAAAATAACTGATTGTGAAAATAGCAGTTAATCTACTTTAATAATATTCTGTCAAAAAACAACAATATTAAAATCAACTTCCCATTAATTTGTCTCAAAAACTGTAATTTTTTCAATGGAATAAATAGCATAGAATAGAAGATTCCACCAACTACGATACTTTTTACAAAAGAAATCATGTTCAAAATATAATTGTACATTTATAAACCATTTATCTTTTAAAATTCCAATGTTCTGGGTTGATTATTAAAGCCATAGATGAAAATACTGTAAATCTTTTTTTCTATCCTAAAAATGACCCCACTGTTTGACTCATTTCAGAAAACTGTGAGTTTCTTTCATTTCAGTTCTTTCAAAGCCAGCTATCATTTCTCGAATTGTAAGACATATTACTTATACTTCACATTTTAAAAGCAACAATTTTTAATTTTCTGTATTTTCTTTGAAAGGAATGAGAATTTTTTTTATTAATTTTAATTTGTAATTATAAGCGTAGATTTATTTAATAATAAAGCTTAAATTTGTTTCCATGTTAATTGTGCGAAAGATTTATTTTTTAAAGAAAATTTTAGCCTCAAAAATAAAAAGTAAAATAAATTATTGATTTATATAATTTTAATCTCCATATTCGTTTGAAGGGGAACGACTACGTTCAAAACCGTGATTTTGAAAAAGTGTATAAATGAAAAATCATTTTTTACACATATTTAGTGTTACTTGAATTAGAGCATATATATAAAATTGTTTTAAGAACATTATTACAGTAAAAAACTGTTTAAGGTATCCGACTACGTTCGGAACCGTGATTTTGCAAAAGCGCGTAAATGGATAGTTTTCATGATATTTAGTGTTACTTAGATTAGATAATGTATATAAAATTGTTTTAAGAATAGTATTACAGTAAAAAATTATTTAAGTATAATATTTTGACAAAATATGAACATAGCATGACCAATTTTCAAAATATTCTCCTTTTGGGAAAAATGCTTCTTTATTCTAAGGTATTCTAATCTAAGTGACACTAAATATCATGAAAATTATCCATTTATACGCCTTTTTAAAATCATGGTTCCGAACGTAGTCGGATACCTTAAATACAATTTTTAGGCAAACAAAAAAAAAGAAGAAAAATGACATATTTTCAAAGCATTCTTCTTTCATAAAAAGTTATGCAAAAATAGTATCTTACTTATAAATAGCTAAGACATTTGTGCAGCAAATTTTTGAGATATAAAATTTAGGAGTAGATTTGTTCATATTTTAACGTATCAGGGTATAGAATTTCTACAAAAAGCCCCCAGTTTTATTTTAACTAATCGTAACTTCTAAAATAAAGTGAATTTGTCAAAACTTTTAGCTCGGTTTCTGTAAAGAAGTCTTGGCAAAATATTTATGTTATCGAAGCATTTCTCATAAGAGGAGAATGCTTTGAAAATTTGTCATTCTATCTTCATTTATTGCCAAAAAGTTGCATTTAAATAAAAAAAATTGTAATAATATTCTTGAAACAATATTCTATGTATTTTTTAATTCAACTAACCCTAAATATCAACAAAAAAATATTCATTTATACACGTTTTTAAAATTAAGGTTTCGAATGTAGTCAGCCACCTTGGTATAGATTCGTGCTCTCTAACAAAAATTTTCATTTATGCAACAACTGGAATTTTCCATTTATTGATTATTATTTTTTTACTGTAAAAATACATTCAATGAAAAAAACTTGTCATGCTTAGTTGGCAAATAAAATCCCAAAGAATATTTTCCAAGAATTTTTTTAAAAAAATATGTCATTTTACAACAACAGAAAAGAAAAAAAAAAGATTTAACTGCAAATTAAATGCTTTTTGTTGTTGCGATGCATTACTTTTTCAAATGTGAGTAACAATTACGTATTAACAACTATGAATTCTGTTTTTCAATTTCAAATGAAAATACAATGAAATATGATTAACGCGAAAACGCTTAAGACGAAATATCGGTTAACACGAAATAATACAACGGTCCCGACAAACTACTATGTATTTTTACGCATTTTTTCTCTTAACAGAAAACGAAAATCGCTTAACACGAAAAGAGCTTCCTTCTCGGAATGAACAAAATACGAAAAACACCAGCCGCGCAGGCGAGATTTAAGAGGGGTGTGAAATGAAACAGAGCTGTTTTAACCTGTTTCGTAGAAAGGAAGGTAACTTTACTTTGAAGTACCCTCGGAATAGCCTGTGACACGAGCCAATTTTGTTTATCTAAGCTATTTTCACCTTCCACCCTTAAATTAAAGGAATGAGACAGCTTCTGTTCCCACATCATTCGAAATCAGGAACATTACGAAAAATATGCGCAGTTATTTAGACTCACATTCCGATAGTGAAACAAATAACAAAATGGAAGACATCGAATAATTTTATGCTAAAAAAATCGGTTTGTTTTCCAAAAACTTAATGATTGCTTTGTCTTCAAAAAACGCGAATACTTGTATTAAATTTGATTAAACTTTTATGAATGTTTGTGTTTCTTTGATTTTTATTAAATACGTGCTACATACAAATCTATGCAAATAAAATGCACTCTTATAACTTAATTTTGTCGCACATATGTTTTTTTCCCCATAACACGAAGAAATATTTCAATCCCTTTAGTTTCGTGTAAAACGATTTTCACTGTATAGGAAAAAATTTAAGCAAATTCGGTATGAAAATCTAATTTGAAATAACCAATTTACATCACACAATTAATTATAAGCTTTTTAAGAATAAATACAGTCGAACCTCCATATCACGAGCCTCTATATTTGACGAATTTCTCTCTATTGCGAACTTTTTCTTGGAACCATGAACACACTTTACTATTTTCTTTGTAAAATAACCTCCAAATAGCGAAGTGCATTTTCTATATAACGAACTTTTTCTGTTGCAATTCGATTTTTTTCTCCCTGTTTTTAAAATATTTCCGCACATTTTTCAAATTATTCTCTCTTTTAGCACATTTTATGGGGATCAGTGACCTTGAACTGGTATTACCAGTTGCATTACTCATGAAATGAAATGACCATAGTTTTTTCAATGAAAATAAAACTAACAGACTTTATCAGTAATTAAATTTAAGGACGCATGTGGTAGTGTATGCTTAAAATTACTGGTTATAAAATAATTTACGTTTAAAGTTACTCAAAGGCTTAAAATTAGAAAATGTCATTAAAAATTCATTAGTTTTAATATAAAATTATTTTTTAAAGTTGAAACTCTCTCTCTCTCTCTCTCTACAGTGTATTCCTGGACAATGTCCTTTTTTCTCCTTGTTTTCCTTGCGATTTTTTTTGATGGTCAAGATATATAAAATGAATAGAGATATACTTCAAACAAGTAATATAAAAAAAATTTAAGTCAATTCCTACTTTGAATGGATGAAAAAAAAGTATTTTATTATTGCAAATTGGAATAGGATATATAAATATATATATTAGGGAGAGAGTAAACTAAATTATAGTAGGAATTGAAAAAAGTGCATGATTTGTCTGCATTGTAACAATGCATACCCGGTTTGGCTGAAAAATAGGTTTTGAACGTCAACTTTTGTCTTTGTTTTATTAGTTACATTGTTACAACAACAGAGACTAATCTAAGCTGGCGTCAAAAACCAGAAATTTAATTAATTAATTAATTAATATTTAAAAAAAACTGTATTAACATCAAGTGCCATTCACTACAAGTTGAAAAAATTTATTTGAACTTAATTGGATGAATAGAAAGTATTTTATTAACGATTGAAAATTTGAACAAAATAAATAAATATATATAGAGAGAGATTAAGCTAACAGTAGGAATTGAAAAAAGCGTAAATAATTTCTTTTTTGAACAATATTTATGAATTTAAAATTTGTTTCATGTGGTTTTCGAAGCTTATTAAAAGATAAATCTCTATTTAATGAATTTTACATATAACGAACTTTATTTCGGGATTTTGCGACTTCGTTAAATGGGGGTTCACAAGTGTAACTACATTTTTCTAAAAAAAAATCTTGTAAACGAAACTCAGATTCAAAGCTACGACCGAATTAAAAAAATTTTAAAACTGGAATTGTTCCATCCGTTGCACAGAAGGACAACTTTTGTCCCGTGCTCTTCATAAACCACTCAATCCGCGATGAACTGCATTCTTTTAAACAACTCGTTTTTATCCAGGACAGGTAGTTTTATTTACATTTTGCCCCGACCTACATTTGATGAGACCCAGACTAAGCCGTTGGAGGAAAAAAAAAAAAAATTCTAAAGGTCAAGGGAAAAAAAATGGTTGAAAGACTACAGAACTCCATTTGTGACAGGTACCCGCACTTTCTTGGTGTTAACTGTGATAATAAAACTTTTCGTTGTGCTGATAGTTCTTTTGCCACCTAATGAGGGTTTCTACCGACTAGAAAACTCTAACGACTCCAAACGTGTTCTGATGTGGATTTCAAAACGAACAGAAGCTTTTGGAGCAGGAAGGTAGCAAGGAAAAGAAACTTTTTAAGAGTTTTATTGTTTGTCATAAGGTTCGTAAATTTATCTATTTTTGTGGATTTAAAATACATTAGATAATATGTACTTCCTGTTTCAGAAATGTCTAATTGCTGCAAAAATTAAAGAAAAATAAGTCGTTTTATAATTTATGTTTTGGATATTTTAAAAAAAAAACGTAATTCTTTTATTTTTTGAAAAAATTTAATTCATAAAAATTAAATAATTATAATTTAAACAATTAAAGTATAATTACCTTTTTCAAAAATATATTTCTATAATTGTATTTTATATTAAAATTACATTTTTTAAGAAATGTTTTTTCTGCGTTAAATCAAAATGTCAACATATTTTGCACAATCGAAAATCTATTTAGTTTATGTGAATGTGTTTAATTCAAATGTATTTTTTCTAAAACTTTTAATTTTCAATTAATTTTTTTTTTGAAAAAATGCCTATTAAAAAAATTTAAACGACATAAAATGTCACAAGTGGAAAAATTTTTAAATACTCTATATATTCTTCCTTTACTATTTATAAAACTAGCTTTCATATTATCAACTCTATATTAATAACTTTTCAGCAAATGTTAGTATTACCTTACCTCTTATATCAATATCTAATAATCAAATTTTAAGCAAGTATACTTTTTAGTTACATGCAGCATTTTAAGTAAGTACATCAAAAAAGGGACAAATTCTTTACTGAAGAATGAAAACATTGTTATTTTAAATTTTAGCGAAAGCTATACAATTACCTAACACCTTCGCAAAATCAAGAAATAAAGAAAAATAATTCGAAATTCTATAAATTAATAGAAATAAATCAAACTGTCATGGATTAAAAGAAAAGATTTATAAATTCTAGAAAAAAAGACAATTATTTAACTTTATAATTAAAAAAATATTGATTTAACTACATAATAACTTAACTAAAAGGAACAACTTAAAAACTCTTAAAATGAAAAGGAATTTTAAGGAAATTATATGAGTATTAAAAGCCAAAAAAAAAAATCAAAATTGTTTTGTTCGCCATTTTTTAGTCTCAACTGGCAACAGATTTTATTTGTGGACCGACGAGATATGACTCGGTAAAAAGTCTTAAATCTCTTTAAATGTACTTCTGAATTATGAAACTTGGCACTAATATTCTGTTAAATTTTTAAAAAGAAATCACAAAAAATATGATCGTTTTTTAAGACTACTCCTACTTGTTAAAGGAAGGAAGGAAAACAGAAAAGTACGTTACCAAAAAAGAAAAAGCTCTACTTTCAGGCAAATTGCTTTTATGTAGCAGTTTGAATAGCTCAACCTTGAAAAGTTGAATTAATGGCGGTTTCACAAAACCTGTCTAGTTGTGTCTGTTATACATTGTAAGCTTTCATTTTATCGTAAGTGGACTGGGAAAAATAATGAATTACAGGTGGCGGGAAACTTACGTTTCCTGTTTTTAAGTGATTTTTGTTATTTAGCACTGACAATGTATAAAAGCGAAATGAATAATTTTTAGTAACTTGGAATAATAAAACTAGTAATATATATATAAAAAAATTTAAGTCAATTCCTACTTATATCGATAAACAAAGAAAAATTTTATTTTAACTACTTTTTATTAAGTAGTTACAATTAATATAAATATGTATATACATATGATATAATCACAACATTAAGTGGTAATTAATTTTTTTCATTATCATTAAAGTATCGTATTGTCATCCAAAACAATCGTGTATATAAATTTCAGTTCAACTGAATACTTTAACACGTGAGAAAAAAACCTTTTCAAGTTTTGACACACGTCGCCAAAAGGGTCGCTAAGTCGCCAAAAATAATGCCAACGTGGTTGTATTTGTAATTACTTAAATAATTAGTTTTAATCAATTAATTATTATTATATTATTGTATTGTCATCCAAAATAATCCTGTATATAAAATTTCAGCTCAATTGAGCGAATTAAAATATATTTTATTAACGATTGAAAATTCCACCAAGATAAATAAATATATAGAGATTGTGAGCTAATAGTAGGAATTGAATTAATGCTACATCTTCCTCCAATTTTTGTTGATAAATTCTATTCTTATATTTAATTAAATGTTTTTAAAGTGAAAAAAATATATCAAAATATAAAATGTAAATTCTTCATGTAAAAAGAATTCTGTTAAAAATAGGCAATAAAATCGTCTGTAAATGTTATTTTTAAAAAAACGGAGAAAAAAAGAAGACCATGAAAAGTAATAAAAGGTTTAATAAGAAAGTTTTTAAAAAAAAGTTTTCTTGATACATCAATGATATATGGAAACATGGCCACACAAATGTTATTTTTACATTTTAGCTGGTACTGAATTCCTTTTAGTATAATCACTCATATTAATTTTAACTTTTCAGAACAGAATTTTTGAAAAATACTTATTAATAATTCTTGATAAGACTTATAAAAAATGTTCTAAAATATTTTCAATTTTTGCCACAAATTTGTAATAAAGGGTGGTATTTCTTATTTACGTATAAGTATTTCAATCAAATAGTCAAGAATAAAAAAAGTAATAATTAAACAATAACAAGAAATAAAAAATAAATAAAAATTCCTGTTATGATTCCCTTAATTTCGTGGAATACTTCCAAATAGCTTGATTTAAGTTTTAAAATATTGATAAAAAAATCGATCTTAGCATTTCTGTAATTGAAATATAATAGTTGGTTGTTATATATATATATATATACATATATATATATATATATATATATATATATATTCTTATACAATTAAAAGGTAGTAGTATTTTAATGAAATAAGCAACGTATATATACGTTTATAAAAATAGGAATCTATTTTTCTTAAAATTAGAGAGTTTTATTTTCTATCAAAAATATGAAAACATTTTTTGCTATTACATTAATATTCGATATTTTTCATATAGGTATTTCTTTTCAATCTTGGCTGAAGCCATTTGCTTGAATTAGTAAGAAATGAACAGTTAATTGTGAAATTCAGTTTCATGCAAGGTGCTCCTAATCTGTGGTTCGCATCACAAAATTGGAACATTTGAGACTTAATGAATCGTAAAATATTTCTTGCAAAAAAAGCTTTTTTCTTTTCGAGACAGTGTGCAATACGTTATAAGCCTTTAGTCCGTAAAATTTTCATTTATTAATTTCCAGATTTTTGATTGGTAATGAATATGTTTTTACATAAATCTCCCCTAGTAATCTAGTCATTGCTTTTTATAACTATAAAAACAAAGCAAATATCTTTACAAATTTGATCACAGACATGAAATTAATTTTGAAGTGAAAATTATAATTTCAAAATCTGAGATATAATTCATGTAAGAAAGCAGCAAAACTCTTTCTCTGTGTGTGTGTGTGTTAGTGGTAATTGAATTAATACAAACATATAGTTGTAAATTGCGAAACAGAGGAAGATAGAGACATATACAGCTATCTCCTCCAAAGGAATATGCCTGGTAATTAAAATATGTTAAATTTACAACTGTGTAACATATCTTAAGTATTATAGTCTTTTTTATGAGATGATAAAAGTATAAGGTACTTACATATTGTACCGTCGACCAATTTCATCAAATCAAAATGTGTCACTTAATGCCGTGATATGCAGCCAATAGTGGAAACCTTTCCCGCACATGCTCTAGCGTAATAATAATAATAAAGATGATAGTATTTGGAAACATTTTACAATTGGCATCGTCTTTTGATTTGGTAAAATAGGTTGATGGCATAATACCGAATGAAATATCTATACTAAATACATATAGACGTCCAATTTTCTGATATAAAAAGATCATTAATGTTAATTTTAAACTCATATGCTTTATTTTAACATTTTCCATTTTTTCCTTTATCGAGAAAGTAATTTATTATTGGAATTTCAATGTAATATTCGTTAATTCCGCATTAAGTAAAACATGTTAAACGCTTTTCAGTTTGTCAAATTGTTTTTAAAGTTGACGATATGAAATCAATTACACTAGATAAAATTTATCATTAGAATTATTGATACGGTAATTATTATTCAAGTAAATTTCTCTTATAAATGCTAAACCGGTACTTTAAAAAAAAAGAATTATTGTCACAGAGAAACAGTGTTTATCTAAACCGTGTGTAATCTCAGCTATATTTTTTAACAACTTCAACTGTTTTAGAATTATGTACTAGACCAGTGATTCTCAACCACTGTGACGCGGCACTTTTGTGTGCCGCCAAATTTCAAAAGTGTGCCGCCAAATTTTGCAAATATATAATAATGTTAATATTATTAAATTATATCATTTAAAAAGAAAAATATTTTTAACATGAATATATATTTAAATCCACAAAAAAATAAATTATTTTATTATTTGCTTTGCAACGCGTTTTTTCTTAGTGCCAAATTATGATGAAGCGGCGTGCATAGCAATAGGAATGTGTCTCAAGTCGGCGCACACTTGCCACTTCTGCGTACAAAACGTGTTGTTTTAGTGATAGTTGGGATTCACAAGGTGTTGCATAGTAGTTACTGTACCTTTTCTTTCGTTAAAATTGGCAAATGTATGTGATTCGGTTTAATATTAATTTATTTGCCTGTAGTAATATTTTGCATTAATTTATTTGCATTAATTTATTTGCAGATCCTTCTTAAAATGGATAAATGGTTAAAAAGAAGAAAGTTTAATGATGATAATAGTGATAATGATAACGTTAGGGACCAAGTTAATGAGCCAACCCCCGACACAAGTAAAAATACTTCTTGCTCAAAAAAATACGTTGTCCATCGGAAATATAATGATGATTTTTTGAAATTTGGATTTACCTCTACAATGGAAAATGACATAGTGGTTCCCGAGTGTGTGATATGTGGTTTTTTTAAATTATCAAATAGTGCTATGGTTCCTATCAAACTCCAACGTCACTTGGTGACTAATCATCCTTCGCTTTCAACAAAAGATAAAAGCTACTTTGAAAGGTCTTTATCATCAAAAATTAAGCAAGTAAAAGTTTTTGAAAAACAAGTATGTGTGTCTGAAAAGGCTCAAGTAGCTTCTTACGAAATAGCTGAATTGATTGCTGTTAACTTAAAACCTCACAATTTGGCTGAAGAAATTATATTACCTGCTTGTCGCAAAATTGTAAAAACAATGATTGGTGGATCAGCTGATATTGATATTTGCAAAATACCACTTTCAAATGATACAATCCATCGCAGAATTAAAGATATGTCAGAAAATATTGAGCAAAATACTGCAAAAACTCTTGCAAATTCGAATTTTGCTCTACAAGTCGACGATACAACAGATATTACAGGAAATGCTCAATTAATTGCATTCGTTAGATTTATTCACGAAAATGATATAATTAATCAATTTTTATGTTGTCGGGAGTTACCTGATTTTACAACTGGTAAACATATTTTTCAAGTAATTAGTTCATATTTAGAAGAAATTAAAGTTTCTTGGAAGTCATGTATTGGCATTTGCACAGATGGTGCTCCAGCTATGACTGGATATCTAAAAGGATCTGTAGCACATGTTAAAGAACTGAATGAGGATATATTAGTTACCCATTGTTTTTTGCATCGAGAAGCACTTGTTACAAAATTTTTGCCATCAGATTTGAAAATAGTTCTGGAACAATGTGTTAAAATGGTTAATTATATCAAATCAAGACCATTAAAAAGTAGATTATTTAGTAAATTATGCCAAGCTATGGAAGCCAAGTACGAATCCTTATTACTCCATACAGAAGTAAGATGGTTGTCCAGGGGAAAGTTGTATCTCGTGTGCTGAAATTAAAAGACGAAATGAAAATATTTTTTGAACAAAATAAAAATTATGAGTTTGTTCATTTGTTGGAAGATAAAATATGGTGTACTAAACTGGCTTACTTATCAGACATTTTTGTTATTTTTAACAACATCAATTCAAGTATGCAGGGGCCTAATGAAAATATCTTAAACTCAACCGATAAGCTGGTGGGATTCAAAAAACAAATAACTTTATGGAAAAATAAAGCTCAGGAAGGCAATTTAGAAAAGTTTGAGTCAGTTCCTAAAGACAGTTATAAAACTATTAAATTAATTGTTGTTGATCATTTGACAGCATTAGAGGAGAGAATTATTCATTATTTCTCAAAATTAGATATTAAGAAATTTGATTGGGTTCGTAATAAATTTCTCATAACGTATACTTCTGTATTTGACTTAACTTTGAATGAAGAGGAAGAACTCATTTTGCTTTCCAATAATCGAGATTTAATTTTAAAACATTCAGAAGAATCAATTAATTCATTTTGGATTAACATCAGATGCGATTATCCAATGATAGCCAAAAAAGCTTTAAACATATTATTACAATTTTCCACATCTTATTTGTGTGAATTCGGATTTTTAGCATTAGCCAACATTAAAACTAAAAAAAATATATCAATATTGTTAAATGTAGAAGACGATATGAGAGTAGCATTGTCATTTTTACGACCAAATATAAATGAAATTATCAAAAAACATCAAGCTCAAATTTCGCATTAAAAATATTTTTATTATTAGCTTGTAATTAATCCCTTAATAAACGTTTAGTTATTATTGTAGTATATATTAGTTTATTTCGTATATTTAAAATTTTTGTCATAAACTATTTATGCAGTGTGTTGTAGTAAGTAAATAATTTTTATCTTTTTCTTTGTGTGCCGCCAAATTTTGAAATCGTTAAATATGTGCCGCAACAAAAAAAAGGTTGAGAATCACTGTACTAGACAGTCACACAAAAAAAGAGTAAAAACGAAATATATTTATGTTTATTTATTTAATTAATTTACGAATTGTAAACTTTAGAGATGCAACAAAAATGAGGTAAGAAGGGGGGGAATGTGCAATATTCGAAAAGAGAAATGCAAGTTGCAACTAAATGAATTCGAAAAGAAAAAAAAACTCTAATTGTAAATTCGACACATTCCGTATTACATCCGTGTCTGTTACAATAACGGTTAGCGATTTACGCCAAAGGAGGGAGCGCAGTTCACAAAAATCTCTCTCTGCTATTCGCTACATAAAGTCACGCAAAAAAGTGTTGGGACACTTGACATGCATAACTGTGAGGCCATTTATAAAACTATTTATCACATTAAAACAAAATTAATTAAGAAATATTTTAGCATTTGGTGTACAGTATATAAGGAAAATTTTATTAGTATTATAGAATTATAATTTAATCTAGATTTTGAAATATAATTCAAAGGTACACTGGAGTCAAAAAAGTATTGGGACACTTTTGAAATGAGAAATTTAACAAATATACAGCGCATCAGTAGAATTTATTTTCTCACCACTTTTTTAGTCTAGAAGTTTAAATGTAAACATTTCAACAGATAAGATTATTTATAGAAAAAATGTCGAGAAGCCAACATATATTGGTTGGTGTGCGAAATCTTGTAATAAGTCATTGGAAAGAGGGGAAATCAGTTCACTGCATAGGAAAAATCTTGAAGTTGAGTAAGTCTACTATTTTTAACGTCATTTTGACACGTTCAAGGAAACAAATAGTGTTGGAAAAAAGCAAAGATCAGGGCGTCCAAAGATATTTAATGAACGTGAAGAGAGGTGAGTTGTGAGATAAGTACGCATTAATCTAAGAACTAGTGCAGTAAAAATGACTTTGCAATGTAAAAGTAGCTTCGGAAAATCAGTAAAGGCTGAAACTGTCAGATATGTTTTAAGAAAACGTAAGTATCATGGCAGAGTACCTCAAAGAAAGCCCTACATCAGCAAAGCAAATAGACAAGCTAGGTTGGCATTTGCTAAAATGTATGTAAGGCAGCCAACAGAATATTGGGAAAATGTACTTTTTCTTGATGAAAGCAAATATAACATTTTCGGATTGTATGGCAAGCAAAAAGTTTGGCGGAAATAAATTACAGCAATGCATGTCAAAAATTTACGACCTTCCGTCAAATATGGAGGGGGTAGCCAAATTGTCTGGGGCTGCATGGCAAACTCTGCTGTCGAGAACTTACATTTTATCGATGGTATAATGAATAAATATGTCTATATCTTGACATTCTCTAGTGAAATTTAAAGAAAAGTGCGAGCAAGCTGTGAATCTCAGGACATTATAAATTGTACCAATATAACGTTCCGATACATACTGCAGATATTTGCTTGTTATGTGTCCTTTACTACGGTCCTAGTGTTATTAAGACTCCTGCACAAAGTCCAGACCTTAATAACATTGAACATGTGTGGGATTATTTGCAGCAAAAACTATATGGTCATCAAATTTCTAACAAGCAGGATTTCAGAAAATATATGGTCGAAGAGTGGACCAAAATCGATAGATCGTTTTGAAAAAAATTGATCCAATCCATGCCAAATAGAATTCGAGGGATCCTAAAAAGCAAGGATAGTCCAACAAGATATTAATTTCTAAGTTTGAATTGTTTTTCTTAATTTATTGAGAAGTGTTCCAATACTTTTTTGAGCACGTTTTTTAACTCGATTTCTTTTACTGTCAATTTTAACCATAATTGGATTAATGTATGAGTTTTGTTCAAATTATTATTCGTATTTACTAAAATAACATTTACTTTTTTTTGGTTTTATTTGTATGTTTAAGTAAAATATTACGATAAAAATCTATGAACTGGTAGTGGGTCCCAATACTTTTTTGAGTGACTGTATATTCTAAAAGAAATAGAAAATACAGTTCATTCCATTCTTAGCATGTGTGACACACAACTTTAGGGAATAAATGTAGGTTCATTGTATAAAGATTAGAATCTCAATAGAATAGATTTAAATCCTATTAAACGAATCAATCAAAAGAAAGAAAGACTCACAAATTTATTAAAAAATGTTCTAGTTTGAGAACAATAATACCGTCATGAAAGATGTCTTTTACGATCTAAAATGGCGAAATTATAGAGCATCATGAATATTCTAAACATAAGAAAAATATAATTGATAGCTGCAAGGCAAAATTTGCACTATTGTCAGGTTAATAAATACGAAACTGCTGCTTGCAACAATAGAAAAAGTATCAATATCATATTTTCCTTGAAGTATAAGAAACAGTAACATATATGATTATCACTAGAATTTTATTCCTTGAGCTAAGCTATATTATCAAAGAAGATCAATTGATTATTATGTCTGAGTGATACACTTTTATTTCTTGTTTTATGTGAGCTTTATCTATGAAGAACTTACAGTACCGATTATTTAAAAAATTCTGATTTAAGGCGTTGTGTTTTTGGAAATGATTTTGTTTAAAAATTTTCAATTAATAATCAATATTATTTTGTTCCCAATTTTTATATAATAAATGCGAATAATCAAAAAAATATATTAATAATAAAAATTTGTTGATAAGAAATAATATTTTTATCACTGGCTCCTTTAACAACATTTAGTTATTATTAAACTCCTTGATTCTTCTAATTGTTGGAGTGAAACGCTTCTGGCTTTGCCTTTCTACCTGACACAGAAGTCACAAGCATTGCATTTTAAAAGTTTGAACCACGATCTATTGACGAGGTCGAAATCTGAACTGACACCCTTCTCTTCTTATTTAGTACTTTTTTGAAATATTAAATGAAATTGTTTTTTCAATTGGATCATACTAAATGGATCGACTAAAGCTCCGAGAAATGTAATTTCTAATGTATTTAAAAAGGTACTTTGTTATTTTTTTTCTATCTTAAAAAGCAGATTTGAAGAATGTTCAGTTTTTACTTTTAATGGGATTTAGAAATTCAATTATAAATGGCTCAAAAATATTTTTTTAAACTGCAATGCTTCTTAATGTTAGTATTTAAAACTCAAACTTAATCTACAAGCACTGAATTCATCACTTAGGAGACGTGGGATTAATTCAGTATAATTCGACGAATTAAAATGTACAGAAACACACAAGTAATATAAAAAAAAATTTAAGTCAATTCCTACTTATATCAACAAAGAAAAATTTTATTTTAGCTACTTTTTATTAAAATGCAATTAATATAAATATGTATATACATATGACAGAATCACAACATTAAGTGGTAATTAATTTTTATTCATTATCATTAAAGTATCGTATTGTCATCCAAAACAATCGTGTATGTAAAATTTCAGTTCAACTGAATGCTTTAAAACGTGAGAAAAAAACATTTTCAAGTTTTGACACAAGTCGCCAAAAGGATCGCTAAGTCGTCAAAAATGCCAACGGGGCTGTATTTGGAATTCTTTAAATAATTAGTTTTAATCAAAAAATTAATTTTTATTAATTATAATAAAATGTTTGTATTGTCATCCAAAATAATCATCTATATAAAATTTCAGCTCAATTGAGCGCTTTAAAATGTATATTATTAACGATTGAAAATTCCCTAAGATAAATAAATAAGTATTATATATAGAGAGTGTGAGCTAAAAATAGTAGGTACTGAAAAAAGAGAGGCTCTAACAAAGACAATTTTGAATGTAATTTTCACACATTTAAATGGATATTAGATAAAACATACAAAAAAATAAAAGACGCATAAATCGGTTTGGTGGTAAAAAAGGTCTACTTTTTAGTTATGTTTGACCTAGAGAGTCCTAATTATTCGGAAATGAATATTTGTGAGGAAAAATGGAGAAATATAACATTTTATAAATATTTTTAATAAGTCATACGAGCCTCTATCTTGACTGTAGTAATAATATGAACTACGATATGTAAGATAGAATTCATTTTTGGAACAAAATTTGTGTATTAACTGAATTTACAATCAAATTATTCCTCATTGAAAAGGAATGGGCTGCATTCCTGCAATTACGTGTTCCGTAATCCGTGTTCACGTGAATTCAAAACTGACATTAGACATGTACTTGTTGTTCTACTTGTAAAATTTAGATATAATTTAAAATCTGATAATTGGGTAGAGATGTTTAAATATCGCGTTCTCCAAAACATTTTTCAAAAGTAAAAAAAAAAAACGCTCTTAGGGAATTTTTAATTAAAGCGCCATTTGATTACATATGTTCGTAATTATTGTTGGAAAATGTGCACTTTTTAAAGAAAAATTTCTGTAAAAAGCCAAAATTGGCAACAGCAAAGCACACGAACTAATTGGATGGAAGCATGTGATTTCATTTAACACGTGAATGACATCATGTGAATTTATGATACGTGATTGTAGTTATGTGTCTATGACGTCACATGAATTTAGCCCATTGGAAATTAAATAACATCGTATGCTCTTCACTATTATAAAAAATTAATTTTGCTTTTAACTATACGCTTAAATATCTGAAAATAACACAAATATATATTTTTTTAATCCTAGATTAATCCAAAAATAATATTTTTATACATCCACAAAGTTTCTGTAATTCAAAATGGTTAAATATACAGCTCCGGACTTTCTTAAACGTTAGAAATTAAAAGAATTATTTTTAAATTTGTTTTTAATAAATTTAAAACAAATATATGAAAAATAAGATTTATTTTTAAAAAAACCACAAAGAAAAATAAATAAAGAGGGAAAAAAACTCGCTCACACACATTTTTTGGATTATTCAGAATGGAAACGAACTTTCTAAGCGTTCTCTAATTTATATTTTGATTGCTTTATCGTACTATTAAAGAAATTGCTACATAATGATACGAGCTAAAAATAATTTGTTCATGAATAGTAATGTTACGCTATCGAAAAACCCATTAGTACAAATTTTGGAACGAAAATACTTCAATTAGGTGATATCGATCGTAAGCGCAGGTAAAAAATTTTCGAAGTAAAAAAGTATCGTTTGACATAAATACGTTTTCTTTATTTAGATATTAGATAGTTGATCAAATATGTTTAATAAATGATTATTTGATTATCTTATTTTAATCTACATCAGTTGATAATTGTTTATCAAAAAATTTAGATTAAATTAAATTTTTCAATTATATAGTAAATTATTTATTCTTTCAAGCAAAGTAGAGGAATTGAATTTAAATCGAATATTCGTGATACACAAAACGTTTACGTTAGAGAAATCTAAAATTCGCTAAAATGATACGCGAAAAGCTCTTAAAATTTTCAAAACGATTAAAAATAGATATGTATTGAGATATTTTTTCTATTCAGAAAGAGTTGGGAGATGAAAAGTTTTTCATTATTTTATTATGCGTAACAAAATAGTAATAATAATGATAATATAACTCCTTGAAAACTCTTTAAAATGCACTTAGCTTGCTCTAAATTGTGTGTTTTTGTGTGTTTCTTTAAAAGCTTCTTATCTAAACAATCAAAATGTGAGATAAGAGAGGTTACAGGAGAGATTGAGTTGCGATATGTTAGAATATATATATTTTTTAGCTGTTGACGCTAATAATGGCACGCAGAATCTGGATTTAGGATAAGACATATAGGTTCAATTATAGTTACAATGGACTAAATTCATGACGGTCACATTATAAAGGCAATCACGTGCTCTCCATTCAATAAAAACTATCATACTAGTAATTCTACAGGTACATTTTAGATGACATTTAAAATTTGATGATTGTTTTTAGATGTTCACGTGTTAAATTTCCTCAAATTATTTTTTTAAACTAAACAAACTCTTACATTGTACGTGTACTTCTAAATTAAGCTCAGTTTCTTTAACTATGTGCATTATTATATCGTTGACAGATATATAACTTTTAAAAGAAAGTTTCTACAAAAATCAAAAGTTGGCACCAGTGAATTGATTGATTGATTTAATAACGTCGCACTGTTCAGCTACACGAGGACTTTTGACGACGGACCACGTAATTTTGAACCAAGGTCAAGTGACGTGGACGACACCTGAGCTGGCACCCCTCTTTCCTAACTACCATACCACACCAACGAGAGGACGTTTCAGCTCTCGACAGATTTAACGTGCATCTCTGCCCTACACGGCGGGTATTTAGTGGTACTAGGCTCGAACTCGAGACAAAGCAAGCCACGATCCGATACCTATGCCACTCGGCTACCGCGGCCCCTGGCAACAGTGAAGCACATGAACTAATTGGCTGGAAACGCGTGATTACATTTATGATATAACTATGACGTCACATGAATTTATGAACTGATTGGCTGGAAACACGTGACTGCCCTTATCATGTGACTATGACATCACATGAATTTAGCCCATTGTCTTATTTTCCTCGGTTGTATTTAATTATGTTCTATTTACCTCGAGTAGAGCTTTTCATTGTTATTTCTGTGAACGGATTAGAGTTGCAGGTGCTTTTGGTAGAATAAAAAAATTATTCAGATCCTAACTGCCGGACTCTATTGAACTAAATTTATGTAACATAAATTTTGAGAAAATTAGAATCAGACGTTCCTCAGGAATACGAAATAGAAGTAAATCTAAAAAAAAAAAAAATTCAAATTAAAAATCAAATATTTAATTTTTAATTCTGTCCTTTATATTTACCGTAAAATCCGGCTTGTAACGCGCACTTTAAAAAAAAAATTAGATCGAAATTTACGGGTGAATATTGTACACTGGGTATAAAAAAGATAGCTTTAAAAATAAAAAAGAGAGATGAGCATAAAAAATCTATATGTATCGAAAAGAAATGACATACCTTATGAATTTAAAATGTAAACTAAAATATTGTACTTTTAAAAAAGTATATTATTTTTTCAAAAACCTCGAATAACTTGCTTCAAAACGTAAGAGTAGTGCACACGCACATTTCAAGTTTCTTCGTAAAAAAGGTAAGGATGGGAATACTATATCTAAAATTTAAAAAATACAGTTTGAAAGTACAGATACGCCGAACTTTACGGCAATGCAAAATATATCTAATAATGTAGCAGCTATTTTATATTATGTAATCCTTATTTTAAATTTTAAAAAAATTATGGCTCTTAATTCTCAATTCAAAATTACTGTAAAATCTGGTGTATAACGCGTACCTATACTTTCGAGTTTCATTTTTTTTTAAATTTTAAGGTATATTCACCGTATAACGCACACCCGCTTTTTTATGAAGGAACCTGCAATGTACGTTAGCAATGCTATTATGTTTTAAGGTCATCTATTCGAGGTATTATCTCAGAATTTTGAAAAAATAATATATTTCTAAGAAAAAAAATCCATTAAGTTCATAAGGAATGATAATTTTTTTTAAATAATTAGTATTCCGATCTTATTTTTGAAGCTATAATTTCTATCCTTAGCGTAAGCTACTATTTGTATAAATTTCTATTTTATTCTAATAATTCCGTAAATTTCTATTGTATTTTTTGTTTTAAAGTGCGCGTTATACGCCAGTTTTTACGGTATGTTTATTCTCTCATGATGTGGTATTCAATTACAAACACAACGCTTCATATTTTAAAATGTTCATTGAATTAATTGGAGTTTTACAGTCGAACACGAAACTTGTACATTTGTTCTGGACCGATGGATTAAATTCATCATAATTTTAATCGTTCGTCAGGATTAAAGATACGAACGTGCCATTTTGAATTTTTGAAATTGGCAGACATATTTCATTATATGTTCTCTACTAAGCAATTTTTTCCCCATGAATCTAGCGAACAAATTTTATATGACTGAAGTTATTTCAAAATTATTTTAATCTTTCACAAAATTCAAAAATTGGCACTTTTTTATGTTTATAAGTATGGATTCTATATTCAGAATTCTTTCTTCTTTTTTAGGTTTTCCTTAGGAAAAACATCCAGTCATGTCGATGTGCCATAACGAAGGCCTTCCATCTGTAGTCACTAACCGGAAATGGCTGCACTGCTGCAGTCCGAAGGTTTCAGAATTCGAACCTTACAACATTGGATTATGGATGATGCTGTGCGATGACGTGCAATGCGATCCAGATACCTCATTGACAGAAATTGATATAGCATGGACGAAAACAAAAGAGCTGGTCTTCAGTGGTATTGTACCCATTCTTAAAGCAAAGTGTACCACCAAATCAATACGTCCCAAGAACTTTACGTTGACTACTGGAGGTGCCATTTTGTTTTACACGCCGGATTTCAGAAATAAGAATGAGGTTGCTACAGTGGCTGAAGCAATACACGATCATGTTAACAATAAGAAAGAATTGTTTTTCAGAGCTTACAATGCAAATAACTTTACAAAACAAACATCCTTAGGTGAAAAAAGTGTCTACATGTATATGTACACAGTTAATAAGATGTTGCTCACCAAACGGGAAGAGGATATTTTTCTACTTTTAGATTAAATTGTGTAATTAAAAGGATTTAGAATGTACGTTTTTCTTGTTTTGTATATTCGTTACGGGTAATTAATACTTTATGTGTACAACTTTTTTGCTCAATAAACAGTTTTGAATCGACTCTGAATCCCTTTCAATTCAAAGTTACCTTTTGTGAAGGACAAATCATTTGGTAATAGTTTTGCATTATAAAAGTATTTATTTTAATCGATTCAAGTGTATAAACAAAAATGATCTTATGTATGGTTTCCATAAGTAAAACATCTAATATTTAACTGTGTTATTGGTCATTTTATATTTTGAGAGGAAAAAATGCAGTTATTTAATATTTGTTTGCTTAAATTTATGTAATTATAAATTGTAATATAATTTTGTTTATCTTTTTCATAAATTCATTATCATAATTTTGTTAGGAGTTTCAGTATACGTTAGTAAGTCCATATTTTAGTATCCGTCAATATCTGTCTTTACACTCGAGTATTTTCACTTTTTTTTTAAAGCACAACCATATATTTTTAAACTTAAAAGTAAAACTGATCTCGATATATGCTGAGAAATCTTTTATCCAGCTCTTTTTAGCTTCTATGTTTCCTGAATGAGAGAGAGACATTCAGGTAAATTGAAACAGAAAACAAGTAACATCTCACTATCACTCTTATCGGGGAAATTACAGGAAAAATTTAGTATTTCAGACATAACAAACTCACAACTTCAGTAAAATTACTTATTCAATATGAAGCGTATTTTCAAGAATAATTTATTTGAAAGGGGTATTTTTCTGGTTTTTAACGCAATATTAAAGAAATTAATAGACTTCGAAAATATGTAACAGTAATAAATGCCCTTTACGACTAATGAAATTAATTATTTCAGTCCACTTCATGATTTATAAATGAGGTGTTAGAGAAGTTATATATTGATTGAATAGTATTTAAAGCCCCCATAAAGTTATAATTAATCGTTTAATATCATTATATAAACTAACACTAGAATATTAAATAAAGTGCTCAGTACTTTTATTACATCTCTAATATTTCCTAGATCCTAGAAATTGCTTCAAATTAACAGTTTCATTTCTTTCTGTAATTTTTTTTTGTTCAAATTTGATTCCAAATCGACATTATGGAATTTCATTTAGAACACACGACGTCTTCAGAAACTAGTGTTCAGAAAAACAAAATAAGAAAAGAGTGCTAGTAATTAATTGAATAATTTTTTCATGCTGAACTACATTTACTAAATTTTCTATAATATGCTCACATGAATTATTCTTTCTTTTGTCCAGGAATAAATTTAACCTTAAAACAGTAAGATTTTTTAATTTAATAAAATTCCTTTTTTTTTGTAACTAGGCCTAGACAAATTATATTTGATATCACTTTTAGTAACTCGCCTTTTATTTGTATTTGAAAGTTTTATAATTATCCATAAATTGTTTTAAGTTAAAGAATTTAGTACTTACATTAATTATTATTCTCTTTAGATTTCGTGAGAATCCTTTTTAGTAGCTGTCTTATCAAAAATTACATATTCTATTGGGGTCTGTTATGATTTTTTAGTAAGAATATTGTATACATTTGTAAACAATTATTTAAAAGGTAATTTGTATACCCAGTTTTAAAAAGCAAATTACTTCCTGTAAACATTCAGTAATACTTCGATTGTGTTTTCTCATTTCCCAATATCCTATAAAAATGATGAATTTTTAAGTTGTTAAACGTTCAAAAATATTTATATAACATCAGGTTTATTTTATTTATAATTTATCATGTACAGTCCTCTATAACGCGTTCGTTCCTAAAAAGTGTTTCAAAATGTGCAGAAATTACTGCTGTTGTTGTGGCCAATGCCACCTGTCTGACGTAGTCAGAGCGAGGCCCACGAAATTCATCGTGGCATGGGCAAGAGGTACGCCTGTCGTTGGCCTTGAGCACCATACAGGTGACAGTGCGATTTAAGCTCGGTGAAACTCCCCGAAGGGACGATAGATGGCGACACTACCTCTATCTCCACCTCCACAATTTCTGCAAGTGAACTGAAGGGGAGGGAAATATTCTCCAGTTCCTGCGCTAGTGAATAAGCCCACAAGACTGCGGACCCACTGATTTAACGAGCACGTACTCCGTGTGCACTCGGAGGGTATTTGGTGACATCGAGCATCGAACCCTGGCCTTCCGGTCTGGAGTCCGATGCTCTAACCACTAGGCTACCCACGGCCTAACGAATCGAACTACCAAACTACTAAACGAATTGAACATTTTTTTTAAAAAAAAATCTCTAAACTCACAACATTCATCACACGAATTTATAATATTAATGAATTCCAAATATTTAGCTCGCTTGAACTTCCAATTATTCTACGAAATTTACACCTGTGCGTTTTACATTGAGTATATCGATTCCAGCCTTAGCAAAAATGCGTTGTAAATGATAATAGTTTTTAGAATTATTTATTTCATAGTTATTTTTGGGTACACTTGACATAGATAATCTTTGTTGGCATTTTAACGAATTCAGAAAACAACGATAATAAAAAAGACTACATTCGAGTGAAATCATAATTTATTGAATGCAATTAGTTCTAGAAAATGTTCAATTACGTTAATTAGTAAAGTGCATTACTATAATAAAGCTAATTAAGCAACGTAACTGAAAGTCATAGGAGTGCAAGGCCTTTGAATACTGAAATGCATAATTTAATAAAAACTGAATGAATCCTGAGTAAAGCAAATTCAATTAGTCATTTTTGGTTTACGCTATAGAATTCTCTGTTTTCTTTTAGTTAATTTCTGCGAGGTATATGAATTAAATACTAAAATAACTTGTCTTAATTAATTTATTGCTTTCGTCTCTAATTTTGAAACTGAGACAACTGACACAGCAAGAGACAAAGTTTTTCTCACAAAAACTTTGTTCCGCCTTAAAAACAAATCCCGAAAAGTTTTTATCCGATCTCTATTTCTTATTTACCAAAAATTAAATAAGCCTCTCAGCAATTTGTTTCATGAACAGCTCAGATTTTTTCATTATATTTCAGTTTACAAGACGTAATTAAAGAAAAGCGTAATTTAATTCTTTAAGCCATAACAAACGATAATAACTTTCTAATGGATTTATAGTACTTTTCCGTCCGCCGGGCCCAAATATCCCCAATTGTGAACCATACGCGAGCCAAGCGAAGCGAATGACAAAACAATCACCGGAATAAAAGTGGAAAACGTTCAACTATAAAAAAAATATTAATGAGTTGTAAACAAAACAGTTTTACAAAAAGAATGCTTTTAATTTTTTTTTCCCCCAGAATACGGTGATATCCTTGAAAATTTGTTTAAATGGATCGTTTACTCCTCGTTTCCACATAAATTCAGTGAGGAATGGACTAAATTCATGATGGTTCCATGATAACGGCAATCACGTGTTTCCCATTGATTAAAAATTCGACATACTAGTTGTTCAACTTGTAAAATTAAAATTTGATGATTGGGTAAAGAGTTCACGTGTGTTAAAATTCTTCAAACAGTTTTCAAAATTAAAAAAAACTTACATAATACAAATATTTTTAAATTAAGTACATTTTGTTTAACTATGTGCATTATTATATCGTTGACAAATATGTACTTTCTAAAAGAAAGTTCCTGCAAAAAGCAAAAGTTGGCAACAGTGAAACATATGAACTAATTGGCTGGAAACGCATGATTATATTTATGATGTAATTTTGACGTCACATTAATTGATGAACTGATTGGCCGAAAACATTGGCCAGTTATTATGTGACTATGACGTCACATGAATTTAGTCTATTTTCATTATTTTCTAAAACAAAAATTAAGATGGAAGAAAGAAAGAAAAACGTGTTTTGCTTTGAATGAATACAGAGAATATAGAGCACATGACCCCAAACGAACATTACCCTTATGGTTGTAAGAAATTTAACGGAATTCTATATTTGGCGATTTTTTGCTTGCGCCCGGCTAACGGAAAAATACCGAATTTATTTTTATTGAATACTCGTCATTACTCACCCGCTTGCAGGGTAATTTTAAGTTTTCGAAATATAGGTCTTAACATTAAGCTTTAAATTGTATTTTTCACATGTCCATTGATAAATCCATCGCAGCGTAAAAATTAAGAATTATACTTTTAATTTATAATATCTGAAGCATTAAGTTATGCTTTTGCATCCAATAGATAGCGATAAGCAAATTATGCTCTTTGAAGTTTAGAGCTGTAATTTCCAACAAGTGCTCTTGATATTTGCGGTTATTGATTTTGAGATCGGTCAGAGGAATACAATAAATTATATATCTTGGTAAATAAAAATAAGTCACAAATAAAACATCAAAATTACCCATTTAAAATTCTAAAGCTAAGTGATTTCCGGAACAACATTGTACACGGTATCCGAATCAATATTCCTAATTTCAACAGTCTATTTAAAAAATGTATTAAGGTATCTGACTACATTTGGAACCGTGATTTTAAAAAAGCATATAAATGGATAATTTTCGGGATATTTAGTGTCACTTAGATTAGAATATATGTATAAAATTGTTTTACGTACATTTTGGCAAGAAAAATTTATTTAAATACAATATTTTGGCAAAAAATTAACTTAGAATAACTTTTTTCAAAATGTTTTCCTTTAATAAAAAATTGTTCTAAAATAATATTTTTTGCTTATATAAAGTAAAGATTTCTCTCCAGAGAGTCTGAACTATTTTTTTAAAAAAAACATAACATTATTTTCTGAGTTTCAACCAACTGAAATAACACTATCGGCGTTTTTTTCTTAAAATTCCTTCCCTCTGTTGTCGTAAAACATGGATAAACCCACTTCTAAGTTATATATTTCAAAAATTCTAGTTGAGCCTCTGTACAGAGGTATGAGCTATATACAGGCAAAATATTAGTATAATATTTAGAAGCATTTTTCACAAAAGGAGAATATTTTGAAAATGGGTCATTCTATGTTCATTATCTGTCAAAATATTGTATTTAAATAATTTTTTTGTAATAATATTCTTAAAACAATTTTATATACATTTTCCAATCTAAGTGACACTAAATATCATAAATATTATCCATTTATACGCTTTTGCAAAATCACGGTTCCGAACGTAGTCGGATACCTTAATGATACGTTAGTGGTATTAGGCAAACTTTGATCCTGAATTCTTAGATTTTGACCACATATTTTATGTTCTGCGTATAACGAACATGCAACTGCAGAAATTGGCGCTCAGAAAGCTCCAGGTGGATCAGGAAGTATGAAAGAAAGCCCGAATATCAACGTGTGATATAGCTATAGATAAGGTGGCCAATTTTTTTTACAAAAAAAAGGACGAAAAATTTAAGAAAATTTTACAACGTAAACATATGAAACACAGGGACGTCCTAAGACTTTTTGAGTACCTGGGCTAGGGGCGTAGCTACCGACGTATCAATAATATAAGGCCCCAATATGTGTGCACAAAAAATCTTAAAATGTTGTCCCATTAACAAACCAGCCGTTTTCAAAAAAAGCCCCCAAAAAAATTTTGGTACAGAGCCCACTCAGGACTAGTAACGGCAGTGCCCTGGACCCAGAGAAACCTTCAAATTTTTTGAGGTGGTACCTGTGATCCTCAAGAGAAGACAGTATATAGCATGTGTTGTCAAATACTCGTACACAAACGGTAATTTGAAACAAATAAATGTGCAAGACTCACAAACCGGCTCGACCGATGGCTGCATATCGACTTAATAAGTTTAATGACTATTTACGATAGTAGGCCTAGACGACAACGGTCATCACATAATAATGCAGTCTTGCCACTTTTGCTAATTGAAATTCGCTGTTTTTCGAAGATTATGTACTGGAATAATATTTGATTATTAAAGTTATCCGTATCATGTACTTATTAAGACAGAGTTGAGAACAAAACGAGGTACCCACAGAGGGCTCGGGCCCAGTTAATCCACGCCTTAAGATGTCCTTGATGAAACATTTTATTAACTCAAACAAAAATGCATTTATTGCGCTTACTTCACTTTTAATTATTTACTTAAACGAGTATTTTTTTCCATTGAATGATTTTTTTGTCAATATACCCTTTTTTTAATCTATCGGAAATTTCAGAGCAAGAAATATCCTCCATATTGAACGTTAGGGTATAAGTGCTACAGCTAAAGTAACAACATTCAATCTTGATTTCTCGCTTGTCCTAAAATCATTACTAATTGAAAAAACGTTTTCAACTGCTACAGTAGTTCCAGGTCAACACAACGTAAATTCAACAATAACTAAATTTTAATATGGACTGTGTTCATTTTTGAAATGGTTAAATGTTTCCACCCATCTTTTATCAGTTTCAACATGTTGATTTTCGCATTGTTCTAATTTATCAAAATCTAAATATGCATTCAGTCTTCTAACTTTTTCCAACAAATATAATTGTCATCTACTTTAATATCAGGTATTTCCTTCGATTAAAACTCTCAACACAATTTTCTATATCTGCCCAATTTACTGGCGATGAAGTAAAAAACACCATTGAAAACTGTTTTTTTCCTGTGTTATTTGTTTCAGACCATTTTTCGACATATAGGAAACATTTTTGGTAAAAAGTCTGCACTTTTCTCTTTGGTAAACATTTCCATTATAACCGGATTTTATTCCTCAAAGTTTGACGATTATCTTTTTATTATTAAAGACATACATTTTTCTTCGTGTCGTGATTTTTATTGAAGGGCAAAATCGTTCAAAATAAGACTAATTTCTGTAGCTGAAATATGCTCATCATCATTCTTCTGAATCATTTTGTGGAAAATAAATGCCTGATTATGTGCATAATACATTAATATCTCCGATAATTCATACTGTACCGGCACATGACGCGTAACAGTTAGGACTGGCATATCTAATTGCAGAGATCAACGGATTAGTTTAAAAATATTAAAAAGGGAGGCAAGTAGGAGGACAATATTCGAGGAAGGACAGAACCTATAAAAGGACGTTGCATGTATAACTGCAATGATTTTTCTAAGAACTTTCTGCTGTTGTTACTTATGCCACCTGATCGACAGTAACATCAGATCAAGGTTCACGAAATTCATCGTGGCTGAGGGCTAGATTTTTACGCCTGTCGTTGGCCTTAGCTTTGACAATGCAGGTGATAGTAAGATTTGGCTCGGTTCTATCCCAATTTTGAGGGAGAACACCCTGGGGGTGGTCAGGGGCCTCCCACCAACCTCACGAGAGGATTTGCGGATCCACGGCTATTTAGAGTACCCCACTGTTGCAAAGGTACTATACATTTATAAGCATCCATGCCTTTTCCGGAATTCAAACTCAGTCCCTACGGCATTGCAGTCAGCGTCACTAACCACTTTCCGGATGGGGGGGGGGACTTTCTGAATTCTGTTATTTAATTTTACATATTTCTTATGTTTTTTAACTTTCTGCTAAGTATAGCGGTCTCTCCAAATTGGAGATATTTGATTCAATCACCATGTATACTATTCGAAAATAAAGTATATTTCTTAATTTTACAAAATCAATCTCTCTAAACTAACAGATTAACAATTTTTTATACTAAAAATAATCGTTTTATACGGCACCACACACAGAGTAAAGAAAAATTGTAGGAACTCTCGAACCCAGAGCTACTATCAATACATTTCTGTTGCAATGCAGAAAAATTCTACGTGCAAATTTTATTTTTTTACAAAAAGTATCTATATTATTCGGAAATAAAGCCGAGTTCATTTTATCCTCATGAAAGTGAAAAATAGTCTTACTATGAATAGTTTAAATATTGATTAAAATGCCATATATATTTAAAAATGAAATAAAGGAAACTTTTAGATATATGTTCCTATTCACACATTTTACCGTTGAATAAACCACAGCTTCTCAATGTTGCACAAAGATTTAAAACTTATTATTCTGCTTTTAGTTAACTGGTATCCTTCATGAGAGACTGATTATACTAATAAATGTAGTATATTATCTATTTTACCCACTCCAGATATATCAAATTTCTACGATAAGATTTTGGAAATTAAATCCAAATCTTAATTAAACGTAAAACAATCTTTTTCGTACGTCAAGCAATCGAATTCGTTTCTTTATATTATTCTGACTACGCATAACTCACTTCGATTAAATTTTCTTGGTAAGGTTACTGCATTGGCGACCTCAGAAAATAAATTTCACCAAGCTTATGTAAAAATTTTAAAGAGGAAAAATCGTTTGGCTAAAAAATATGCCAAGAAGAAAGCCAAATTATGAAGAAACCTCGAGATAAGAATGACAAGCTTACAACTGTCACAGATATTTTTATGGATTTGATTATAATTCAATTACGTATAAATTACTATGACACATCAATAAATTGACACAAAAAAGGACTTAATTTTTGTATGAATTTTATCTTAACAATATGCGAATTATTAGATATTTTTTTTCACTGCTATAGCATGATTTTGAAAATTAAGTTCATTACTGGTGAAAGCAGGCATTTAAAAAGAGGTCGGATAAAATTTAATGGTAGCTACGTCTTTCGTTTTTAACTTATGTTAATAAGACTAGAGCTTTTTTTAACCCACTGGAATGATTAGAATTAAGTGAAAAATCATGAAGAACAGCCAGAATCCTTGAATGATGAATGTGCAAAATTTGGTGTTTCAGAGAGAATATTCTAAAAGAATTTGAACTTACAGAAATTGAAAAATAAATAACAAATATAAATAGCAAAATATAAATAAATGTTAATTATTATTGTTGTTTTTTATAATTATTATATGTATACTATTTTTTTCTGTGGTGTTATATTTTATTGATGTTAATATATCAAAGGGGTTTTTTTATTTATTAAAATAAAGTATGCTGAGAAAATTTAACTTTCAATGGGGTAATAATTAAATTTAATAAAGTCAAGATTTTTTTTTAACGTAAAGCGAATAAGGTTATTTTAAACGTTTATGTTTAGAAATGTAATTTTATAATCTCTACACTAGCAGGATTTGCCTGTTTTTGAAAGTTCACTTATAAATTGAGGAAAACGTAGAACATCAAAGTTGTTCAAGGGCAATTTAAAATTCGAATGTTTTTGCATTTCGAATATCTAGGAATTATTCATTTTTTTTAAATGCGGCTGAACATTAAATCATTCTTTATTAATATTCTGTATTATTTGCATAAATACTTCCTTTTTTTTTTTTTTTTTTGCTTATTAATAATACATATTAATAATACATAATGTGCAAGTTATTATAAGAAGCAAATTTTAAGGGATTAAATAATTAAAACTACTCTAATTGAATGAATGTTTTGAATTTTTTTTACCTTAGATAAATATTGTACTCCTTGTAAAATATTTATTGACAGTTATTCTACATAAATCAAAACAATTAAAATTAATTCAAGAATTTAAAAAAAGAATAAAAGCAAAATTAACAAGCAAAATAAGAACTTTTCTTACCTTTTTTTCGTCTCCATTCTAAAAGGTAAATTCGCCAGTGAATAAGTAACAGAAATTATGTGCACGCGCTTTTACAGAAACAGGTGTGGCTTATAAGTCGCACGCATGCGCTCTCAAGTCTAGAATAACGATCAGAAAAATGTCGTGCAACAAAAGCCCTGGCACAAAAAATTATTTTCAAATTACTCTGCTTATACCCCTTTTCCTCTCAGGGGAGTACAGGAAGTTTCATTGTTACGGTCAAGGTTCTGGTGTGCCCGCCCTTTAGTAATCAGTGCGTCGGCTTGAGGTAAAAGATTCGATTTTTCCGAAAAAGCGAGACCATAATTTTCGAAAGATATCGTTTGGCTTTGTTTTTACAGATGTCTACAAAAATAGAATTAAATTTCTACACGGTTTTATCCAGTAAAATTTTTACAATTTTTTTAAAATGCCGTAATTTTTTTTTAGTAAATTGAGATTAATTCTAAGATTTCGCTGTATAAACTGTTTTTTTAATAAGGGCAAAAAAGTAAACCATCCTTTTAAAATCAAACATCAGTCATGCTGTTTAGAATTTAATATGTTCTGTGGATTAATGTTTTGACGTTTATTTCAACATACATATAGAGGCCATAATAAAATGTTTTATAAATATGTGCCGGATCTGTACGGCACTTTATCATTAATACTCCTATGCGTCTTTGGGGATTGTAAATCCGCGTATATTTCCAACCAGCTCTAAAAAAAGAAACCGGGATATGCAAATTAGTCAAAGTATTTACGGAGAGTGTTGTAAGTTAACACAGTAAGCTATTACGCCAAGAGCTTGGTTGACGATGTTTTAAGAAGATTCAAGTTGAATGTGTGATTAGCGTCTCGCTGATCATTAGGCAGTGATCTACAATTGGAAAGTTTGATACACCTGGAAAGTGAGGTAGTAAAAGGAAGGTGAGAATTAATTCTGGATTATCGGATCATAAGAGTAAATATATAATAAAATTAGTGGTAATTTAATGCATGCTAATAATTCAAATTGCGTGTATCTCTCGATCCTCTTATTCCGGTAATCCCGTTCTATATAGAGTTTAATAGTTGGTTAGTATCATATTTCGTGATTTAATTTAATAGTAAGGGTCAATCACATTGACGTAGACATATTGATTAATCTTTGTAATTAGAAGGTTGATAATTGATTCAAGTAAATAAATATAATTTGTTAATGTAAAAATGTCGTCTGGTCATTCTTTGCCTCAAATCAATCTTGGTGTCCAGGGTGGAATCCAGGGGGATTCTCACAAATATAACAATAAAAATTATTACAATACAATTCAGAAGCGTTCCAAAAGTCAAAGTAATGGGAACAAATGTAGGAATCAGTGTGATAACCAGTTTAACGAAAGTATTCAATTATTGACCATTGTGGTCCAGGCACAGCTGATAACAGGGCCCCTTTTCCGCTTAGTCACGTGCTTAGTGCGCAAAAGATTTGGGGCGCAAAAAATTGGAAGAAAAAAGGAAACAAATTAAAAATCGCAACGAAAGTACCACCACTTAGCGAGTCGTGAGAGAAGCCTCTCTGCCCATCTGAAAGTAGACTGAAAAGAAATCTACTATGGAAAAAGAAAAGCTTAACAGTTAGATGTTTCTATGTACTCAGAATGATATTACAATGGAAACTGATTAGAATGATGTCATTAATGATTTTGCAATAATCAAAGCTCGAAGAAAACCTTATAGAGATGAAAAGATGATAATAAACAAGCTGAAAACGATTTCATTAGTTTATTGCAAAAATTTACAAAAGAATGAATTTGTAATCCGTGATGTCGTAAGGTAAGAAATTAACAAGAGAAAACAAACCATGTCACCATGCTTTCCTAATGACTGACGGTTGCCAGTTCAAGACAAGGAGGATCCATAGGTAGTAGATAATGGAAAGACTCTCAAAGAGCAAAAACAAAATAAAGAGTAACCAGTAAGCGAATCAAGGGAAAATCCCTTCCGAACTAAAACTGACAAGGTAATAACTGAAAGAGTGGGGTGCTGTGGAAATAGTGTAGGGGGACGTTACAATTTGAAGTGCCTAGGGCGCTGAGGAGGTCAAAAACGGTCCTGGTTGATAACGCTGACTGATGAAATCCAAAACGTTCCGTACCATTTCGATTGATATTTGAGTACCACTAACAAAATTGAATTTTCCTGTTATGATCATCTTCACTGAGAGCGTGAACTAATTTTGGAATAAAACTTTTCCATTGGGCATACTTCAAAATATGATGGAGGCTCGATTTTGGAACTGTTATCTCACGAGCCGCTTGCCGAACAGATTTGATGAAATCTTTATCTCTCTTTTGGGGCTGGTGGATGATCGTGGTCTTCTGGAATGGACATTCTTAAAAATTCCACCCTCAAACTTTTCTCGCAAACGAGTAACTGTGAGTCTGGTTGATGCATCTAGTTGAAACTCATTTCTAAACTGTCTTTTTATGCTTCACTTATGCTCTCAGTCTACCAGTAGCACTTCAGAAAGAATGTTCTTTGTTCAGTCTGACTTCAATCATTATTTTAAGCCGTCATACCCCAAAAAGAGACAAAAGATGCATTCGTCATAAATATTTAAAAAGTGTATACATTTTATTAGGACATCCTGTATTTTTCAAATCTACTTTAAGACTACTTAGCGCTAAGAAAACGGATTTTATTTATTTATAATTTTTTTTAGATAAACTATGAAGATTTAAGAATTTAATTTCGGGTAATTTGAATTTCCACGTAGAGTTACTGTACTGTGCAATCGATTACCGCATTAAATTTCGATTGGAATCTATTATAATTTTGTTTAGACAACGATTCATGAAGTGTGGTATGAACGTTAGGAAAATAAAGTTTCCACATCATTTTAACCATCTAACTACATTTTGAAATTACTATGGTTGTTCGACAATATTCCATTGAATTTCACAAAGAAATGTTTATAAAAGTAAACGTATGTGTCAATCATATAAGGGTTGTTTCTATAGTAAGATGTGCATGTGGTAACCTAGTGATCATGGTTAACTCGTGACCGGCGTTGTCGAGTCGTGAGTTCAAGTCCTGGTGCGACTGAAGACCCGGCGTTGTCGAGTCGTGAGTTCAAGTCCTGGTGCGACTAAAGACCCGCCGTGTAAAGGGGGGAGGGATAATGCACAAAAATTCTGTCGAGGTTGAAGAAGGTTCATTGTTTTGACAAAAAAATGTTTTTAATTTAACACGGACTGAAAAAAAACCATATTTAATGCATTAAACGATATCACACACACACAAATATTCAAACGATAAGAAAAAAATTTCTGCTTCTAAATTTTCTGTATTTGACTTTATAAACCAATCCTGTTTCGGTTACCATGGTAATGTTAAAAACGAATATTCTGTTGTTGCTTCTTATCGCTGAATAATAATTATCTTCGAAATGTTTTCAAACACACACACACACGTAATAAAAATACACCTCAAAAAAATTAGTATATCTCATGTAACAAATCAATATATTTTTCAAAAGTTCTGAACAGAATTTTTTAATTTGATCCGTGACGTAGTTCAAAAGCGTTTTACAAAATAATAAAATTCTAAACTGAAATTTCCAACTTTGATTTATTATGGCAACATCACATACATTTTTATAAGCACTTCAAACGTTAAACAAATGTTACATCTCGTATTTTTCCTGGTTAGATGTGTCATAACTAATACAAATACTTCATCACGTCCCTAATAATAGACATTTCGGCATAATATTTGAATATGATGTAATTTTATTTGTGAACAGAAGTACATTCATAACAGACTTTCAAGCGGGCAATAATGCCCGACGAAGTGAATCTTTCAACAATAGCGCATTAATCATTGCGCAGAACGAATTCTCGCCTCAAAATAACTCGGAATCTTCTACCGTGAACATTTTGTTCCTTTTTTTACGCTATTTTAGCACAAATGTCACGAAATGATATATGCTTTAAGATAGAAACAATTTCTAAGTTTTCTAAAATAATTTGCTCAGTAAAGAATGCAGTGATTTATAAAAGCGAAATGAATAGTAGAAATTTTTGATCCATGTGTGAATAACAGCAACCTAAGTTTATTCCATGGACGCCTTTGTTTTTATAATTACTCAAATAATCAAAAAATCTAAAGATAAATGATATCTCAAAAAAATGCAAAAATTATGTACCTGTTGAGTTCAACCAGCGCGCGCGCGGGTCGATAATGTGTGCATTACAATTCTTTTCTCCGACTAAACTAACATAAATTTAGAATAATTTCAAAAGATGCCAACTTAAGCAACATAACTTTAACAGAGCAAACGATTTTATATCAACAAATAAATTAAGTAATCGGATAAATTACAGTTATTTGAATTATATTGAATTAAAACAGGCAATAATAATATGGAACAGAATTTTTAACCTAAACAATATCATTAACTGCTGCATAACTTAAAAAGTCAGTTAAATAATAAAAGAAATTTAAATAGAACTAAATATTTTTCACAATATGAAGCAACATGAATAGCATTATTAATGAACAAAAACAAACTCTTCTTATGACATTTATACAATATTTTGGCATAAATATTCGAAAATGTTTTATTTTTTTAAAAAAAGTTTTCTGCAATGTTGATTATTCAGTTGTTTAAATTGTGTTTTCAACAAAAGTTTAAATGCTATTCAAGCATATTTGTGTGAAGAAAAAATCGTGTAAGTTTGAGTAGTACTGAAGAGGACTTAAGGCTTTTAAAATTAAATACGAATAAAACTATTAAAAAATTTACGAAATTTCGATAAAAATTGCAGCTATAATTTAAATCAGAATTTTTAAAAACTTTTTGCTCTTGTTTGCATTTTTGTTGTTGATAGCTAGAATTCCATAGATGGATGTACTTTATTATCAAAAAAGAATGTAATATATAATTTATAATTTCACAAAAAGTTTTTAAATGTTTAGATAATTGCTAAAACAAACATGTTTTCAGGTTTTTTTTCTTCCTGAATCTTTGTATAAGTATTTGGGACCTTGTCTACTACAATCAAAAACATGATCAGAAGGTTTTTTCCCTTGAATTCTTATGTGTGTGTGTGTGTATCCTTTTAAAATCATTTGAGATAATGTGAGAAATATTGCATATTGCTCAGTCCGCACAAAAGCTCTTATGCCTTTATAAACCAAAGGAAATTAATACAAATTAAAATTATTGCATTTGTTCAAGAAATTTTATTTCGAAAACTATAATGTGTTCTTTTATTTTCTTTAAAAAAATCGTATGATAGTAAAATGAATAAAATCGTTTGCTATTTTATAATAACGATTTCAAAAACTATAATTTGATAAAATATTTGATATAAATATGTTATTCTATAGTCCACAAATTCTTTCTTACTTATGACATAATTATAGTAAAAAAGAGGTAGATTCTTTTACCTCTTGAACAACATTTTACAATAAAGTTTTCCTACTTTTTTTTAGAAAATCTTTTTTTCATAAATTTCTGAGCTCATATAAACACCTTACCGTTATGTGATCTTACATACTGAGTTATTTTCCTATTAAAAATCTAAAACTGTTATTCGGTTTTTTAAAAAAAATGACCAAGAGATTAACTTTTTACATTCTATTCATCACAAAGGAAATACTTTGTGTTTACTGTGTATTTTTTAAAAAAATTACTTCCAGTTGTTTTTAACTTTCTATGCAATTTTTGTAAATAACGATGAACACCTCTTACCAAATTCAGTTCGAAATTCATTCTACTGAGTTTTAAGCAAACACTTTTGCGAATGTTTGTGAAAAAGAAATACGATCTGTTTGAATATGCATTTAATTCGTGAAGCGTTCTGCTCACAATTACAAATGCGCGGTAACATGGAATAAAGTATAGTGAAAGACTTTGAATAAGTCCATTGTAGTTTTGGGGAAATTTTAATTTTTCACATCGTTGACGTAAATAATCACCCATCCGTTAAATGCACTACTACTGTACATCAACTGAATTCCTATGAAAATATCTACAAATTGTAATGTTTATAGAAATAGTTTTGTACCCCTTACGAAAGAATCGCCACAAATTTTTTGATTGATTGAAGGCCGAAATTTAGCACAAATCAGATGTAAAAGTTATATATCTCTCCATAGTATTTGTATCGTATTGTTATTACAAACTTGCACAAAGTCATTAAGCAGTTCTTATTTAAAAGCAATTAAAAACAATGGATATCCATCAACTAGAAGAGAAAAAGTAATTATTCCGGTTAATCCTAAAAGAACATGATTCATGCATTTGAACATTTCACGGAATTTTTTTTAAAGCAGACGATATCAGGCAAAACTATTTTTTCTTTTCCGAAAGTAATTTAAAATATTTATTATTCTTTTACAACATAAATAAGGAAATTAAAAGACAAAAACATCTTAAAGTCAATAGTGACGAACTTTAAAACATTGTTGGTTTTATTCATCATATAAGCCTTATATTTTAAAGTTGTGTGTGTGAGTGTGCGTAAAACTTTCCAATATCTTATACTCTCTAAATTAAAATTGGAAAGTGTCATTCTTGAATTGTTTGTTTAGAATCATTAAAATTAAATTGTGTGTTTCATATTAAATTTTTGCTTTGATTAAATTTTACCTCATGGTATCTTTCTCGCTTTCCCTTAAGTAATCAATTTCTTCAAACCGGTTATCGGACAAAAAATATGAATACAGCCTTGAAACTTCTCTCTACTAAAATTGCTCCATTTAAGGATCACATAATGAAGTGTTTCTAAATTTGAATTTCAGAGTCTCAATTTTATTCATAGTTTTTGTACATTAAATTCTTAAAATTTAAATGGATAAAACAGATTTAACTTTTTTTAAAGGGAGTTTTTTTTTATCGAACACGAATTTTTTTAAGGACTTAATTCTTACGTGCGTAACTCCTACATCTAAACGGGTATGAAGGTTTTATAACTCAGTTGTTATAATCTATAAAAAATTATTTCAAACAGAAAAGGAATTGCTTTTTCATCAAAATATTTAACGTTTTTATATCAAATGTTTCTTTCAGATTTCGAGGTTCTTTTTTTAAAAAAAAAAATGGAAGAACTTCATCAGCTTAAGGAATTTAGAGAAAAGATGAGATTGAAAAATATTTGTATTATTCAAACGTTGGCTTTTGTAGTTTAGTGAGCCATTTTGTTGATGCCTTTTTTGAAAAGCAATTCATTCGGATTGCTAAGTAGTTTTTTTGAATTAGCTTTTTTTATGTCTTAATAGAAAATTATGCTAGTGTTTTCCAACCTTTTAATCGCATACTTCTATTAAGATTACACCAGTAATAAATTATAGTTTAAAAAAAACTAAATAACACGCTTTTATAGTGAATCGAACTAAAAAGTTAAAAAAAAAAAAAAAAACATTCTTAATATAAGAATAAAATGAGATTAACGAGAAAAGGTCATTGGGATAAAAGCGTGAGATGCTCTATGTTAATTGTTATAATTTCTTACTAGTTCTATTCCGAAATGCTGAGTTAGTGTAAAAAGGAAGTACAAAGCACCCCGCGCTTTTACAACAATGACATTAATTTTCTCGTTAATCATTTTATTCTTATATTAAGAATTATTATTTTACTTTTTAGTTCGATTCACTATAAAAGCATTTTTTTTAAAAAAAACTATAATTTATTTTTCATTTTTTAGTTCAATCTATAATAAAATTGTTTTTATAGTTTTTAAAACTATCATTTATATATCCTTTGTTGAACTTATCCTTGAGTTTGACATTTGGAGCCGGAATTACATGGCTGCTAGAATTAGTCTTGCTTTTTAATGGATATTAATTAACGAGCCTGAAAAGTGTGATGACCCCCCCTGGGTCACACCTTGAAAACCAAGATTAATTTGAGGCAAAGAACCACCAAAAGCCATTTTGAATAATAATATTATTTATTTTTGTTATAATTTCCTCAAAAATCTCTGATAACAAATAATATAATAATGTTACGTCTTCTAAAGAGATTTGCCTTTATATTAAATTAAATTACTAAGAATACGATTTATTACTAATCTAGCTCAACTTAAGTAAGGTTTACCGAAATAGGAGATCCGAGAAACACACGTATTAGAATTCTTAATCGTCATTCACTTTAACTAAGTATCTCAAACTGGCGCTTACTTTAAGCGTACGTGAATTATATTTACCGCTGGCTTATATCAGCTTTCTGGTACGTCTAGCAGCACGACGTCTTCACGAATCTAATCTCTTTGAATCTTCTAGTTTTGCTTTTAACGTTGTTGGCTCAATAGCCAACCATCATCTCTCTTGCTATCTCTTAATCCTCGACTTAAATACCTTATCTAATTTGAATATCCCAAACTTCTTTTTGGAGTTGATTGGAAATATATAAACGCGAATTTATATTCCCCAGAAAGACGCCTAAGAAGATTAGTGGAAAGGTTCCGTACAGATTTGTCACAACCCCCTCCAAAAAGAAAACGGGATTTATTCGAAGGTCACAAACGGCCTGAAAATAAATTACGTAACCAATTCCTAGACTTTATTTACAGTCCCGACGACTTTAATCTATATATCTACCAATCGGATACTAAAAAATCTCCTTCCTTAAGGGAAAGAAAAAAAATTACGACCTAAAACTCCTCTTTAAAGGACGTAACATTTACAGAATTAAATATCCCTACACCACGCCCATTTGGCAAAGAGGCGATGGAAAAACCACCTAAGTGGAAAAACCTGCCTGCGTGGTTTCCTTAACTACTTAAAAATCTACTTAAAAATTATAACACATATTCGGACTTGCATCTTGCTTCTTTTGTGGAACAATGTTCAGGGTCAGCTACCCTGAAATGAGAATTTCTTTGTGTGAAAAACCAACATCTATAGTACATACATATTCCTTCATTTTTTACATAACATTTTCATACATATCAATTGAAGCATCTGGTTCCTTAACATTCCCATTCCATATATGCTGCGCTTGTTAGTATTAAATGTTAGCTCTACCTAATTACGCCGCGTCCCCAAGTCACCAGATGTGAGATAAAATATATATATATATATATATATATATATATATATATATATATATATATATATATATATATATACATACATACAATTTCAAACATTTTTCAAATAACAATAAAACAAACAACCAAAGGAATTGTCGCATCTTAGCGAAGTCATACATAGAAGTAAACAAATTCATTCTTACAAATGTTTTCTCCATATTTATACAAAAAATTAACACAAAAGCTGATTTTTCTCATCAAGAAAAAACACACACTCATTGTAGTGTCCACTTTTACTTGGCTTCTTAAATTAAAAATCCGCCCGTGACTTGCTTCATTGCAATAATTCTTCCGACCACTTGTTCGAAAGGATAAAAGAAAGAAATGATACAACCTGATATTTTTCTTTGCTTTTTATTCACTCCTATCCACTGGATCTCCGTCTAAGGCTTCCATACTGAGGCTCCTTCTGCTGATGTTGTTCTGTGGAATACTTGCTAATCCGCTGTTCCTCCGCTCCTCTGGAAATCCTTCGGGTTGTCTTACTTGGCTGCGTAGGTAGTACGGACAAGATCTCACTGCTGTCGTCTGTTTCGACCGGACAGTTCTCCTCTCAGCTGCCCTGTTGGTTCCGTTTTTAGTTGTCTTTGTCTCCCGGGCCTTGTTGTATTGTCCGCTTCCTTCGTGCCTGCTCGCTAATGTAGGTGACTTGTCCTGCCTGGACTCTTGTTGATGAGAAGGATCTGCAATGGGCTGTGATCCCTGGGAGAGGTTATTAGGTCTTCTATATTTATGATTACGAGATGAAACTGAGGACGGAATTGCTCTTTTTATCCCCTGTTTTGGTTCAGGGGTTGGTCTTTTCTGATTCCTATGTTCGGACCCCTGCAGAGAACGTTTTCTGCAAATTTTGGATCTCTTTACATTTTTCCTGTCCCCTGATCCATTTGTCTCTACTTTACGTTTCAATCTCGGATCCTCCCATCCGGCATTACCCTTACTTGATTTATGACCGTTACTCTGCTCACTCGAGGTTTTCCTAGATCCTTTGAATTTTCCTGGTTGCGATCTACTTGACCTATCACTCAACCTCTGTCCTTCATACAGTGTCTCAACATGACTGTCCGAACTAATCGTGTCGGATTGTCGTGGACGGTACACACGCACCTGGTCAATATTAACTGTTACCTTTTTACCCCTCTTTAAAATAATTAAATTGTTATTCCGAACCTCCAACACTCTATATGGCCCTTCAAACTTAGGCATAAACTTTCCAACCACTCGCCTACCCGCAGCACTTATAAAATGAGTTTGTACCAACACCAAATCATTTACTTTGATGTTAACTTCCCTCCTTTTCCGATTATAATATTTTTCCCAATGTTTGTGTTGTTTCCGCCTATTCTGCCTTGCTTCATCGAATAATTTCTCAATGTTTCTTCCTACATATTCAGCACCCTCCGTGACATTTATTAATTTACTAAAAGGTGTTATAATCTTTCTCCCTAAGAATAACTCAGCCGGAGTTTTATTTGTTGTTTCGTTCACTGAAGTGCGCAGCGCGAAAGCGAATTCATGAAGAAATCGGTCCCAGTTTTCGTGATTTTCTTTTACAAAACAGGCTATCATCTGGACTAAATTGCGATTAACTCTTTCCGTTAAATTCGCCTGTGGCCTGTATGTTACCGTTTTCATATGCTTTATGTCCAACCTGTGACTTAAGTGTTCAAATACCTCTGATATAAATTGGGGGCTGTTATCACTAATTAAAGAAATCGGAGCTCCGTAATTCTCAAAAAAAGGCGTTAGCTATGGCCTGGGCCGAAGCTTTTCGTAAAGGAGTAAGCTCACTCCACTTAGTGAAATGATCCATTATTACTAATACAAATCTATATCTTTCGGGTCGGGATGCGGGGTAGGGGCCTAATAGGTCTAACGTTACAATTTCATTGGGTAATTCGACACTATCGGAATTAAACGACCAGCTGGTAGCGCGTTTTTGTAATTAAATTTTTGACACCGGTCACAGGTTGATACATATTCAAATATATATTTCCTCATATATGGAAAATAACATGTGTCTTGTAGTTTTAAATAGGTCTTCCTCTTTCTCCTAGATGGCCTGCTAATGGCAGATCATGAAATTCTTTCATTATTGTTTCGCGAAGAGATCTAGGTATATACACTCTTAGTTCTCCAAGAGTTGTATAATATTTCGCGTAAAAGAGTAGACCATCTATAAGTTTAAAATCCTTGGACCAACCCTCGCATATAGTCGCATTAACGGAATCGTCGTCTGGGTTTTCTAAATAACGATAGATGTGTCCTAACTCAGGATCTTCCCTTTGCTCTCGAATGAGTTGTTCTCGTGAGTTTAAGGCTAGGGCTCGAAGAGCTGCGCACGAAATTTGTGATCCATACAGATTGCCTACTGGTTTCCTAGACAAAACGTCCGCGACAACGTTTTGGACCCCCGGGCGATGTTCCCATTCTATGTTGAACTCGGATAACTTGAATGCCCATCTAATCATTCGACTAGATAAGTTTTTTCCATTAGTTAGCTTTGTTAATGCCGCGTGATCTGTGATTACTTTCACCGGCAGGGATCCGAAATAAGTTTTAAACTTATTTAAGGCCCATATCACAGCCAAACATTCGCGTTCAGTAACAGTATAGTTTCGTTCCGCCTTATTGAGGGTTCTAGACGCGAATGCAATAGGTCTGTGGTTTTGATTAAGCACAGCACCAATTCCGACCCCACTAGGATCAGTAAATAAGTTAAACTGTTCTGTAAAATTCGGCAATTGCAAAACTGGTGCCTCAGTTAATGCTCGTTTTATCTTATCAAAAGAATCCTGTGCTTCTGTCGACCAATTAAATTTAGCCCCCTTTTTCTTCAACCGATATAATGGTTCACATATGTCTGCATACTGGGGTATAAATTTCTGATACCACCCCGCCATCCCTAAAAATTTCGATACTTCCTTGCTATTTTTAGGAGGTTTCATTTCTGTGATTGCCTTCACTTTACTATGGTCTGTTTCGATCCCTTCTTTACTAATTACGAGACATAAATACTTCAATTTGTCTCGTGCGAAGTGGCATTTATCCTTATTTAATGTTAGCCCTGCGTCTCTCAACAATGTAAATACCTGATTCAAATGATCTAAGTGTTCATTAAACGATGGAGATGTGATGATAACATTGTCCATATATACTGACACGAAACGCCCAATAACAGGTTTGAGTATAATATCTATGGCCTTTTGGAAATTTGGCGCCGCCCCTGAAAGGCCAAAAGGCATTCGGAGGAATGCGAACGGGCCATTGCGAGTGATAAATGCGGTTTTCTCTATATCTTTTGGACTAATAACCAATTGAAAATATATATATAGCCACTTTTTAAATCCAATGTGGACATCACTCCGGTATGCGGAATGTTTGTGTGTTATTATATCATCAATCACCGGTAATGGATATCGGAGGGTATTTAGTTATTGCATTAAGTTTGTGATAATCAATCGCGAATCGATACGCCTCAGGAGAATCTGGAGGAAGGCCATTATTCTTGCGCGTTAAAACTACTAGTGACGCGTGTGGGGATTTAATAGGACGAATCATCCCCTCTCGCAACATTTTCTCAATGGGATAATCAATTATTCCTTGTTTGACCCTATCATAACGGTAGGGTCTCGACACTACTGGTCCCTTGTCCCCAGTATCGATTTCATGGTATAAAACATGAGTTAACCCCGGCTGATCTGAAAATAGCCCTTTAAAACCATTAAATAAATTCCTTAATTTTTTCTTTTGCCCTTCACTGAGCTTTGTATCTGATAGATCAATCTCGACCGGCTTTTCCACTTTTGGCAACTGCTTAATTTGGTCATCTGGAATGATCAGTGATTTCTGATCGAAATCTAAAGTTAACTTGGACTCCTTCATAAAATCAATGCCCAAAATACATTGGTACTGCATATTGTTAAGAATGTGAAATTCCCAGGTTTTCTGGAATTCTCGGATCCGAATCTGTAATTCGACCCGACCTAAGTGGCAACACGGAGCTCCTTGCGCCATCACTACTCTATCTTTCGTCTTTTGACGAGGTCGATACGAAAAATATTTGCGATAGACCTCTTCCGATATGAAAAATTTCTTCGCCCCCGTGTCCCAAAGGGCTGTAATAAATGTCTCATTTAAAAGAATAGGGACATACGGTAATCTACTGGAGTCATTCGTAATGAGGATTCCCTAATAGTTTGGTGTTCTGCATCTGGAGGATTTTCCGTACATCGCGATCGATCACCCCCATACTCGCATCGATCGCTTAAAAGTTTAAATATCTGTTTCGATCATTCTGACCCCTGAAAGTACTATTCCTTGAACCACCCTGTCGACCACCTTGATTGTGGAATCTATGATCCGATTGACCACCTCGGCGTCGACCATCGAATCTCTGATTATCTACAACACCTTGACTCTCAAATCTATTGAACTCTCTCCGTGGTCTACTATTGTCCGCATATGTATTGTTACCTCTCGTTTCCCTCCAATTTTCTTGTCGATTCCTGTTAGGGAAACGATTGTTCTCGTTTGGTTGTATATCCCGGGATTCCCAACTCGAATCTCTGATCTTTCTATTTAGAAACCGTTCCTCATACTTATCAATAATTTGTAGGAGGTTAGATGTGGTTTGCGGATTCCTAACCTGTACGTAATCCAAAATCTGAGGTTCTAACCTACTAATAATATGATCGATCAATTTTTCCTCCGTCATTTCGAGTTTTAAGATTTTGTGAATCTTCAACAAATCATACACAAAATCAGACGGCTTTTGGTTATGCTTTTGAGATGATGAATATAAACGCGTTTCTAGCTCCGACCTATTTCTAACCACGGAGAACTCTTCTGACAACGCTTGCTTTAATTGCGCGTAATCCGTCGCCTTATCTTCAACAACCCTATAACCTAGTACCTCAAACCAATCTAGTGCCCGTCCTGTGAGATGACCCTTTAAATATGCACAAGCGAGTTGTGTGGGTATCTCGTAATATGTTAAGTTATTATCCATATTTTCCAAAAATTCCACCACGTTCTCCACCCACGAAAAATACTGCTCAGGGATGATCTGAAAATTAGACCCGACTCTAAACTCGGGATTTACTCGTTGAGTGCCCCTGTGATGACCCCCCTGGGTCACACCTTGAACACTAAGATTAATTTGAGGCAAAGAACCACCAAAAGCCATTTTGAATAATAATATTATTTATTTTTGTTATAATTTCCTCAAAAATCTCTGATAACAAATAATATAATAATGCTACGTCTTCTAAAGGGATTTGCCTTTATATTAAATTAAATTACTAAGAATACGATTGATTACTAATCTAGCTCAACTCAAGTAAGGTTTACCGAAATAGGAGATCCGAGAAACACACGTATTAGAATTCTTAATCGTCATTCACTTTAACTAAGTATCTCAAACTGGCGCTTACTTTAAGCGTACGTGAATTATATTTACCGCTGGCTTATATCAGCTTTCTGGTACGTCTAGCAGCACGACGTCTTCACGAATCTAATCTCTTTGAATCTTCTAGTTTTGCTTTTAACGTTGTTGGCTCAATAGCCAACCATCATCTCTCTTGCTATCTCTTAATCCTCGACTTAAATACCTTATCTAATTTGAATATCCCAAACTTCTTTTTGGAGTAGATTGGAAATAAACGCGAATTTATATTCCCCAGAAAGACGCCTAAGAAGATTAGTGGAAAGGTTCCGTACAGATTCGTCACAAAGGTATTTATTCTCTCCGTTTACGGGGGGCTCGAATAAGTCCCATATCGTTATATATCAAAGATTCCGTCCCTGTATGTACAGGTCTAACTAATAAAAGTGTTTTAAGAAGAAATATTAAATGTCAATCGTATTATCACCTTTTAAACGTATTGCTATAATGTTAAATTGTATCATCATTTCCAAACGTATTGCTTTATCAAAATACAAAAATATTTAAAAGTTAGAACATTCATTTATCATATTGCTATAACGTACATGTCATTTATCATATTGTGTAACATATATAACGTTAATTTACATCATCACTTATAAACGTATGTTGCTTTACAAAAATAAAAAATATTTAAAAGTTGGGACATAAAATTTTTTCACATGCAAGAGTCTTGTGGTTTTAGGGTTGCACCTTAATCTTTTAGTTGCCAAATCTGGAAATGGCATGTGGAATTAGTCTCGCCAAATCTGGAAATGGTTTATGCAATAAGTCACCAAACATAGAAGTGGTACAGGGAAGTAGTCACCAATTCTATAAATCGTACTCCTAATTATCCTAATCAGGACAATGGAGCAAAATTGTGAAATTATAGTATTGTCATCGGTCCTTGACAAGTGTGCAAAATTTCGAATTAATCTGACCTCTTAAAGTGGGTAAAAATAGAGTTCAAAGATTCCATTACATACAAATGAAACTTAAAAAAGCGTATTAAAAAATTGTATGAATTCCTTAATGGTACTTTTTCAGATCTAGTGGACAGGAAGTAAATGCTGTATGGAAAGTAACAATAAAAATAATCATTTTATTTAACTGGAGCAAAAATCTATCTTATTTTTGCTGAATTACTTCTTATATATGCTCAGAATTTATTTATTTTGATAAAATATTTATTGTCCTGTCTATAACGAAATAAAAATAAAAAATACTTTATAAATAAAAAAAATGTCGAACCCTGCGTAAAATAAAAATGTGACATAGAATGCATGACACAAACGAAAAATTATATGAATTAGCTATTTTTCGCAAAGTAATTGAGTCCTTCAGTATTATTGCAATTCAATAAAAAGCCTCTATAATTAATAGAAAAATCTAATTAATTTACAATTTTAAAAATTTACCTGAGAATGTGTGTGAGCTTCGAAATAACCAGAGATAAAATAAATTCTTCCAGAGGTAGAATGAATTCAAACGGCATCAAACAATTCCGTTTTGTTATTGTTATTATTGTAAAATTCAAGTGTACAACACTAAAATATAAAAAGAACAAAATTTGTAAAAAATATCTCTTCAATATGTCATATTTACGAAACCTATAAATTTATCAAAAATGTTGTTTCTTTCACCAAAAAAAAAAAAAAATCCGGATTTAAAGATTTTTGAAAACCAAATTCTGTTACAATTAAAAAGACAGCAATAAACTTTTTAATTTAAATTTTTAAATAATTCATAATAAATGAGTTTAAGACGTAAATGTTATGCTATTTGAAAAAAAATCTCGAGTTTTGTAATTGATTCTAAAATTATTATTCGTAGTATGGAAGTAATTATTTTACATTTTTCAATATTCCTATCGTTATTAATATTATCTCTAATCCTATACTAGAAACCCAGCAAAATTAACATCAAATAAAGGATATCAAATGCAAAAGAGCAGTCCTTGCGCCATCTCGTATCGTACTTTTGAGTTAGAAACAAAAAGTGAAAAAATATATAATTTGATTGCATTATAAATTCTCAAAAAATTACGAGATAAGATTTTGAGAAAATGCTTTTCAAAATAATTGTTCAAAATGCATATTTATTGGGCAAAAGAAACAAAATCTTCATTTTTTTTAAACAGTACATCTTTTATTTATACAAATGCCTTTTATTTCAAAAGCTGTCATTACAGTAGCAGGTATTTTTGGCTTTTACTTAAAACAAACAGGCAGATATTTTGGTAATTTACTTAAAACTAACGTATTTACTGACGATGCATAATTTTTAACATAAAGTTTAAAACTTTCTTTTTGTTGTTGTTGCGTGACATCTTAGTTCAGACTACTTAATATAGATAGCGACACAAAGCAATTGCAGCACATAGCTTCTTTCCTGCTTTCTCTTTTTGATCTACCAGCACAAAAATTCTCTTACCCCTTTATTGTCGGCAATTTTAAATCATACTTTTATTAAATCCTTTCTCTCAACACTGTAAGCAAAGCGATCTGATTAACTGTTAAAAACATCATTGGAATTTGATTATAGCTCGTTATTCACTTATTAATGAAAAATAACCTTAAATTTCCCTTTTCATTTTTTTCTTCGAAGTTAATAGTGAACATATATATCTTAGATATTTTTACTTGAAGAAAAACCATTGGAATTGGTTCAGATAACAATAAAATAAACTTGGTTTAAAAATATTTTGTAAATTCAAAGCAGTTCATTACATTTATTCCTGAAAAAAAAAGGCTCTATAAATTCCTTAAAAATCGTAATGAAGCAAGACCGTTATAATATATAATCAATAAAAATCCCTTTATATATATATAGTAAAATGTTGCCAATTAGAACTTAAGATTTTTTAAAGATGATTTGCACAATAAGAAAGAAAAAGTATTTCAATTACATGACATAATTCAATTTCTTATAAAGAAAAACTAAATATTTTACGCCACTAAAAGAATTGATATTAACTTCAATAATGCACACACAAAAATATGTAGTAATTTTTTCAATTAATTAAAAGAAAGATTCTCACTTTAAGAGGACTTGGTACCCTTTGAGTTGCTTTCTTTCTTTATGTATTTAAAAATTACATTTTAACATTTTATATAGTTTTTCTATTCCAGAAAATGATACGAGATGAAATTTTTCACATATTATTCACACAATTTTAAAAATTTTAATTTTTTGAAGAAAATTTGGAAGATTTTAAAATTCTACTCCTTCTGTAATTATTAATTTTTTAACCTGAAATTTTTTTGTGATATTTTTGTGGATGTTATAAACATCTTTAGGGATCGATTTTACAATAACTTAATTCGTTTTTGAGAAAAAAAAAAAAATGTTGATATACATGCTAAAAATCAACGAAAAAGCCAATATCTCTTACATTTAATTTTTTTTAAAAAAAGTATTCAGTTTACAGCAAAATGGATCCCTAATTTTTATTACATGTTTTATATGCAACGCACAGCAATAAATGGAAGTGATTGGTAAATAGTTGTGGAAGGAATAGCATTTTGAATGCACTAATGCTTCGAAAAACACAAACTGAGAAAAACCACTTTAAAGTTCATAATTCTGAAAAAAAATCATAATAAGCTTAAATAAACTTAAAATACAACTTTAAGATATTAGTTATATATTTTTCATGAAAATAATTGTATTTTCGTATTTTTTCTCAACCTATACATTTTTATAAATGATCCATTTTAAGAAGGTATTAATTGCACACAAGAAAATTCAAGAAAAATGTTTAAAAAATTTTTTTTCTGTCACGACTGAAAGTTTAGTTTTTTTCTTCACATAATATTGAAGTATTACACTTGTATGAAAAACATATCAGGAATAAGAACTGAAATTATGAAATTATTAATGTAAAATGCCTTAATTCAAAAATTTTACACATGCACACATTTCACAAGGAAGAAAAATTACATTTTTGTATTGCCTCGAAAATATTCTGCTTTATATATTACACATTCTTTTTTATAGTTATTATTTCTCTTTATAAAATAGATTTTTTTATCATAACGCTCTTTTTAGTTTTTTTTTTTTTTTTTTTCTAAAAAGGGGCCGTGGCCGAATTGCCTAGTTTGTTTTCGAATAAAGTTTTCTTCAACTTCTAACTTTGCGACTTGCACAAATGATATATCAATTGAAAGATAATAATGCAAAGAATAAGATTAAATAAAAATAAAAAAATGATAGGTCGGTCATTTTTGGGGTACGAAGTCCTCATAAAGACTACGTTACTTGTATTACCAAACAAAAGGTCTAAACCAAAAAATTTTAGCAATGATACTGAAATGAAAAAAATTTCTGTTCTTTTCCAGATTTCTTTTTATTCAGATTCTTACGAGTAAGCCGAATTAAGAAATCATCCAAAATATACACATTTCGAAAAACTTTAAAAATGTCGTTTTTTGTTTATTAAATATAAAAAATTTAACACTTATCTAAAAAAAATTAATGCACATAATGCCATATTTTAATTAATTTATTTGCAAAACTCCTCATGCTCCACATTGCATAACATGAGGCTTACAGACGTAAGTGGAAACACAATTATATCATTTAAAACAAATTTGGAAAAAACATTTAAGACAAAAACATAAAATAAAAAGGAAGAGTGAAAATACACAAATATAAACAAGGGGAGGTACTAATCAAACTTTAAAAATCTATACAGTAAACAAATTTTCTTAAGACATTTAAGCTTTCAGTACAATTGATCAACAAAGACAAAACAGGTGACCAGGAAATACCCAAACGTGTTTCAATTCCTTTTTAAAATTCTCTCCTTTACAGAAATATAGTTTACAATACATGTTCCACAGTTTCAGCATCCTAACCACAAGAACAAATATCACTACCAAATAAATTAAATCTAGATAAATAGCTCTTAAAATTTCCATGTCCTGTTAGAATCTGTGATAACTTGAAATCAGTAACAAATTTCTAACATTTAAGCCGTTGATAAATGGTCGAAAAAAACCTTTTAGTCCACAAAGCTTTAGGAGAGGCCAAGAATTCGGTGTTCCAGGAGGAAACAGTTCTTACCCAAGTTACATGCTTCCAGTGGGACAATAGCACAGACATTAAAAGGTTCTTATCTTGGCAAGTTGCCTCTTTGACCAACTGATCCGTTCTATCATTGCCGAGATTTTCACTATGGCCCCGAACATAAGAAAAGTGGATGTCACAGTCTAGGTAGTACAGAATAGACTGAACCTCTACAACATGTTTTTCTGTGGAATTTACGCTGAGCAAACAATGAAGTGAAGAGAGTGAATCAGTGCAAATAAGAAAGTTGACCGTTCCGCCTTGGCGGAGAGAGTCCTGGATTAATTTAACGACAAGATTAATGCAAAGAAGTTCGGCTTGAAAAACAGAACATTCATCTCTTAATCGATGCTGGAAAGTAAAATTTTCAACACCTTCCTCGTAAATAACGCAGTCAAGACCAACCCTTCCATTATAATGCCATATTGTTCATAGATATTTTCTGATATAAATTTGAATGTACTGCAATAATAAATAAAAGACACAATTAAAAATACAACGAACTATTATTTATTAACACTTAAAGATACACCAATGTCCTGCATTGGGATAAACATTTGATACACATGCATACAAAATGATTTCAATTTAAAAAGGAGCTTCAGTACTTCATGTAAATAACAGTAACAACAAAAGAAATAATAATTATAACTCTCCTTTCATAGAATAACAAATTAATTTAACACATGGAGACTATTTTGAACAATTAGTCTGCTATTGATATACAGTATAAATGCTTCCATAATAGCACAAATTGATTATATCTCAGCTTAAATGCTCTGAATTAGTTAAGTTCAAAATTTTAATTTGTTCATTTCAGGTACAAATGCAGTTTCTAAAAAATACTCTTACTTAACATCGGACTTTGATTGTTCGACATTCACAGTTATCTTCCTTTTTTATTTCGGTGGTTCTTCTATTGCCTTTTTAGGTGCAGTAATGGTTAGGACTCCTTCTCGATCAAGACTAGAGGTGACAGTGTCTGATTCACACCCTTGAGGTAGCATGTAACGTTGAGTGAATTCACAAGAACAGAAACCTCCGTCGTCTTTCTTTTCTTCGTGTTTACCGTGGATGACTATGAAGTTGCCCACAACCTTCACTTCAACTTTTCGTGGCTCGAATTGCTTGACATTCAGGGACACCTGGAACTGTTTTTCGTCGTTTTTCATTTCCGACTGTCCAGAGTTGGCAATACTGGTCTGGGTTCTTGGATGGAGAGGAGGAATCCGTGATACAGGACTGGAGTTAGAAGATCATCATCATTCAATTGTGTTAAGAAAGATTGGTCCATTACTCGTTCTGGGTAATCCCAGGCACTCCACCAGTCTCGTCCGAGAAGAGTTGGAACGAACACTCGCAATGCCATTTTGAATAAATCAGTCTCGAAGATCGAATGTCAATAGAAAAGTTGCAACAAGATAGCGATAATCGCACAACACAAGAAAAAATTTCGCTCTTGTAAGAAATAATCACTCAACTCGCTTAAAAACACACAATCGGAACTTGTATTCAATTCTACCGCTCAGCCGACTGAGTGCAGTATCAGGATCGGCTCTAGGAATTTTGCAGCCCCGGACAAAAATGGAAAATGCCGCCCCTCTTTCTAAAGCAAAAAATTATAATTTAAAAAGAAAAAATTTCACATAGATACACACCTATAACACTTAAATAACGAACAAAAAGGCAGCATAATTATAAATATATATGTAATTTGAAGTCTTAAAAAATACAAACTAATTTCAAATTAAAGACATAGTTATTATTTCAAACGAGTAAAATGTAAGACAAGGAATTGCCCATTCCAGCAGGCAAATTTCTTCGAAAAAGAGTTCATTAATGGTGAGAAAAGCACAAGCATTTATTTTAACTTATAGTAACTACACCCAAAACTAAAACAAAACATCTTTCGTGGCTCTCCACCCAAAAATTACTACCCCTGTCCCCTTTTGGATAGCTGACACCAAGCATCGTATGGGTGAAAGGAATGTCATTGTGACCCCACTCCAGGATGGGGAGAAAGATACAAGTCAAAGATGTGTAAAAATATCAATTTTCATTATTTAAGATATATTCCTGTCTCCAAACCTTCAAGTTTCAACATCAAAGAAAACTGACATTAAACATACAGAGCACAAAATAAGAAAATAAAGTACATCAAATAAAATACCAAATAAAACACCCAATAATATTTCAGAAAATATATTACATTTTTTTGTAACAAAAAAAAAAGCATATTCGGTCCAAATGCCACCCCGGACAAGGGTCCGGTTTGTCTGGTCCTAGAGCTGCCCCTGGCAGTATTTATACACTTGGCTAACTTTAAAGCACTTTCGGGAGAGGAGGAGAATCGTTTGTTACTGTGAATATTTATTGTCAGGTTGCTATTTTGAGCTGTTCATCGCTTTATCGTTGGTTAGCAACAGTGGAGCCTGCATATTTTTTTAATGCTTATGCTTTTTATTTTGATGCTCAGGCAGGGCCGATCCTAGCAGGTGTGCAGTGTGTGCACCGCACGCGGGCGGCCGCTGGCCGCATATAGTTTTTCCGATCAAGCAAAAGTTTTTGTGAGAATTTCTTAAAATAAAATTTATAATTAGTTGAATAAATATGCTGAATTTTATATAGTTATTGAAAAATCAAAATAAGTGATGATTTCCCGATAGCATAACATACTTCGAGAAAAATAAGAATAGATTTCAAATTCTGAGGAACATTCCTTCTCATCAGGGGTATAACCTACCTTATCAGGGGGCCAGTATCAATGACACAGGTCCCCTAGCTACAGGGACCCCGGACGTGTGTAAGCAAAAAATCGTAAAATGTTATTAATGGTCATATTAAGAGTTCCTTTCCACGTTTATAAAATAGTATGTCACTGGCTTCAAACGATATAAATTTTCCGTGCGAATTCTGAATCCAAGGTCTTACTATAAAAAAGTTTAAAAGCTGGTAAAGTTACTCCAAATAATGAGAAAACAAGGAGTGGTATGTGGTCAGAAAGCAGGAAAAACTTCTCATTCAAAGCGGTTTGACAGAAAGATCGTTTGAAGTGTAATACAGATAACACTTGGGAGATGGGAAAAATACATTCAGAATCTTATTTGCTTGTAAATGAAAATACCCCCTTCGTCTGCTGATTGATTGACTGTAATAAATGTCACACTAAGAAGTTACACGAAGGCTTGGCAGTTGGAATTTTTGCCAGAAGTGGTCCAGTGAAAGAGAATATTAGATTTTATTTATCCCGGTTCTCTTTTATTTCTGTAACAACCAAAAGACCGAATTGTGCATTCATTCAGCAAGGGATCTGCTTCCCGTTGCGAGAAAGATCTGGCCCATAAGCGCCAGACCCTGTCTACCCTCAAGTCTTCAGTCACCCTCCAAGTCTATAGTAAATTATTTTTTAACGAGTATTCATGAGTTCTCAACGCTGGTCCTATGGGGGAAGGGGCGTTAAGGATGAATTTCGGCACATCGGACAAAAGTAATGAAAAGCACGATAAAGATTTATGACATGCTTAAGGACGAATGAAAAGAATGGGGCAGAATGACCCTCAGAAAAAAAAGACCCCTTTTCGAAGAAAACTGGGGAAATTTTGCGTCAATTTGACTTTCGAACTAATTTCTTTTAGACAAGACAAAAATCGAACAAAAATGGTTAAGCAACAAAAAAAGGTAACTATATTTTCACTTTCAAAATTCTCTTTTCGATTTTTAAGATTTAATGCCCATGTATTTTAATCATTGTGTAAGATAAAGTGAAAAAAAATATTTTGTTGCATTTGTGCTATAAGTATTTTATTTATTTATTTATATAAATATAAATAACTGTCATCACAGTTTCTTAGAATACTATCATGTTAATTAACATATTTAAGTGTATGTTTTCGTAGCTTGAATGTACCGTAATCTTCTTAAAACATTTTCAACTGGCATCGTTATTCAAATAAAAAATATTATTTGTCTCTCGTATAAAAATAACTCCTATAGTCACTTAAGAAAAACGGTAGTAATTCATTTAAAATACAAAACACTAATGAGCCTTTGGGTATATTCATTAATTATTAACCATACTTAAAAGGATCCTAACACTAGCGCGAAATTGAAATAAAACATAGTTATATTTATTTTGATGATTTTGTTTGTAATCATAACGTATTACGATAATTTTGTTTAATAATAAATGAATCAATCTATAATTTCTAAATATTTAACTTAAATTGCTCCAAACTGTGAAAAGAATTTTCAAAGAAATAAAGTATGTTAAGTTTACTTAAAGATACACACACATTTTTTCTTCTTTTTATTGAGGTAATATGTGAAATAAACACACAATTTTTCTAATATACTGCTAAGAGAATCATTATTGTGTAAGATTGAATTTGAAAAGCACAAGTTCTTTTTTCTTTTTGTATTTATTGCCCTTTTAAAAGAGTGATTTGCACGGTGCCTTCTTGATTAAGATCTTTAGCCCAGAGAATTTGAAAGAATATTTAATGCAACCTAATAATTAATTATGTGTATAATTAATTATAAAAATACATAAAAAACGTATAATTTCTTTAAAATATTGTATAGCATTATGTATGCTTTTAATAAAGTTAATCAAAATTCATCTATAACAATCTATAGCAATGTTTAAAATCTTTAAAAAAGGCAACAATAAGAATGTCAGAACTATGGTAGAAGTTTCTTATAAAAAGCATTTAATGAAAGGTTTATTTTTACAGAACAATAATAAACGTCGAAAAATATAGGTAATATTTTTTTGGTTGTTCCTAGTACTATAAAACTATTTACTTAAAGTGATAGCAAAATGCATTACAGAAATAAAAATATGATAAACACAATTTATAAAGTAGATAAGTGATTTCAAACAAAACAGAAATGTGAAAAATTATTCAATAAGTAGTAAAGTTATATAATCTTGAGTATTTTTAATGTAATTAAGATACAAATTTAGTTAAGAATTTTAGATTTCTTTTGTATTATTGTGGCCTTTGACAAAAATTTTGAGTTATCTCAGAAATTTCAAATTACTTTAGAAATTTTTTATTGTTCTGTTTAGTCTCAAAGTATTAAGATATTTGAAAAAACAAACAAACACAAGTACACTATATAATATTAATGTTTCATTAACTTGTGTTGTGTTAGTTCAAACTATAATTAGATGCACATTTGAACGACTTCCTCCTTTAAGTATTATTTTAATATATCTCTACTTCACTGTACAACACATTACTAATTACAGATACAATTTCATAGTTGCGTGTTATTCATATACAATCCTCCACTCAGTCACAGTTAAGTCTATAATTGGTTACAGTTAAATATACCACATCTCCTCCCTCCTTAAAGAACAAGTCTCTCCGGAGGCCGCCTGATTCTCCCGGAACGCCTAGGAAATGGCCTGTCTGGAACTGGTGGACTCCTCGTCTCGGAGTCAGTCTCTTTAGCTGAAGACTGTGATAGATCTGGAACCGCAACATCAGTTGATGGCACTCCTTGTACGGAAGATGAACCCAATTCCTTGTTCCGATCCTTAGAAATATCTTCCGCCGTTTCTGCATGCTGAATATTAGAGTTGTTTTCTCGCACCTCTGATGATGGAAATCTCTGGTGCATAAGTGGAATGATATTTTCTTGCACTTTATCCCCCCACTGAACGGATCTGATCAACATGTCGTCTCACGAGGGTTCCTTGAACATCAATGATGTAGTGGAGTACGCCATCCTGGTTTACAATGGTACCAAACTTCCATCTAGTATTAGCTGCTCTGTAAACTCTCACAGCCACTCGATCTCCAACATCAAATTTCCTATCTCGGAATTCGAAATTATCTCTTCGTAATTTATCCTGAATTTTTGTTTTCAATTCAGGTAAAAGTAAATCTATCCTGGTTCTAATGTCTCTTTTTTAAGAATAACATGGCTGGACTAAGTGTTGTAGTTACATTAGGAGCTTTTCGGTATTGCATTAAAAATGTACTTAATTTCTGCCGTATAGTACCTTCGTATTTATGCATAGCTCTTAATGATTGCTTTAAAGTAGCAACATAACGTTCTGCTTGTCCATTACTAGAAGGCTTGAAAGGTGCACTAGTTTTGTGCCTAACTCCATTTTTATGCATAAATCGCTGAAATTCATATGATGTAAACTGAGATCCATTATCGCTGACAAGTACCCTAGGTAATCCGAATCTTGCAAAACTATCTCGAAGACATTCGATGGTTTTCTTGGTTGTGGTTACCTTCATAGGGTATACTTCTAACCATTTGGAATGAGCGTCAACGATCAGAAAAAACGTGTGTTCAAAAATTGGTCCAGCAAAATCTACATGAATACGTTCCCAGGGCATACTGGGATATTCCCAGTAATGAACTTTTAGATTTTGGAGGATCAGCCTTATATCTAGCACAATCGACACAGTTTTTTGCGGCTTCTTCAATATCGTTATCTATATTTTTCCAATAGACGAACGATCTAGCTATAGCCTTCATTTTTACTATTCCTAAGTGTCCAGCATGTAATTCTTCCAGAACGTTCTTCCGAAATTTCCTTGGAATACAGACTCTTTGTCCGTACATAATACAACCATCCTCAATGGTATACTGGGCTTCCCTCCCTTGCAAATCTTTACCTTCCCTTAAGGCTCTTAAGAGTGGACCCAGCTCTATATCTTTACTCGTCTCCTGTCGTAACTCCTTAGAAGTAACCGGTAATGCTTCAATTTGCGACATCTGAAATATTGTGATGTCATCTTTAACTTCAAGCTCTTCGGATGTTTTTGGTAAACGAGAAAGAAAGTCTGCATTTCCGTGGTCAATCGTTTTACGGAATATTATATCAAACTCAAATGACTGCAAAATGAGCGCATAATGTAAAAGTCGGGTAGCTGCCAACACTGGTAAACCTCTTTTTGAACCAAAAATAGCTATCAAAGGTTTGTGATCTGTAATCAAAGTGAATCTTCTACCTTTCAAATATAGATAAAACTTTCTTACTGCCCAAACTATTGAAAGAGCTTCCTTATCAATTTGGGAGTATTTTTCTCGGACCCAGATAAAGTTCTTGATGCGAACGCGATCGGACGTTCAGAGCCATCTGGATATACGTGTGACAGAACACAACCAATGCCAACTGGAGATGCATCACTAGCTAAAGTTAAAGGTAGGCTAGGATCATAATGCACCAAAATTTTAGGTGAACAAATTTCCTTCTTTATTTGCTCAAAGGCAACCTGGCAATCCTTCGACCATAAAAATCTAACATTTTTTTTTTATTAAATTATTAAGAGGATTAGCAATAGTAGCTAAATTTTCATAAAATTTCCCGTAAAAATTAACTAACCCTAAGAAACTTTTTACTTCATGAACATTTCGGGGTACAGGAGCATTTACAACGGCTGAGATCTTTTCGTCAGTTTTATGTAACCCTTTTGAATCGATTCTATGCCCAAGAAAATTTATTTCATTTTGGAAAAACTTACTTTTATTTAAATTAAGCTTTAGCCCGTGTTCTCTACATTTCTTAAAAAAATTCCTCTAAAGCTGTAAAATGCGAAATTTCATCGCTCCCTGTTATTCTAGCATCATCCATAAAGACCTTGACTCCATCCATACCCTGAAATAGTCCGTCAACATAGCGCTGCCAAATAGCAGGTGCCCCATTTAATCCATACATAAGTCTTTTACAAATATATAATCCCTTGTGGGTATTTATAGTCATTAATTTCTGACTGTCGGGATGGACTTTCATTTGCAAATATGCATGCTTAAAATCTAATTTTGTAAATTGTTTTCCCCATTTAAACTACCAAAATTTCATCCAATCTTGGTAAAGGATGCTGAGGAACAATTAAATTTGGATTCAGGGTTACTGAATAATCAGCACATAGTCTTATACTACCATCGGATTTAACAACAGGGACTACTGGGGTTGCCCATTCAGAGCTGTCGACTTTTTCTATGATACCCTCTTTTCAAGTCTGTCAATTTCGTTTTCAACTCTACCTTTGAGAGCAAAGGGTACTGTTCGAACCCTACGAAATATAGGTTTCACTCCATGTCTGAGTTTTAATTTAGCCTCATAATTGTTTATTTCTCCTAATTTATCATCGAAAATATCCTTATACTCTCTTAGAAGGTTATTTAAATTTTGTTCAGTTTTTGCTCTAAAAGCTTTAATAGCCGGCCAATCTAAATGAATTTTATAGAGCCATTCCCGACCCAGAATAGTATCTAAGTTTTCTTTCACAATGTATAAGTTCAAGTTTACTTTTGATTTTTATATTGTACCCTTACAGTAACATATCCTAATGGTATAATTGAATATCCTTTATATGTTTTAAAAACTATATTTGTAGGTTTAATTTGTGTATTTGAAATTTTCCTGAAATTTCAATACTCATTACACTAACCGCTCCCCGTATCCAATTCCATAGAACAACTTTTGTTTTCAATTTTTAAATTTATCATAATTGAGGTCGTTTGGGTTCTTCCTCGTGTAATATATAACCCTGAATTTTTAATTCGTATAGTGGAATTCTATTTCTATCTTCAACTTCATTTAATAGAGTTACCTGTTTTTGTTTAACCGATTTCGCATTTGCCTTTTTAGATGCGAAGCATGCCTGTTTAATGTGCCCAATTTTCCCACAGAAATTACATTTACTTGAAATAAATCTACAATTCTCTTTTTGCATGGTTGGTACCTGTGCATCGTGAACAATATAATGTTTTCTTTCGGCTTTTTGTAAAATTGGATTTTTTATCCATGTGTTTTTTAAAAGTTTTCATTGAATTTATTGCTCGGCCCATAATATCATTTGTCCCTCTAAAAGCTTTTTCCATAGCCAGTGCTATATTTAGCGTTTTCTCGAGATTAATATTATCTTCCTCAAATAATCGATCTAAAATCATTTTATCCCGCAACCCGCTTACAAATACGTCGCGTAACATAATATTCAACATATCTTTATCATAATCACAATTCATTGCTAGAGCCCGAAGCTCGGCAATGTATGTACTAATACCTTCCCCTTCAGTCTGTTTTCTGTTTAAAAAATTGTGACGAGAAGGTATAATTAAAGGTTTTGGGGTCAAATGTTTCTTAAGTGCATCTTTTAATTTATCTAACGTTTGGTCGGAAGGAATGTCAGGTGCAAGCAAATTCTTTAGTAACTGGTACAATTTTGCACTAAGAGACGAAACAAAAACCTTAGCTCGATTTGCTATTGGTACATTCTGTACATCTAAGTAAGTTTCGAATCTTTCAATGAAACTATCGAAATTTTCATTTTCTTCATCAAATTTTTCAAATTGTACAGTTACTTTATGACTATGAGAATCGTCTCTAATTTGCAGCGCTCGAATCAAATCTTGATTCTGCCGGAGTAAGTCTGCAATTTGCTGTTCCATGGTTCCTTCCGATTAAAGAGAGAAAAAATTTCCTTTACCTTGAGCAGTTTTCAGGCAATGCCTTATCCAAAAGAATCTCCAATATATCCCATCCTCGTCGCCAACTGTTGTGTTGTGTTAGTTCAAACTATAATTAGATGCACATTTGAACGACTTCCTCCTTTAAGTATTATTTTAATATATCTCTACTTCACTGTACAACACATTACTAATTACAGATACAATTTCATAGTTGCGTGTTATTTATATACAATCCTCCACTCAGTCACAGTTAAGTCTATAATTGGTTACAGTTAAATATACCACAGTAATTAAGATACAAATTTAGTTAAGAATTTTAGATTTCTTTTGTATTATTGTGGCCTTTGACAAAAATTTTGAGTTATCTCAGAAATTTCAAATTACTTTAGAAATTTTTTATTGTTCTGTTTAGTCTCAAAGTATTAAGATATTTGAAAAAACAAACAAACACAAGTACACTATATAATATTAATGTTTCATTAACTTATATTTAGAAACATAAAAACGAAACTACAAATTCAGAGTATTCTGATTGTGTTTCTACTTTTTTTTTAAAAAAAAAACCTTAGAATTTTTGAAGCTTACTTTTGGTGGAGATGTTTTAATAACTTTGACTATATAAATAATCTGGAAGCCAAGCATTCGTTTTGTTCAAGAAATGAAACTAATATGTTTAAACAAACAATTAATTAAACAAAATATGTTTGTATTAAATCTGAAATTTCATAATTCAGACAGAAAATTTTTTTAAAAAAATTAAATGTAATTTTTTGAGAGTTTGGAAAAAAATTTAAAAAGCTTAGGATTATTATTTAATTTTCTAAATATTTCATGGGGAAAAATTTACAGTTTGCAATAATAAATAGAAAATTTTAAAAAGTTTGAAAATTTAGATTCGGTTAAAAAAGAATTAAGTTATTTTTTAATCCAAAATTTACAACTTTATTTTCAAGCATTCATTCCTTCCATACTGCTACAGAATATTCAACAGAACGTCCCTCAAAATTTGTGCAAGAACTCAGTTTGGTTCATTCATATTCGTTCTTGCTTGTTTTCCCCAGCACTGAGGGGTGAATTCATCAGCAAAGGGTGCCTACATTCCCACGCCTGGAAGAGGTTCATTGCACCCATAAATATTGGGGTGTGTCTTAGGATTTTCCCGCGCTTCAACAAGGCAACGACCTTTGTGCGGTAACTCTGCGCTGGTTCCGGACCAATCAGAGGTAATTAAGTGGACAAGGCAAATAGTCCGCTCTAGAATTTTGCAGTGAAAAGGCATCGAACAAAAAGGGGATGCACCCCGATTTAGACACACTCGGACACGGAGAGACAGAGACAGACTAATCAGATCCAGACTTTGAATCTAGACTCCACGGGACTCCGGGCGGCAACCATGTCCCCCCACCCATCCCATCTCTCTCAAAGCTAAGTTAAATTTCAATCTTGTTATGCAGTATATGTACAGTTACTTAAATTTAAATATGTTATTCAATAAAATTAATTATTAACTCTATTCTAATCGGACTTTTAATTTAGAGTACAGTAGTTTGTCAATAGAATATATTAGTGTTTAATTTTAAACTAAGTCATGATGCGATGTTAACTTAAGAACCTGGAAAGTTAAGAAATTAGTATTTTGGTTAAGAAAAGAAAGTAATTAAATAAGTTATCATTAGCGTCGCATCATATTGGTGCCGTGACCAGTCGTCGGAAATTTTTTTTCTTTTACATCATCTGAGTCGTGAATTTTTTTTTCTTGATGGGTCACCGAAATAATAATCCTACTTCATCTGTTAAACATGTTAAAACTTGTTATTGTGTGCTACTGTGATTTGACTTTATCTATTACTCGATTTTTCAACTTGTGCAATTTTTTTTTTCTTGTACTTTTTTTTGGAGAGAGAGAGAAAAGAAGAAGAAAAAGGAAAGGTGCAAGATGTCACAGGTACTGGTGCTCTTTTTTTTCTTCTTTTACATTGATGTGAATATTTTTTTTTCATACATGTATTTACGCGAGAGTCGATTGGTTAAAAGTTTTATTTAATTTTCTGAGTTTATGAATTTTCTCTTACCCTGCACGAGTGCTTGAATTCAGTTGTTTGAGTTAGAATTTAATCGTTTCCGTTGCAATTTAATCTCGTTAGAAATTTTGTTTTAATTTTTTTTAAACATGCCACGTACACGACAATCAGACCCCCTTTTGACGCAAACGGCGTCTGAGAAATTTAATCTAATTGATTTGATCCCAATGTATGACGGAGGTGAATCGTTGGGAATACGTAGGTTCCTGGAAAAAATAAATGATGTTGCGAATTTAGGCAAGTGGTCAAACGACGAGAAAGTTACTATTCTGAAACTAAAATTAGCGGGAATAGCTGAGGAATTTTTTTTATCCGATCCAACCCACAGTCATTTAACAGAGTACAACGATATCGCTAGAATTCTTAATGCTAGATTCGAGAAGGCCGTCCCATTATCCACACGTTTACAGTTATTTTCTTCATGCATTCAGGGTTCGTCCGAAAGCGTACAAGAATTTGCAGCACGCATCAACAAACTGGGAACACAGATATTTTAGTCAGGTAATTCGGCTCAAAACACCGCGGTGAGGAACGCTAACGCGTTTTATAAGTGGTTTGCGAAACGATATTCGTAGATTCGTCTTGGCGCGAGATCCCATCAATCTTGACGAATCAATTAACGCGGCGTTGATTGAAGAACAGAATGTTAAATTAAATCAAATCGCGAATGACGAGAGATCTGGTTTGTCGCCCTCACAAACGGAAACTTCGGTCATTTCGGCATTGACAAACAAACTACAGGAAATCAATTTAAGGGTCGAGCGTTTACAGGAAGCGAGCTCAATTACGGTTCGCAAAACAGGTGAGGTTCCTTTTATCAGAAGGGATACTGTTTTCAAATGTTTTTATTGTGGCTTTCAAGGACATAGGCAGGCGGAGTGTCGGAAAAAGCGGATGGACGAACGTAGAGCCGATTAGAGCCCCCGTCCGCGGGCGAATTTTCTGTTTTCCGTCACCCAAGCACTCATTCTTTCGATCGGAGACATGTCCATTTCCAAGAATCGGCTTTTTGCGATAATTACGCAGCCCCCAGGCATTCGACGAGCGGGTCACACACGACTTCTAGGAATAAAGGGTTTCAACGCAATACTAGAAACGACAACTTAAACTTCCGCAGAGAAAACCGAATTTAGATGTTATACAATTGGTAGAAGAACGGTTTTCTCCTATTAAATCTAGAGATAATATTTTTGATCTACCAATAATAAGCGCTAGTGTGAAAGATCACAAATTCAGAATTCTAATTGACACAGGTGCGTCCGTTTCATTAATGTCAAATTCTTTTTTCACTCAAATAAAAAACCAAAACTTTAAGGAGTTTAATGTTTCAATTCAAATTAAAGCAGTGAGTGGAGATACGGTAGAAATTATCGGTTGTTATGAAATACAATTGTCATTGGGGGAATTCCAATTTCAACATATTTTTTTTATAACTAAGCAAGAGATTAACGAGAATTATTGCGCTATTTTGGGATACGATTTTCTGAAATTATGGAATGCAGTCTTAGATATGGGTAGAAACCGTTTATTAATTAATAAATTTTCCATTACGCTTATCCATTATTCGCTCCCTCAGCGTGTCGTTCAGAGTAATTTTATCCATGGATTTTTAAAACACAGAACGTGTGTGGGTCCCCATTCGGTCACAAATGTTCGTATCCATATTTCAACATTACCTAATTCTATGTCTTCGGCTACTATTCAGAGTTCAGCAAAGTTAAAAACAAAAAACATTCATTTGACTACTTTGCAAATTAATATTGATCCACAAACAAATGACACCATTCTAGAAATTAGAAACGATTCTGAGAACATAATCACCCTTAACAAAAACATGAAAATAATTACTGTCAATAATTACGAAGACTTTTCTTCCGATTTTCCCGTTTCTCAAGATATTTTACCCCACTCACGGAGAAGGATTTTAACCTTTCAGGTTTGGACAGCAAAATAAAAAACTTTTAATTCAACTTTTAATTTCGCACAAAAGTGCTTTCGCTCGCTCTACGGTGGAATTATCTGCAGCCGCTACAGAGCAGCATAGAATCAGTCTACAGCATGACTATCCCATTAAATGTCCGATTTACAAGATTCCATTTAATTTAAAAAACGAATTTCGACGTCAGATAGCAGATTTGGAGAAGGCAGGGATTATTTCGAAATCTAATTCTCAGTACTATACTCCGGCCTTGTTTGTCAAGCAAAGAGAAAAATGGCGCCTTGTTTTAGATTTTCGGAAACTGAACGAAATATTTTTGACTCAAGACTTCGTTATTCCAACATTGGACGACATTTTGCATGAAATTTCGGGTTCAAACTATTTTTCGGCTTTAGACATGAAGTCAGCATTTAATCAAATTCCACTACACTTTGCAGACAGGCATAAGACGGCATTCTCTACTCCCGACGGTGACAAATATGAATTTAATAGACTATGTTTCGGTTTAAAAAACTCGCCTAAAGCTTTTCAATCAATCGCACAGGAGGTCTTGGGAGATTTATTACACAACGGAGCCTTGGTTTATATAGACGACATTATTTTATTTACTAAAACTATAGATGAACATTTTGAATTACTGGGTAAGGTTTTTGAACGCTTTGAAAGAATTCACTTAAAATTTAATCCGAGTAAATGTCAATTTTTAACAAAGAGTTGTAAATTTTGGGGGTTTGTAGTAACGCCGGAAGGTATCCTTATAGATAAAGATAAGTCCGTTTCGATTAACGAGTTTCCAGTTCCAACGGATCAAAAGCAAATGAAATCTTTCTTAGGGTGTTGCAATTTTTATAGGAGATATATTAAAAATTTCGCAAAACGAGCACTTCCATTAACGAATCTATTGAGAAAAGACACTCCATTTGAGTGGAAATCTGAAACGCAGGAGGCATTCGATGATATTAAGAAAGCCATATTGAACCCACCGGTCTTGGCACTACTCGATCCAAACGCAGAATTACAAATCACGACGGACGCTTCATCTCGCGGCATAGGGGCAGTTTTAGAACAAAAATATCCTAACTCTGAAGTCAAACCTTTATATTTTTTTTCAAAGAAATTAAATCCCTCGCAATCTAAATATAACGCAACGGTTTTGGAGTTCTTCGCGATATATACAGCATTAAATTTTTTTAGACCTTTCTTGTTTTGTAGAAAATTTAAAGTTTTTACTGATCATAAGCCTCTTGCATGATTTCTTTCTAATAAAAATCCCTCTTCCAAAATTTTGCGTTGGAAATTGGCTCTGGAAGAATTTAATTACGATATACACTACATCAGGGGTTCCTTAAATTCAGTCGCAGATCATCTTTCCCGTTGTATTAACAACATCACAATAGCATTACCTGATTCTAAAGATCTTATTAAAATGCAACATGAAGATCCTGTTTTAAGTCCTATTATACAAAAAATTGATCAAAATGACGTTAGCCCACAAGTCAGCAACTATTTTATTAATGGAAAAGGTTTGTTATGCCTTTTGTCCAAGCGCCCCTCCAGATCACCCAGGTCTAACACCACTAGAAAACAAGTTTGCATTCCACATTGTCTTAAAGCTAGAATTCTTGAATCTGTCCATTCAGAATATGGAGGGCATCTTAAATTTTTTAAAACATATCATCGACTCAGCGAAAACTTCTTTTGGCAGAATATGTACAAAGATACTAAAAATTTTGTTCGTTCTTGCACTGTATGTTTATCTCGAAAAAACGCTTTCAAAATTCCGCCAGCACCTCATCAGCCAGTAGAACAAAGTCAAGAACCGGGAGAAACGTGTCATATTGATATTTTCGGTCCTTTAAAAACCACGCCTAAAGGTAATATAGCTATGTTTTATCTATGATAGATGCATTCACAAAATACATTCATATTGTTCCACTTCCTGATATTAAGTCGAGTACGATTTCTAAAGCTTTCTTTGATAATTACATTGTTCACAGAGGTTGCCCACATAAATTAGTTGTAGATAATGCTACATATTTCAAGAGTTCTGAATTTGTTGAATTTTGCAGAGTTATGGGCATTCATAAAAGACACATATCAAGTTATTCCGCTCACGTCAACGGGAGGGTAGAGAAACCCAATCAATCGCTAGCCATTATTCTGGCATCAATTTCACAAAACACAAATGATTGGGATGAGCAACTCCCGCACACCATGTTAGCATTAAACTCAGCGATTCATGAAGCTACATACACATCGCCTTTTTTCCTAGAACATGGCAGGGATATTTGATTATCTTACACTTACGAGAAAAACTCCGACACAGCACAAAATAAGTATGAATATGTCGAGAAACTTTTACCGCCTTTGGAGCAAATTTTTAATAAAATTTTACATAATCTAAAAGATCAGGAGGCATCGCATGTCGATTTCAGTACGAGAGCGACTAAGCAACAACATTATGATTACAAAATCGGGTCCTTGTGTTTTATTAAGACGCCTAATATTAAATCTAATTTATCTCCAAAACTCAAACCTAAGTTTGAAGGTCCTTACAAAGTAATAGAGCGTTTTTCTAATGTCAATTATAGAGTTCAACATGTAGAACAATTGAGGAAGAGATTTAACACACATGTCAATCGAATGATTCCATTTATTAAAAGATTCTCATACTTGCACTTGAATAATTTAGATGATTTGCAACCAGACGAGACGGAGGTTAAGGGTATTGTTCCAAGTTCACGGTATAATTTAAGGGCCCGTGCAGGCAATTCGGCTCATTAATGCACTTACCGCGCTAAATTTTTTTTTGAAGGAAACTGATTTTTTTTTTTACAATTTTTACGTTTCGTTACTTCGAGAACACACATATGAAATGGTTACCTGTCTCATTGTTGCACCTTGTTCTATGTCATGTTTGATGTGTTAGTGAGATAAAATTTTGTACTTAGTGATTTAATGAATTCTAGCTAAATTTTTTTTATGCAGTTTGTTTCATGTCTTGATTTGATGCTTAAATGACATAATGTTGTATGTGGTTAATATCAATTTTAGCTCTAGATAAAATATTTTTTGATGCTATGTGTTTTATGCAATATATAAAATTTTTTGTTTGTAATAGGATTGTTATTCAATTTTGCTATGCGATTCATGTATACACGTCAATTTTAATTTTATAAATTTTAAGCTTTAATTTGTTTGCAACAAAAATCAAATTTTGGGGTCTTTGGACACCTGTCATGAAATTTGAATGTTGTTACTATACATACATATTTGACATTTTTTATTTATTAAACAATTTTGTGTTGCGGTTATTATTTAGTATTTTAAATAATTTTTCATACAAAAATGTTCCTTAATTTATAAGCTAATTCATGCTGATTTGATTGTGTATAACTGTGTACTTTCTTGTTAAATTTTGAGTTTGCATAAAATATTAATTTTTTTGGTGGCGGCATTTTGTTAGAAGCAATTTTATTGATAAGTTGTGTTGGTGTATTAATTTTGAGTACCTGTGTATTGCTGAATTGATATCTTTGGAATTTGTGCTTAAGATATGGATAGAGGTGGTCGTTTGAATTTTTTTTGCCCTTAAGAAATTATGTTGACACTTTACATTGTTTTGCTCAAGTTGTTTTGTTCTGTTATATGATTGCTAATTTTCATTTAAAATTTTCTAGTGTTTCGGTTAGGTGTTTCAATGCTCATTAATTTTGGTGTTTGTTTTGCTATAGATTTGGAATTTTGTTTGCTTGGGTCTCTAGTTAAATTGTGGTTTGGTTAAATGAAGGTTAAATTTGTGTGGTTTGTTCTTAAATGAATGTTTTGTTTGATGTCAATCATTGGTTTAGATTAATTATGGTTGGTTAAATGAATGTGCAGTCAATCATTGTGTCTGTACTAAACTGTACTAATTTAATGTTTTGGTTGATGTTGATATAGTATTTTTGTTGATTTAGGTTAACTTCTTTTATTCGTGGTAGTGCACGGGTAGATTATTGAATTGAGTGTTGATGTTGATTTCATTTTTTTATGGTTTTGGATTTTAATAGTAGTTTTGGATTGTTAGTTGGAAATAAGTTTTTGGTCAGATAATGGTATTGTGAATTTTATGTTTTGTGTACGCGTAGTTGTGTTAGCTTTGAGTTTGGTATTGGCAAAGGAGGAGAATTTTGATGTAGTATTGTTGTTCTAGATATTGAGTTCGATGAATTTTTTTTGTTTGAAGATAATCAAGTGTGCATTTTAGTGTGTTTTAATTTTTTTCCCGTTTAATTGATTAGAGTGTATATTGTCATATGGAATTCGTGTTTCGTTGCCAGTTAACAATTTTTTTTTGTTCGGATGTTCAGGCGGTTCAGTTAATTGATTGTGCTGACTATTATCGTTATGGAAAATGTTGCGCTGCTTAAATTAGAGAGTTTAATTATGTTATATCTTGATAGTAATTGATTAGGCGTTCGTGGTTGTAGTACTTGAATTTTGAGATATTAAAGTGTAAGGAAAACAACCCATCTCTCACGTTAGTAGCTGTCCATTCATTCCGGGGAACTCAGTCGGAGAAGTTTTCGTCGGTATCCCCCCCGCGGGCGCCTCGGCCCAAGGGTGGGACTCTGGTTGTTAGTTGGAATTCTGCTTGTTTGTTACTCCTTTTCGCAGGAACTTCCCTCCCCGCGGGTAGCACGGTTCAGGGGTGGAATTTTGGATGTCGGTTTTCTCGGCGCCTTAGGAGGATTTTTCCCCTTCGCGCCCCCTGCTGTTGCAAGCGAGATCAGAAACTCAACCTTTTTTTCTCCTATATGGGTTTTCGTTCTCCCCCCTTGTTGCTTAGTGTTTGTTCCTTTTTCTCCGTTGGTGCTCGATGCTAAATTGTGTTGTTTTTTTTTTAGACGCAATAGCCTTTCGTAATATTTAGTATTGTTGTTTTAGATTTTGGGTTGATATTTTTTTTTTGTTCTGAAAATGCTGAAGATCACAGGTGTGAATTTTTTTTGTTTTACTAATTGTTGAATCAGTTGGATTAGTTGAGTTCAGGATTTTGTGGAATATTTGAGAAAGTTATTCGAAGGAGGTAGATAAATTTTAAACTGATGAATTTGTTGAATAATTGGGAAATTTTTTTTATGGAGATAGATAAGTTTGCGTCCAAAAGTATGTGGTAAATTCGAGAGTTGTTGATATGGAAATGGAAGATTGAGTTGTAATAATTATACGGTATATTTGAGAAAGTTTTTTTGATGTAGAGAAGGTTATTTTGAGTTAAGGAATTTGGGCAAATGGAAATTTGAGTTGTAATAATTATACGGTATAATTGAGATAGTTGTTTTGATGTAGAGAAGATAATTTGAGTTAAGGAATTTGTACGTTTTCGAGTAAATAAGTTGACGAACATAGATAAGTTGAATTAATTATTGTGTGGTATATTTAAGAATGTTTTGAGATGAATCTAGGAAAGTTCGTGTTGAGGATTATGTGAGATTTTGTGTAAATAAGCTGATGAGCAAAGATGGTTTTTTAGTTAATGGTATTGTGGAAAAGTCGATTAATTAATTGGAAGTTGCAGATAAGTTTAGTTAGTGCTATAGAATGATATTGGAGTTGTTAATTCGCTGATTATCGATGGATTGAGTTAGCGGTATTGTTGAAAATTGAGGATCTTTGTTGTTCTTTGTGTATATATGTTGCGCGTATAGTGAAACATTTTGAGTTTTTTTATTATCTGGAATTGATTCATTGTATTACATAGAATGTTAAAAGTTATGTTGATTCGTTAAGTGATTTTTTTTGGAAATTATGTTTAATTACGTGTAGCACTTGCAATAATTTTTTTTGTTTTAGTTAAATTACTTTACTCTGTATGTGTCGCCTCATATGTCATGGGTTGCATTATCAATTTTATGTTTATAATTTTTTTTCTGAAATTTTCAACTGTATTTGTGATTTCTGGAATTCGTTTCTCAAATGGAAATTCGAATGTATTGAATGTAGAAGAAATTTTTTTTCTCTCTCAATTTTTTTTTTATAGTATTAATCGATATAGTATTTTTTTTAACAATCGGATTTGCAATTTTTTTTTGTCCTGATTTTCATTCTGTTTCTTGTGCTGGCGTTTGCGGCATGCAGCAAATCGTTTGCGCAGGGAATGGCATGTGCAATTTTTTTTTTTGCCTTTGTAAACATTGGGGGTGCATCCTGATCAAATGCACACTCATGGTTTGCAATTCTAAATTTAATTACAGTAATTTTTTTTCTTAATTTCAAATTTTAACCAATGCTTGTAGTGAATTTTTTAAAATTTCTTAGGCTATTAAGCATTCTCGGAGGTTATATATATAAATTTTTTTTTCACCTATGCACACCCATCGTTTCAATTTCGAATTTTTCACTTTAAATTAATTATTTTTACGAAAGATTGTTATCAATGCTCTTAGTCTTAGTCTTATGCGTCTTAGGATTTTCCCGCGCTTCAACAAGGCAACGACCTTTGTGCGGTAACTCTGCGCTGGTTCCGGACCAATCAGAGGTAATTAAGTGGACAAGGCAAATAGTCCGCTCTAGAATTTTGTAGTGAAAAGGCATCGAACAAAAAGGGGATGCACCCCGATTTGGACACACTCGGACACGGAGAGACAGAGACAGACTAATCAGATCCAGACCTTGAATCTAGACTCCGCGGGACTCCGGGCGGCAACCATGTCCCCCACTCCATCCCACCTCCTACCTCTCTCAAAGCTAAATTAAATATCAATCTTGTTATGCAGTATATGTTCAGTTACTTAAATTTAAATATGTTATTCAATAAAATTAATTGTCAACTCTTAAGAATCGGACTTTTAATTTAGAGTACAGTAATTTGTCTATAGAATATATTAGTGTTTAATTTTAACTTAAGTCATGATGCGATGTTAACTTAAGAACCTGGAAAGTTAAGAAATAAGTATTTTGGTTAAGAAAAGAAAGTAATTAAATAAGTTATCATTAGCGTCGCATCAGTATAGATACTTTTAAAAATATTTTAAACGATACCGATATAGAATGCATCAGGTCAGAGATCTTTCTCAGTTTTAACCCGGCACTTCCCGCGCAGGGTAAGTCATACCCACCTTTTTTGGAAAATTGATAGCTTCTCGTGTAGCTGACTTTAAGGTCATATTTTGAGGGGCCTTAGCTTGTAGGCGAATTCTAAATATATATTTTTGGATACCGCCTCTTCGGGTATGTCATACCATGCGCTTGAATCGCCGTTACAGTTCTGAATGCATGAGCACGTTTTAAATTTTCCTTATACTGTGGCGTATTGTTGTAGTTATGATGAAGAAATGTGATACTTAAGTAATTTAATAGATACAGTATTTAACAGATATAGAGTGTTTTTTTTCCAGGTATAGAAGTTTAAGTTGGCATTACTTTCCAAGATGGCGACCGATTTAACAGCTGTCAAGTGATTTATTCTCAGTTTGGTTTGGCAATTCATCAAAACGATCATCAAGCAAGGCGTAGATTCGTCGAATGGGCCCAAAACGAGATTGCCGTTGTTCCCGATTTTCATCAGCGAATTTTGTTTAGCGATAAAGCGCACTTCTGGTTGAATGGCTACGTCAACAAACAAAACTGCCGCATTTGGAGTGAAGCTAATCCACAAGTGCATGTCGAAACACCGTTACATCCAGAAAAACTGACTGTTTGGTGCGCTTTATGGGCTGGTGGAATCCTTCTTCAAAAACGATGAGGGCCACAACGTTACAGTCAATGGTGATCGGTATAGGGCCATGATTACTAACTTTTTCATTCCTGAATTGAACAATCATGATGTCCAGGAGCTGTGGTTCCAACAAGACGGCACAACATGTCACACAGCTCGTGCCACAATCGATTGATTGAAAGACATGTTTGGTGACCGCCTAATTTCACGTTTTGGACCTGTCAATTGGCCTCCAAGATCTTGTGATTTAACACCGCTAGACTATTTTCTGTGGGGCTATGTAAAGTCATTGGTCTATGCGGATAAGCCACAAACGCTTGACCATTTGGAAGACAACATTCGCCGTGTTATTGCCGATATACGGCCACATATGTTGGAAAAAGTCATCGAAAATTGGACGTCCAGATTGGACTACATCCGAGCCAGCCGTGCCAGTCCTATGCCAGAAATCATATTTAAAATGTAATGCCACAAGATTATCTTTCGAATAAAAAATTCATGTCAATCGAATAATACATCGTTGTTTTATTGCAATTTAAAGTTCTATACCTCTAAAAAAAACACCATTTACTTACATTTCAGTATATGACCTCAAGTAATCTATCATCATGTTATTGGTATCAGGCAAAGAGGTAAGATTTACGGACCCAGTTTTTACTCAAATTTATTTGCACCGAAAATTTTATTTTAATTATGAAAGCGACATATTTCCAAACATATCCAGAGAAATTATTATTCAAAAGCTTATTTTTATTTAAATAAAAATAATTAATGGCATCTTTAAAAACGATAATTATTTGTTTTAGTATACATTATTTTCAAGATAATTATATAAGTTTTGTTAAATTTCCTTGCAAAAAATGTGTAGAATTCCTAAGGTATTTTTTTTTATCGATTATTGGTTGTGTTAGCCGATGGGCTCATGGACGTGTTGCAGGGGTGTGGAAATTTGGAGACTGGTGTGCCAACAACCCTCGACTCACTTTGCAATGCGACTATAATAATCAAGCAATCTTTAAGAAAAATATAACGTTTGCGAAAAAACGATAATTCTTATCCATTAAAAATGCTAATTGAAATCGAAAATAATTCTTTAAAATCCATTTTGTTCAATAAAAACTTCGTCACAACAGACCATAATAAATCGTAAATAATTAATTCCACATCTTTTGCTTAGTTCATGTTTTAAAATAATAATTCATAACATATTAACAAAGTTACAAAAGAAATGTATTTTGAACCTTTAAATCATAATTACTGATTACTTGAAATTTACATGAAATGTTGAAGAAAACAAATTCAGCCATTAATTGCTTTTTTGCAAGAATATCTTTTAAAACATAACGATAAATATGGAGCAAACATAACAAAAGCAAAAAAATAATTTAAAAGGTTCTTCCCCAAGAGTTCACACTTAAATATCATTGAAAGAAATCTCATATGAAGATAGTGCACATGTAAATAATTATCTTGTTATTAACTGATACGCGTCAATGAAAAAATCTTTATTGTATCCAAACTTAAAACTGTGGCATGCATCATTAAAAGCAACTTTCATGCTCTGATTTTAATATTATTTATCTGTTTGCTCAGTTCTTATATTAATTTTTCACAAATTAATCCACACACCCACAAAAAAAGAACATTAAATATTTAAGAAAATAATTTCATGTTCAGAAATCGGAAACAAAAAGAAAAATTTAATTAATCCCAGAAGATTCCATACTCCTTGTGTCTAAACATCACCTTACACGTGTTGATATCTCGAAAATTCTTCGCAAAGTCACCAAAAGAATAATAGTTACCGCCAATTTTCACACTAGTTTACAGTGGTTTTCAACAAAGAAAAAATGCGCTACTGTGCATGCTTCAATAGAGAATAAAAATTTAAAGCCTAATAGTTATATAATATAAAAGACCATACAATTAAGGGGGAATATGGAGGAATGAAAATGTATAAATTAATACTTCGCCTTAACAGAGCATTCGCAATTTCCGAGAATCTTGACTTAACTCCAACGTTGACAACCGATGGTAGAGCGATAAACGGTTTAAAATAGCAACCTGTCAAAAAAGATTAAGAGTGACAAACGATTCTCCTCCTCTCCCAAAAGTACTCGAAAGGTAGCCGAGCATATAAATACAACATGCCGTCGAATGAGAAGTAGATCTGAACACATCTTGCGATTGATTCAGAGCGAGTTGAGCGACTAACTTTTACATCCGCTAAATAATATTTGGTTTTGTGCGATTATCGCTATCCGATTGCCGATTATTTGATATTTCTCATTCGATTTCGTGACTACATTCAAAATGGTATTGCAAGCATTGGTTCCAACGCTTCTCTGATGAGACTGGTGGAACACCTGGGATTACCCAGAACGAATAATGGACCAGTTCTTCGCCACATAACTGCACGATGATGATCTATTAACTCCAGTCCTGTTCATGGATTCCTCCTCTATCCCAGAACCCAGACCAGTATTGCCAACTCTGGACAGTCAGAAGTGAAAAATGACGAAAAGCAGTTCCAGGTGTCCCTGAATGTTAAGCAATTCAAGCCAGAAGTAGAAGTAAAGGTTGTGAACAACTTCATAGTCATGGCAAACATGAAGAAAAGATAGACGATGGAGGTTTCTGTTCTCATGAATTCACTCGACATTACATGCTACTTCAAGGGTGTGAAGCAGATACTGTTACTTCTAGTCTTGATCAAGGAGTCCTAACCATTACTGCACCTAAAAAGGCAATAGAAGAACCACCCAATCAAGAAAGGAAGATAACTGTGAATGTTGAAAATTCAAAGTCTGATGGCAAGTAAGAGTATTTTTTTAGAAACTGCATTCATACCTGAAATGAACAAATTAAATTTTTGAACTGTAGTAATTGCTGTGCTGTGATATAACCAATTTGTGCTATTATGGAAGCATTTATACTGTGTATAAAATAGACTGTAATTTTTCAAACTAAAGTTTAAGTTGTAAATTATTTCTATCATGTGCTTTGTTTTGTTGTAAATGTTATCTGAAATACTTAAAGTTGAAACTAATTTGTATGTACATTGAAAGTTTCCCAATGCAGGACATTAGTGTATTTTTAAGTGTCAATAAATGATAGTTTATATATTTTTAGTTTTCCTTTATTAATTACTGCAATACATTTCAAATTTGTGTTAACAAAATTTCTGAACTAAATAGTAATATCTGTGTAGAAAGTTTTATTAAGATACATGTTTCATTTAATTGCAAAACAACAAAAGTGACAATTTCTTGCTTTTCTAGAAAAATATTTCATATTTCTTTTAATCTGAATATGTTCTAGAATTTTTTAAAAAATTTGAAGAAATCATGTTTGCATTGTTCATACCAAAACTATTTAGTTAGCATTAATCGAGTAAACATAACTATCAATTGACACAATGAAAAAAATCTGAGAAACTTGCGTAATGTAACTAAAATGTTGATTTATTTTAGTACAAATTTACTGAAATGGAACTTATGCTCTAATTGGCAGAATTTTATAAAATGAGAATAGATCTTTCAGAATTATATACAGAATAACAATCTTATAAGTATCTCATATTTTAAGATGTTTAATTGGTACTTACATGTAATACAATTGAATAATTTTGCCAAATCAAAAGGTGTAGCATGTTCCAAACATATCATCAAATGGTACATTATTCAATGGTATATTTGAACATGTGTTGAAACAGTTTTTCACTACAGGCTGTATTTTGTAATGTCTTTGGATTTAACGAAAGGAATCAATGGTATAGTGTGTAAAAAAAAATTTGTACTTAATGGGAAAAAAATTGCACACCTATAGAATTTAATCAGCTGTGCCAGATCATGGCCCACAAAATTCATCATGGTAAAGGGCTAGAAAGTACAACTGTCATTAGCTGTATAGCTCTGAGCGTCATGCAAGTGGCAGAATGATTTGGTTCCTGTTCAGCCCAATTTTGAGGGAGAACATCTTGGAAGTAGTCAGGGGCTAACCACCTCTCTTCCCCTTCCACCAACCTTTCTAGAGGACTTGAGGGTCAACAGCTATTTAAAGTACCCCCCTGCGACAAAGACACAAAACATTTACAAACTTTCATGCCTTCTATGGGATTCGAGCCCAGGCTCTACGGCACAGCAGTCAGCACTGCTAACCATTATAATGGAAAGGCAGGTAGAGATAAATATATTTGCTATTTTTTAATTTAACTATGGTGTTAAACTTTGTAGAAAATTCAAAGATGAAAATTTGTTTGTTAAATAAAAATAATATAAATAAATAAAAAAAAGGTATTCAAATTTCAATTACTTCAATGTTTTCAGCAAATCTTCCTTTATTTTTCAGCAACTTGACTACCAAATGATGATTTACCCATTATAATACTTTTATAGAATTTTTCTTAAATATCAGTTTCAAATGAGTGAAATATAATTGCCAGATCAATATACATCTACAAATAAATATAACTGAACCCAGCATTATCTAGGCTTAATGAATTTTATCTTTTCTAACAGGTATAAAAAAATACACACAATTAAAGCTAGAAATTAGTTAAGTAATAAAAACATTTAATTCATCACTTAAAAAAAGTTGTACAAACAATACATATACATATACTAGATCATATTATTGCTAATGCCGTCTTTTCTTTTTAAAACTATCCTTAGAATAGTGAGGTCTTTTTTGTTCTCGGCCAGATCCTCCTTCATAAGAATTCGTGGAAGGAGCTGCAACATCTAAACAAAAATTAAATATTAAATTACATTAGCAGTAGAGAGAAATGATTACAGTTAAGGGACACAGTATGATTCAATTGACCAAAATCGGTCAAAAAATCAAATTTAATTTTTTTAGCCTAAATTATTTTTTATATACTTTTCTATAACCTCACAAAATTTGAAAGCTCTAAACTTAAGAAATGCAGAATTAAGATAGCTTTCATGTTCGTTTTTATTCACATCTCTATGGCAAATCAAAACTTTTAAACTGACTTATCTCAGAAAGATAAAATAACTAGTTTGTCTTCATTTAAAATGCTAAGGCTTTTTTTCTGTTGCGCCTAATGCTTTGAAATTTTTTTACCTATTACTAAGAGTACGTGTAACAAAAGTTGGTATGCACTTTTGAATTAAATCAATATTTATTTTTTAAAAAATAATTGAACTCGGAATTGATACACTTTTTAAGGAATTTTCAATAAACATTCATAAAAAGAAGTATTGTATGAATACCAATCACATTAATGCAAAACCCATACCAACTTTTATTATACATAGTTCGATGTACTTGTAAATCAAATTTTTCATGCATGTACGTAAGTATTTGTAAGAGGAGTAGCATTTTAAAATCACTTCTCAAATTTTAAGTTTTTTCCTTAAAAAATTACATGGCTAGCTTTTATGAAATTTTGAGCACAAAATCTGTTAAACATAGTATACATACATAGGAGGCAACAAAAAAATTTTTAAAAATCCTTAAATTAAAATTTTTTGTTTAAAATCGTACCACGTCCCCTTAAAATTGAACAAAACTAGTGCTTCATAATATTTGTGTGCAATATATATAATAAAATCAAAATGGAGATAGCTAATAAATTCAAGAACAAAAAGAAGCTAAGCTATTAGAAAAACTATCAAACACTTGAAAGATGAAACTTTTTAGAAAACATAAAGAAAGTCATTGGACTAAAATGGATAATTATTATGATTTCGCTGTCACTGATTTAGGACAATGGCATAGGGTTAAGTATTGCTTTGTAGGATCATAACTTTCCCCTTTAGCATGCATATAAACAAAATATTCAAATAAAATACTCTTGTAAAATTACTATGCATCAATTTAATAAAATTATTTTTAATATTCCAAAAACTGATTTGCATTTAATACAAATAAAATATTACGTTTTAAAACTTATACTGATTTAATTCTCTTGCACTTACTTTTAATTACTTTCCATATTTCATAATCCATTTCTATTTTTATCTCATCTAATTTGCTATTAAATATTTAATATTTAAGAACTATGAGATAATCAAGAGTCCTTATTATTCATTCAATTATTAATAATATGTTTGATTTCAACATGAAATAATGAAAGCATGCTGGCTGGAATTTTTAAATTAAGTATCAAAAGGAATGAATAAATCTAGAAATATAATTTTATACTTGAGATGTTGGCTAGTTGTTGGAGAACTAGACCTCATAAAGAAGTCTTCATCTCTTATCATAAAATATTGTTTAAATTATTGAAAAATAAAAAAAAATAATAAATTAAAATTAAAGATTGTGCCTTGAAAAAAATTTACAATAATAAATTGCTGGAGCTGTTGTGTTGTTTGCATTGCAGTGTGTGAGAGAAATCTTTATTAACTATTGTTTGGTTCTGAACTGACCCTACATATTCCTGTTGACAAAAGATAATGAGTGGCCAACTTGGCTCTTTTATTATAATAGTGTGTTCAGCAGACTCAGTGGCCAGGAGAGAGAGAGAGAGCCCAACACCTCACCTGCTGTCCTTTCGAGTTGTGAATTTTATTTTTGCAAAGTTGCAAAATATCCCTCCCCCATTTTCTACAGTTATTGACAATAGATGAACATATTGAGAAAAGCAAACAAGTTTTTACATTCATTATAACAATAACTATTTAATTTATTCATTGAATTAAAATTTTAATCCCCTAAAATTTATTTAAATATTAATACTAATTCACTCGTACAAAAATGATGGAAAACTTGGCATACCATTTTTGTCATTTGCTTCCCACAAAGCATTGCGCACAAATCTTTTTGCAGCACCCTTATTTAGGACTGGAGCTTTATCTTTATCTGAAATTTCTTTAACTGTCTGCATAAAACTCTTGTATCTCTCCTAATAAAAAGAAGTCAACAAATAAGTATGAGTGAGCCATCTGCAACATTTCTGGAAATGTTTTAATCTTTCAAAATTAATGAAGCAAATTATATTTTATCAACACGTAATTCTAATTCATTGTGAAAGTATGTACTTTTTAAATTCATTATTCCTTCATCGATGAAATAAAGAAATAAAACATAACATACATTTAAAAAATTTCATACAATATGTAAAAGTCAAGTAGGATATATAATTTTACTAGCATAGACAATAAATATTCAATAACTATATTATAATAATCTCATTTATCCCATTATTATTCTTAAGTATATTGTTTAATACATAAAATTACAAGTAAAACTTAAGTATCCCATTTGACAATTCTGACATTTCTATAAGATTTCATAAACTATCCACATTCTTATATGAGAAAATACTCTCCAGACATAAATTGTGATTACAAGATATTCATTAAAATGAGTTTTTCTTCCAAATTAATGCTTTAAAATCTATTTGTTGAAGTATTCATAAAGAATTTTCAAGGAATAATAAAAAAATTTGTAGTGAAATCGATTATTACTTAAATAAATAAATAAAAAAACAGATAATTAAAGGATTACTAGAATATTTTTAAAGTAATCTTAAAGAATACATTAAACTTTACAAAATAAAAATTATAAATATTGTTACGTAGATTGGGGATTTGAGGATTTTATGCTATCAATCTCAAAGAGCAAGACTGTTCTTCAGGAGAATTGAAAATTTATTGTGGTGAAACAATCCTTGATACAGCACTAAAATTTGCAAAATAAATCACACTTTCTACAGCGTAGAGACACAGCCATGTGTCTAAAAATAGAAAAAACTTAATGATTAAGATTATTCATAAGCACTTGCACGATAATAACTAATTGCTAGTCGACCCTTCAAGGGTCAAAACAATACTAAATCAACTTCAGCGAGTGACTTCTATTTATAATCTGCATGGATATTTCTCGAAAAATTTGCTTAGGTCATAGATCCTGATGTTAATAGATTTCTCCAGTAATTTCCAGAAGCATCTACATGGTTGCCAACTCACTAAAAGAGTCTCCAAAAATGATGCCAACATGGTTCTATCACCAACATTTCATCAAGCTTCCATTGAATCAAAATTATAATGAAAGGAACAGCATAGCTTGCGAATATTGCAATTTAAACTTAAAATAAATACAATAGAAAGTAATATAAACATATCACACATCCACATAAAATTATAGGTACTATATTAAGCATTCATTACACAAAATTCATAACAATGTATTACATATTCACTATACAATTTTTATTTTGTATGAATTATTACTTTGTTAGCTTTCTATTAGCTCAAATATTAAACTAGGAATAATTTCATGCCAGCGAAATTATTAAAATAATGACTGCATAAATAAGTGTAAGTGGGCCGACAATTTGCAATAAATGTATCGGAAAACTGAAAATGTTATGCACAAGAGTCCATTCTATTTCTGAAAAAGGATAGGACACATTGCACTAAAAAAAAGCATGTCTACATAAGAAATTTTTAAAAAGCACAGTTTGAATTAATAAAGCAAATTGTTCCATAAAATACTATAACTTCTATTGGTACTAGTATATTATCGCAACCTATTGGTGATATATGAAACGAAGCATGTGGTTGCCAATTCAGTGCATATGACATGTGAAATTGGGGTTGCCAACTGGCAACTTATTTTGAACATTGGCAATTGTTGCGATATTATACAAGTACCCTTCTGTTGATATATATTTAACCAATTTAAATAAAAAATTACACTTAATAAAATTTAATAGCAATAAGTGGCAAATTAAAAATGATAAATTACGGTTAAATCTCAAAAATGAGAGTAATTAGTATAACATTTCAAATCTCAAAATGTGTTACATAATGTTATTAAAGAGGTTCTGATGACTTTTGTGCAAAAAAAGTTATAGAATCACAAACACTTTGGTTAAATTGTTTTTTAGATGCTAAATTGTGAAACAACAAAATAAGAGCAATTCAAATGTAACAAATCCAGCAAATTCACTAATATTTCCTCAGTGCCATACAATATATATAGTATACAATTTAAGTATAATAATTACTACACATTGTAATTAGTTTTGACTTATTGAAAATAAAATAAATTTATAAATGGTTTACGGAAAAAAAGTAAGGTAAATTACCAATCAGTAGAGAAAAAATAAAATTAAATGAAACAGTATGAAACTGTTTACCGTCAAGTTAATATCCATGCAGCTGCATAAATTTCCTTTAAAAAATTTTAACAGCAAATTATATACAGACAAATTTGAAATATACTTCTAAATGTTAACAGTGGTAAAAAATAAACTAAAGCATGTTTTTGCATTATTCATTAAAATGAGGTTTTGTACAATTTCTCTGTACACATTTGAACATATTAACTAATTGGAATCATAAAAATTCAGCTAAATTTATAATTTATTATGAAATCAGATTATTTTTTCTGTGGTTTTTATTATGACTTTTAAATGTCCCACACCCCATTATTTCAAAGTCGATGTTTAACCCTTTATCTACAACATTATGATTTACTATAGTTTTTTTCAAGCAATAGATTTTTTTTGAATTACTACATTGAAAAAATTAAGGGATATACATAAACAAAATACTCAACTTTGGAAATTTAATCTGTTAGAGCTAATTAATTAAAGATATTCAACTGTAAAATTAATTATATACACTATTCACTTAAAATAAATAGTCAAATTGCTTTCTAAGGTCTTCATTAACATACAAAAAAAAAAATAAGACACTTAAATTTTGACATTAACTATTTTTTCGGGACAAAAATGATAATCTTTGCAATCCGCTGAAAACACCATCAGTTGAAAATGCAATTTCTACTATAAAACTATTCACCTTCCCCACTAAAATACTCATCGTAGAACCTGTGCTGCCATATATCTTGGAAGAGTGGATTTCAAAGAATATTCCTGCTAAGTATCGTCAAAATATTTGTAAACAAAGTTATTCTAAGTAACTTTAAAGTGTGTGAGTGGTACTTATCAGTACTGTCAGTAGATAAAGGGTAAAGGAAATTATGTGTGGGAATAAGAGTTCAAGCTTGAAGTCAATTTTCTCATACACTTCCTTTTTAATAACAAACCAGCAGTCAGAATTGATAACAAACTCACCCAAACTTACAAATGAAAAAAGAATTTTCAGAAATTCTCATTACATTGAAGAAGAAAGAAAATATATGCATGTAGCAAACACAAAACATAAAATATTGATAAAAAAAAAGATGACGTAGTTTCTCCAAACAAAGCCAGAAATCAGAGGTTCAAACCCTGGGCTGGGAAGGTCAACTCAGCCTCCAGCATTAGTACCAAGCTTGCTTGGTAACTAAATGCTGGGGGTTTCGCATCAGACTGACTATCAGATCATGCACTTCAGCGCCCAAGGTCACAAAAAGTGAGAGGGGCATAGTCCTCCTTGGCCCTCCAATGAATTGTTACACTACTGAGTTTAGTTGAGTTTGGTTTTAATTTACATAACACAGTATATAACAGTGCTATTCTATGTATTAAAAGACAATGGAACACATCAAAATTCAAATCATACTCTCACATTGACATATACAAAGCAAATAAAACTAAGCAAATAGATAACATTAGTCATATAATGTTACAGTACTATTCAATGTATCAAAAAGCAATTAAGTACATACCAATTCTTTCTTGATATTATGTTCATTTGGACTTATACCTAAAGTATTCAAGTACACTGAAAAATAGAATAGTAACTTTATTTTATAATGTAATTCATTTCATAAAAAAATTTCTTACACAGTTTTAAATAATTTTCAAATCATATATTTACAATCAAATAATGAAATATTTTGAATAATTTAAATTGAATATAACATTGAGTATTCAATACACATTCTATCTCACAAAAATGAGATAAGCAAATGAGCATTAAATAAAAACAAATAGTAAATAATATAAATTTTTACAAGTAAATACAAAGTTGATTATATAAACATTTAAGACAGCAAATTAGTATCGCATTCACTTTGAAAAACAGACAGGACGCAAGTTCAAGTAGAATATTTCTAATTGTTTTAAAAATGAAACATGAAAACTTTATTAAAAATAAAAATTTACTATGAGGGAGATAAGAAATAAAATAAAAAAATTATAAAAACTATTAAAAGTGTTCAATTCTTTTTATAATTATCAAATTTACGATATTTAAGAATAAAATTTAAAGATTTTGTCATTCACTTCTCATTGTTGACTACCCCAAGTAAGATATATGTATGCTCCTGGACCCCTATTTGAAAACAGCACTTATCAATTTAAGGAATTAGAACTTTCATCATATTTGTTAATTAAACTAAACTCAGCGGCGCAAACAGCCCATGAGAAACAAGGTCTACTGTGCTTATCACAGTTTTCTTGACCTTGGGCACCATGGTGCATGAGTAGATGTTCTGGTCAGGTGGTCAATCTGATGCAATTTTGTTTAAATTTCTTTGTACATGTTTTGTTAACACCTTATGTTATAGATCCAACATTATATTGTTTGGCATGAGTATGAACTGTTACAACATGCAATAATTTGAAGTTATCTTATATGGCTCTTGATAATTCAAACACTCACTATCATGTAGAGTCCTGTCTCAAACAGGTCAGAGCATACATGTTTTGTGTTGTATTGTCTCTTTCTGTCTCCCCTGTAACTTTGATGACCATCTGTCTGCTATCCCTTCTTTGTGTTTCCCAGTTCCTCAAGCAAAAAGACACTTTTATTGCTTTCCATCTTCAAGTGGACAATGGACTAGCCCCACTTGTTGTCAGCTGTTCATATCTTTCATTTAACATGCATTCAGAAAGGATGGTCCACTGTTGTGAAGAGATGCATATGATTGTGTATTTTGCATCAGAGTGACATGAAGATTTGTGACTCATCTTTGTGACTTATGGCAACAAATAAGGCATGGGCCAGACTGGACTCTGCCTTCAAGAACCAATGGTGTTGGGGACAGTATTTGAGGGAACTGATGACAAATTAAACAGATTTTTAAAGATAACAGATTTTTTCCATCAAAAAGGATTAATTATGTACAGTATGTATATTCTTTTGTTAATTGTTTTTAATACATAAATATATTCTTTTAATACAGGACTTTTAACTTCAGTATGATATTTATACTGCATAATATGTACTTTTTAAAATTACTTTAAAATAATTTTATGCATAAGTACAATTGCTGTTTTATTACATAGTTTCAAATTTAAATGTATTAGAAAAAAAGTTTCTCTTTGTGTATTTTTTGAGCTTTTTCCTACCCTCTTGATGATTCGAACTCTTGATAATTCGAAGCTTTTCATTAGTCCCTCCAACTTCTAATTATTGAGAGTCAACAATATATGAATTGATTAATTTTTTAACGTTACATTTAAAAATAAAATGTAACACTTCAAAGTAAAAAAATAAGCAATATTATGAGTATTAGAGTTACTGGCACAGTTGGTTTGTCTCTGGCTTTGTACACTTAAGGCTAAGCGTTCGACCCCGGCCCAAGTCAGTGGATTTTCATGATGCAGAAAATCAACAGCATCCATGTTGCATGATTATGCGGCATGTAAAATATCCCCTGAGTGCCTGTTTGGCTTGGCTGCTCTCGGTAAAAATGAATTCTTAAGTATGGTTTCGCATCGTCAGAGCTAAGGTTCAACCTATTAGGGTGGAAACTGGGTGTCAAAATCACCTGCAGTGATTGGTATCTGCCTATATGGTGCTGCACTAAGCAGAGATACTAGCTTCTGGGTAATGTACTAGGTCAATGCAACAACAAAAAAAAAAAAAAAAAACACCCATCAGTAATAATTTTAAGAGTTTTGTTTATCTTGATGTATTTTACATAACCTTAAAACCAAATTTTATCAAAATTAAACCTAAAATTTTTTGCATCCCTAAGTCATTTATCTCTTTGAAATATAAAAAATTCTATTATTTTTCTTTTCATTTTCCAATTGCTTTAACATCCTCAGACATTCTTTTTTATCAATCAAAAAATAAAATTTAAAAATTTTGCAAACATTCCAATTAAAATTTTAAGAAGAAATTTTCATTTCAAATTTAAACTTTGCCAACTAGTTAAAATATTTCTATAGAACTTGAAATAATTTACACTCCACTTCCAAATTTTAACATTATTTCCTCAAAATAAAATGCAGACACTTAGTCTTCTTTTCTTATAAATGTACCATAAAATTAAATTTAATTACATATTGTTTAAGAACTCTCAAATTCTTTTCTATTTTTTAGAGCTAAGATGGATGTACTTTTTAGGTGTAGACTAGACAGAAGAGAAAACAATGTTTGAAAGCTAACTTAATTTATTATACAATACAGCACAGATTAAAAAAAAAAATAGTATATTTTGATAACTTTTAATACTGATGCAATAAATGAAGCAATGACTGCATTTCTTGTTTTTGATTTCTTTGTATACTAAATATAAGAGAAAATAGATATAATTTTGTACATACTTATTTGGGAAAGTTCTTCATTATTTGCAGCAGCCAAAGTTTTTACTAATTTCTACATATATTCTCATAGTATATTTTGCATGTACAACACACGAGTGAGTTTATTAACGTCCCACTATGAAGCTGCATGAGAGCTATATAGCCGACAGACCTCATAATTTTCAGCCATGGTCAAGTGAGGAGTACGACACCTGAGCAGGCACACCCTTCTTCTAACTTCCGCACCTCACCAATGGGAGGACATTTGAGCCTTGACAAACTCAACATGCAGCGGCACCTCTACATGGCGAGTCAGCACTTACATTTTTTCACAACATTCATCAACTCATAATGACTCGCAAAGTTGACAATACCGATTTTTTATGTGTCGCATGCACTGAATTGGCAACCTTGTGCTTCATTTCGTATAATGTCGCCAATAGGTTTAGATAATACATAAACACTGGCAGGTTTTCGGTGCCACTAGTCTTGAACTTATGCCCCGCCAGACACAAGTTTGTGACCTTGACCATTGGAACACCACAACTGCTACATTGAACATATATAATCAAAATCCTACAAAATATATGCATATGTATAGTTTGGAACTTGCCTTTTAATGAATTTTTGGTACTAATTTTAACATCAACCAATTTCACCAAATTGAAAGAGGCTGCCAATTAAAAAAAAATAATCGCGGTGCTAGTTTGATATCGGGGGTAATAGTGCAGAGTTGTTGTATATGTTCGACAACATGGGCGATAAAATTGCAATATGGTAGCCTTGAAATTTCTTTCCTTTGGTGATGTGATTGCCATGGAGATGACGTTTCTTGTAGTTCATTCATAGGGGGTTTTTTTGCACGCGTTAATCCTTTTAATTTCAGACGATTTTAATTCTAAATACTTCATTCTTATTGGTTTCTTTTTATTGTGCAGTCAAAATTTTCATTGCAGATGTTTTTAATTTGAATTCTTTGCAAATGCTATCATTTTCAGTCACCTGCTACTTTTCTGTACTCTTTTTGTGTTTGTCAAGAAAATGGATATTTGCACAGTTATTGGTGAGTACCAGGATTTTTTCCCCCAAGGAATATCATGGCTCTTTTAATTTCTTTGGTCCTAAAGGTGTTCTGAATTCACACTTTTGGTCAACTTTATTTTTAAAAAATAATGATTATCTTTTCTCGTTCCTTTCGAAAATTTCAATGATTTCGAACGTGCTCCAATGCGAGAAACATGGCCGCGACATGAACGTTGCTCTGGATACATAAAAATTGGATGGTTGAATCTTTCGCTGTGGAAATTATCGCTGCCGCAGTAAGAAATCAATAAGATTCAATTCTTTTTTTTCAGGAAGCAAATTGCCTATTTCAACCATTCTACTTTTGATTTATGAATTCTTCAGACGTTCCTCATTAGCTCAAATTCATAAGGAGCTTGGAATTTATTCGCAGGCTGTTGCTGATTGGTGAAGCTATGCGTCCGATGTGTTAATAGAACATATTGTCGTTAACACAGAGAAGCTTGGGGGAAGGGTAAAACGGTTGAAATTGACGAGAGTAAAATTGGGAAAAGAAAATATAATAAGGGTCATTTCGTGGAGGGACAGTGGGTTTTGGGCGGCGTAGAACGTAAGACGGGACACTGCTTCCTGGTTGCAGTTCACGACAGGATGGCAGAAACACTTCTCGGCCTTATTGAATCATGGGTCGAACCAGGTACAACTGTTATTTCTGACTGCTGGAAATCTTACGAAAGATTGAGCGTAAGAGGCTGTCATCACCTTACAGTTAACCATTCGCTCGAATTTGTTGATTCTGAGACGGGCATTCATACTAATACTATCGAAGTTACCTGGCGCCACTTCAAAAACTTCCTTGCCTGAATATAATCGGAAAGGAAGATTTGAAGGATATATCGCCAGGTACATGTTCAGGAAAATTTGTTTCGCTCTCAAAGAGGACCCATTCATTAAATTTCTTGACCTAGTTCGAAATATTAAATGGGCTGAATGGAGAATCGTTTCGGGAGGGGGGAGTTGAGGAATCGAATTCATAACCCTTTCGTAACATTTTCAATAACTAGCACTGCAACTTTTTTTTTTTTTAATTTTTAAAACTTCCTTTTCAATATTACATCCAGTTCAAAAAATGCATTTTTTACATGTAACTTCAATAAATTAACTTTCATAATTATCATAGTCATATTCCTTTCCTTTGGAAAAAAAAAAATCCTGGTACTCATAATTTTCCATCCCTTCGTCCACATCTATAAAAAGTAAGTACACTATTTCACTAGCAATTTTCACGATTTTCATCAACATTATTCTTTGGTTACATCTAAAATTGTCGGAAATCATGCAAGTCCAATTATTTTCTGTTCTGATTCCTAAGCGGACGCCGCCATATTGGATTCCATTTCAGCTACAGCAAACGCTGCTAGGCGCAATCTTATCGCGCCAAGCAGCGCTTGGCGCAACTACCCTTGATATCAAATTAGTTCCAAAATCGCAAAATGATGCCATCATTATCATTGAGTTCAAAATGTACCGGAATAGTTCAAAATAGGATGCATTTTGCAGCATCTTTTGATTTAGCAAGATTGATCAATATGGTACAGTAAGCAAATACGAAATTTTTTAATTTTAATTCTTTATAAAAAGTCAAATTGGATTTATATCATATTCAATAGTGCTGCAATATTAATTTAATTATAGCAGAAACAATGCTTTTATCCTACTTACTCCAGAACAATGAATTCAGTGCATAACCACTAGTTAAGTTCAGTCTCGCTTTATCCAGAGGTGTAAGCTTAAAAAACAAGCATTAAAAAAAATTGTAAGTCCTTCAAAACAAGGTACTCTGAGAAACAAATCTATTTATTTAATTCACAATTTTAATATATATATATTTCTTAGATTTTTTTATAGTTAAAAAATAATTGATAAAAGATTTTTCACTGCAGTTCATTTAGTACTTAATTTTACACAACTTGTATACTTTTTTACATGCAAAGTATGAAATAGGCCAAATAAATCATTAAAAATAAATTAATAAAATAAATAACAATACAAAGTGTTTATCTTTTTAAATGGTACCTTTACATCAGAAGAATTCATATTTGCAGTAATTAAAGGAGACAGAATTTCTTTCATATTATTTAAAGATTGATGAAAAGACTGAAGTTTATCGATTATTTCAGCAGGAATTTGTATATCATCTTTTTCATCCGCCATACTGTCTGTTTCTTTTATATATATATTTCAGGTGAAAAGAAAGTTTTCAGGGAATAAATTATTGAAACCTTTATTACTCAACAGTAAGAGATTCAGATTTGAGTATCCAGTAAACATGCTATATTTACGTTTTCTATACAGCAAGTCAAGTTGAGTTGCAATGTACAGTTTAATGAATTTCAAGATTTTTTTTTTTTATTAGTGCATAATTACTATTTGAAGTTTCCTTAAAAAACTTAAGCATCTAAAAATTATAAAAAAGACTGATGAATAAGTATTTTAAATATATAACTAAGAAAAATTCTTAAATAAATATAAAAAAGCAAATATTTCAAAAGTACATATTTCTACTTTAAATACTTTCACTCTGATTTAATTGTAACCGTATTGTTTTCTACTTATTTAGTTTCGCTTAATCGTCCTTCTGCTAAAAGCATGCAACGTCTGACGTAAGTAAAGACTTAATGTTATACATACTTTAAATAAGACCGCATTAAGTGCATGTTGAATATTAAAAATTAGCTTCATTCGATGTCTGTTTTTTAATGTAATTACGATTATTGCTGTTCAAATTGAAACAAGTGTACATTATTTAATGTTGCTAAAATTTGAGTCAGGAGTGTAAACTGACGTGTACTATCTTGCAACTGATTCTCTTTTAATGAAATATATTTCCCCAAAAATTGGATAATGTAGTTTTAAAAACTGAATTAATTTGTCAGTTTCTGCTTTAAGTTAAAACTAACTGAAGCATAATTCACTGTATGACTTCTCTTTAGAAAAACTTATTTATGAATGTTAGTGTTTTCAGAAAGGCAATTCAGGAAAAATGCATATTTGACACATCTAATTTTGTATTATAAATAATTCGCATATTAATTTTATATATCTTCGATACTTTACTTCGAATTTAATAACTACATATGTATTGATAGTCTGGTAATGAATGTTACATATGGGATTATTACAATACAGTCTGCTTTACCTAAACTTTTACAACCCATTAATCTTTGAAATTTATGTGCGTTCATTATTTTAAAGATCTGTTTTAAAATTTGAATCATAAATGTTAAAATAGTTTGCCTTTTTCTTGGCGATATTTTTCGGCGAAAATTTCGGGCGGGCAATACTAAGGGCTAGCCTTATTTTCTTTCGAACTTCTGTGTCATTGTATAGTATTGTACATTTTTTGGGTATTTTACAAACTTTTTTTTATATTTTAGATAAAAAAAAATGTTCATTTTTAATTAAAGTTTTGATTCAAGTTTAAAGGCCAACTCTAGTTTTTATGTCTATTTGTAAATATGCATAATATTTTAAGTAAGTGTTAATCTACCCAATGCATCTAGCATTTTCATTTTTTTTTTTAAGAATTCAGAAGTATTTCTTAGACGTGTGTAGTTTAATCGGATATTTTGAAAGTGTTTTGTGTGTCAATCCGATCTTATGATTTTCTAATATTCCTTGAAGCATGTACATTGCGTATATTTTGAAAATTTAGCTCTGTAAGAAATGGGTTTTAAATCATGAGATTTTAATTGGTGATATTCTATGTGTATCTGTTTGAATAAAATATCTTATATTTTAATAACTGCTTTGATTTAGTTGTAGGGTTTGGATAGCTTTTATCAAACCCATCCAAAATTGGCATTTCATATTTTGAATGTATTGAAGAAAACCTTATTAAGTGGGTTCACTCGTGTGACAGCCTGTCTTTTTTACGGAATTTTTTTTTTGGCAACCAGTAAGATAGAACTTCTCATTTATTCATATGAATTTTAAGAGTATGTATATGAATGTTTAGCCAAAAATATCAAATAGAACACGAGTTATAATGCTCTGAACACACCAGCCTCGGGGGGAATACACGCTCACTTCCTCCATCAATACAGCTGATTGGCTTATCTGAAATTAAAACAAAATTAACAGCGATTTAATCTATAGCTTAAATGCACAGAATGAACTAGACTCAATTGAAAATATCAAAAATTGGATTTTTGGTAGACCTCTGAAAAAAGGTTTCGAATTTCATGGGGGGTTGTTATGTTTTTACTATAAAAAGAAACTATTTTGAATTTTGGAATGATCATATATATGTGCTGAGTCTATCCTATAAATTTGATGTCATTCGGTCTAACTGTTCTTGATATGAGGAGAGTTTTGAGAAAAATGTGTTTAAAGTTTCAAGTTCCATTAAAACTATGAAAATCTTAACTTAGTACTCTGAACATCTGTTCTTCTGCTTCTTTATAACGACTCCGAATTTTAAAATATCACTTAACCACCATATTCTAGACATGTTAAGAAAGCAATTTATGAAAAAAATTTTAGTTTTTTGAACCCATTACATGGGTGAACCTCCTTAACAGTTAAATTTGTCAAAGGGTTTCTTCTGTATTTCATTGCTGTTATTCAAAAGAAAATGCCGTTTGATATGTTAAATCTATATGTTGAACTGTATAAATATCGATAAATCGATGTTAAATTGTGTAATTTTTCTACTGGAAAAATTTTTTAAAAGATAATTTTTCTCTTTAACTATTTCTTGCTAATGTAATATTAATACCACCTTGCGCTTTTTAAGTATTTTTTGTCTGTGCGTTTATTTAGAATTGTAAATTCTTTTATAAGAGATAAGTCAAAGTGTTGACTAATTTGATTGAAAATATTTTTAGGGGGAGGGGGCAACACTTGGTCTTAATGGGTTTCTTTCATTTCTATGTCTTTTACAATATTTTGATTGAATAAAGCTGTAGATCTAAGTATATATAAATCATGGAGAAAAATTTGTATTACATTAATTTATAAAAAAACTAAATTTTACTTGTGCTAAATACAATTTACATTTATTGCAGAATGAATGGGGTCATCAGTTTGATTTTATTTATGTGCTTCATGGGAGCTTTTGCTCACCAACAGCCATATCAACCTCCTCCTCAACCGGCTTACCAACAGCAAGTGCCACAACATGCACATCATCAAGCAGCAGGTATACCTCAAGGAACTCAACCTCCTCAAGGTCATCAGGCTAATTTACTGAGAGATAAAACTCATGTTCAAGATAGAGAGTAAGTTAAAATTTGGTTTTAAAGAGTGATGTTTCAATTTATATATTATTTGAAAGTAAAAGTAATATTGCTTTTGAAATTGAGTACCGTATTTTCCTGTATATAATCCGCTGCGGTGTATTATCCGCAAAGCCTTTTTTCGAGTAAAAAAAAATGTATAATCCGCAGCGGCGTATTATCTGCAGCAGTTTTTAGGCCGAATAATCCAAAATATAAACTGCCGATAATGAATGTCATATAAGACAAAAAATACACAATATAATTGAAAATAGAAGAAAGAAATTGTACAGGGAAAAAAATTTATTACGAAATGTCTTCAAATATGTATATTTTTTATGATAATCTCAATAAAACAAAAAAATTATTTGCTACTGCCATCTATGTTTTGAGTTGTTAAACAAAACATTCCATGTGGAAAAAATCTTTCTTTTTTTTAATTTAGCAAGTTAACAGCAAAAAAATTAAGATAGAGACTGCTTCCCCACTGTCTCTTTCTTTTAAAATCCTTTTATTTATTTCTTCCTCTAATTCTGGCAAGTGAGGTTTATCAAAATGATCGGCACTTTAACGTCAATCACAATTTTTGAAGTTTGTCTTGTTTTTCTCCACAAACGAATATTCAGTTCGTCAACGTTGAAAAACCTTGCAGCTTCCCGATTTTGGTAGCCTTTTAAGTTTGTAGTGTAACTTAACACTTTCGCTTCAACTTGATGAAAGCTTTCGAAAAACTTAATAGCTCTAGTCAAGAGAGAGAAAATTGGAAATGGCGCCAGCAACTAATGACTATTTTTTCCTTCCGAGGAATCTAATTCGTTTTTGAATGTAATTGGACAAAAACTAATTATGGCAGACATACGTCATCCGAGTCATGAAAGCGCCATCTATTTATTTTATAAAACATAAACGGCATTTCTTCCAAAACTGTATTGTTTGCTTTTCTGATGGAGAATGT
>BMAU01017739.1:0-216089 GCA_019973935.1 Trichonephila clavipes | reverse complement strand
TTAATAGATTGTCCTATTTTTAACCGTCATCGCATCACCTTCTTTCATACATCTGTTTTAACCTTATCTGACTTGGTGGGGGGATTCCCCCACCAAAATCTATTTGCCTTCGTTTTAAAAATTGGATTTTTACATATGATTTGATTTGTGTGTTTCTTTATATTTTTAATATATTATATGCATGCGTGCATGCATGCATGCATGTACATGTGTACATATATTTTTATACATATATATATTTAAAATATATGACATTCTTTTAACAAGTGTTTGGCTTAGCATGGCCAAAGTTGGCCCTTGCGCCATTAAAATTAACAATCATCATCACCGACAATTTAACAGAAAAGGAAATGCCCTTTCCAAAGATTTATTACGGTAATAAGAGGAAGAATAGTTTTCCGGCTACTTAAAAGTAACCTTAGAACATTTACAAGAAGGCAGATGTGCATTTCTAGGTTTTCTTACACCAAATAGGCATATGATAATCAACAATGACCAAAAACTGAAGAATCAACAATAATCAACGAGAAGAAGCATTTTTTGTTGATATAAAAGATTTTAGGACTTGCTTTCCATATTCATTTACAAGAACCATCTTATTCTGTATTCAGAGTTTCAAACGTTCAATAGCCTTAGAGCACCCCCGAACACTCCTTTCTTTGTACTATTGTACATAAAATGCGTCACTCACGAATTAATAGGCGAAAAAAAAGAGACCGAACATATTATTTTAATTTAAGTGTAACTACCTGTTAGACTACGTTCTGATTATATTTATTTTTTTCAGATATTTTGGATTGGATAATTTTTTTATAAAAAAAATATCCAATACTGTAGAAATTTCTAAGTTTGAAAGTCCCCCCATTTTCCTTTTCTTAGAGAAACTTGTTTTTGGAAATCGTGTGTGATAATTACTGATTTCAGTACAAAAAAATTCTTTTCCTTTCAAAGGAGACATTTCCTACGAATTTAAACCACATTCAACCAAGATTTCTTTTTCAGTATTATTAAAGGCATTGAATGAAATAGTATAAAACATTGATTATTATATAAAACACTAATCACAATGTAAACTATTGCACAAAAAAGGAAACGCTTTTTTCATTTTGGTCAAAGGTATAATAACCTAAAGCAAATTTAAATTAATTTATCAAGGTAAAATTTATTTATATTTTGATTTTCAGTAAATGTTTTAAAATGTTGAAAATGTTATAGATTTATTTTTATTCTGTTAAACGCAGTAATTTCGTACATACAAACTCAAATTATCGTGTTAACTCTTAAATTAATTAATTTTGAAAAACATGCAGTGCGACCTTACAGCTCAACAAAACGACTCCAAAACTGAACTGAATTGATCTGTTATTCTTGTAGCGTGCCTGGTTCACCATGTGTTGCAGTTTTTGGAAGCTTACCTCTTAATTGCTCATTTAATCTTTTATCTTTAAAGTTAATAAATGTTTATTGTTATTTAATTCAACCGTGTTGTAGTGAAGAATGTCTAACCACGCAACGCGCAGTGGTGACCCCTTTTGGACTTAAAAACACGTAAGCTATTCTGTTCTACTGGCCGAATGCAATACAATTTCTTCTACTACGGATGATAAGTACGCAGAGAAAGATTTTTTTTCTCCTTCTTCTCAAGGCCACTTGAAGCATCTGCTCGGAGATTCGTTTCGCTTCCTGCTTATTCAACAATATGACTAGTGAAACCGTTGAAGTCGCTCGTATTGCGTTGCGGCTGCTGCCGTTTTGGAAATCGAACGTTCGTCTATGGATTGCGCAATGCGACCATGCATTCACATTCAGTGGTATCTCCAGTGATGATACTAAGTATTCTGCTTTGGTTGCGAACCTGGATGCTGAAACTCTCTCCTACGTGTCGGACATTTTGTTAAGCCCTCCGAACAGTGACAAATATCACACTCTCTCGCAGCGGCTCATCACCCAATTTAGCGACTCGGAGACTCAAAAAAATTAAGAAACTGCTTACTGACCTTCAGCTAGGAGATGAGAAGCCCAGCCACACCTGTTGCGAAAAATGAAAGAGCTGTCTAATGGCCAACTCCAGGATGACTTTCTGCAAAGTTTGTGGCTTCAAAGAATGCCACCACATATCCAGACTGTTTTGTCTGCATCCTCAGAGCCTTTGGATAAACTGGCTATCATCGCTGATAAGGTTTCTGAGGTTGTTGGTGCGTCCTCGACTATCTGTGCGGCCACAACTGTTCCTCCGCCATTCCAGTCATCTTCATGCAGTGCTCAGCCAAACATGGACTCTCTCGCCAGGCAGATCCAAGAGCTGTCTCTACAAGTTGCTGAACTGACAAGAGAGTGCAATTCCTCTCGCCACCAACGATATAGTTCTGACCGCCGGAGATCACATTCACGCTCTAGGAGTGTCAATAGAGTAAGTGGCATCTGCTACTATCATCGCCGTTATAAAGAGCAGGCCCGCAAGTGTGTTTCACCTTGTGCATTTGTGCAAAAAAACGAGTAAGCTCTGTCATAGCTGGAATGGCAGAGCCCTCGCAACATACCAACCGGTTATTTTTATTAGACCGCAAGTCTGGCCAGAAATTCCTCATAGGCTCTGGAAGTGAAATCTGTGTCATCCCCCGCCTTCTCCAACTATGAATAAATCACCTCAGTCTAACTTCTCCTTATTTGCTGCTAATAATACTCAAATTCCAGCCTATGGTATGGTCCGTAAAGAACTGAACCTGGGTCTGAGGCGACCTTTTATCTGGACTTTCATAATTGCTGATGTATCATCTCCTATAATTGGTGCTGATTTTCTAAAGCACTTCAACCTTTTAATTGACCTTAAGAAAAAAAGGTTGGTGGATGTGGAAACTTCTCTTCTCACTCCTTGTGTTTTTTCAAATATTGTACAGCCCTCACAATCCACACTGTAGATGCAAACATTAGTTTTAAAAACATCTTATCGGAATATCCAGATCTCAGCAACCCTTCTTTAATTTCCAAATCAGCATCACATGGCACAGTCCACCATATTATTACTACTGGCCCACCAGTCACTGCCAGGCCTAGAAGGCTACACCCTAAACTGTATGATGCAGTGAAGGTAGAATTTGAATTTCTTCTTGCTCAAGGCATTATTAGACCTTCCAAAAGTCCCTGGTGTTCTCCTCTTCATGTTGTGCCCAAATCTGACTCTACAGTTAGATCTGTTGGGGATTACAGGCAGCTGAATTCTGTTACTGAGTTCGACAGCTACCCCATGCCTTATTTGAATGACTTTGCTCATGCACTACATGGCAAGAGGATATTTTCCAAAATAGACATTTTTAAGGCATTCCACCAAATTCCTATAGCTGAGTGTGATATTCCTAAGACAGCTGTAACAACTCCATGGGGTCTTTACGAATATACCCATTTGTGTTTTGACCTTGTGAATGCACCACAAACCTTTATGCGATTCATGCATGAAGTACCAAGAGGACTTTCTTTTTTTTTGTCTACTTGGATGATATTTTGTGTGACTCAGAAAATGCTGAGGAGCATCGTTCTCACTTAAGAACTATATTCCAAAGACTGAGCTCATATGGTTTAAAACTAAATATCTCTAAATGTGTATTTGGTGTGACTGAACTCATTTTCCTTGGCCACCTTATCACTCCTGATGGCAGTAAGCCATTGCCTGACAAACTTCAAGCAGTTCTTGATTACAAACAACCAGAGACTGTTGGCTCTCTGAGAAAATTTTTAGGACTGTTAAATTTTTATAGACGTTTCTTGCCCAAAGCAGCTGAACAACAGTATCTTTAAAGTGAATTTTAAAAGGTTCTCTCTCTAAAGGTAAGAAGGACTCAAAGCCTTTAAACTGGTCTTCTGAGGCAATTACATTATTTTTATGTAATTATATTTTTCATGTGTATTTTTACATGGTTTTATTCTTTTAACAAACGTGTGGCGCAGTATAGCCAAATTTGGCTCTTGCGCCATAAAACACTACATTCACTCACTGAGGCAATTACAGCATTTCAGAGGTGTAAACAAGCTCTTGCTGATGCTGCACTTCTTGCTCATCCTTCACCTTCTGCCCCGCTTGCTCTTCATGTGGACGCCTCTGATTATGCCATAGGAGGTGCACTTCTAAGCTTCACAGCCATTGGCTTTCTTTTCCAGAAAACTTACTTCATCTGAATAGTCTTACAGTGCCTACGACCGTGAACTCCTTGCTATCTACTCGGCTATCCGACACTTTCGGTATATGTTGGAAGCTAGAGATTTCAGTGTTTACTGACCACAAGTCCCTCACTTATGCTTTTAGGCAAAAAAGTGACAAGTGTTCTCCACGGCAGATCCGTCAGCTGGATTTCATCTCTCAGTTCACCACAAATATTGTATACATTCCAGGATCTGACAATATTGCTGCTGATGTTCTCTCTCGTGTTTCTGCAATCACCTTCCCAAGTCAAATTGACTATGACTGTATTGCTGAGACACAACAGACTGATCAGGAGCTTCACACCCTAATAGCATCATGAACTTCCTTGGAACTCAAAAAGGTAACTTTTCCCAATTCGTCTACTGAAATTATGTGTGATCTATCAACGGGCACAGCCAGACCCTACATCCCAAAACAGCATCGCCAAGATGTTTTCTCTGCTATGCATAATTTATCCCATCCTGGCATACGTCGATCAGTGCATTTGATGAAGCAGCGTTTTGTTTGGCCATCAATCTCATCAGATGTAGCTAAGTGGGCAAGACACTGCCTAGCTTGCCAAAAATCCAAAATTCATCGTCATACTAGATCACCTCTTTCATCATTTCAAGAACCTTCCCAACGTTTTGATCATGTTCATCTGGATCTCATTGGACCTCTACCTCCATCAAATGGCTACACCTATTGCCTGACAATGATTGACCGTTTTTCGAAATGGCCAGAGGCCCAACCTCTCAAAGACATAACTGCTGAGACTGTGGCTGAGGCCTTCTTTTCCTCTTGGGTGTCTTGCTTTGGAACTCCTGCAATTCTCACAACCGACAGGGGCAGGCAGTTTGAGTCCTCGCTCTTCAAAGCTCTTAGCAAACTACTTGGTGTTCAGAAGTGTCGTACAACTGGATACCACCCTCAAGCTAATGGGATGATCGAAGAATTGCACCGCCCATTGAAAGTGCAATCAAATGCCATGTTACTGAGCGTTGGACAGAAGTACTCCCTATCATCTTACTTGGTCTACGAGCTTCTCTTAAAGAAGATATTCTGTATACCCCAGCTGAATTAGTTTTTGGGACCACTATTCGACTGCCAGGGGAGATGTTTGACTCTTCGAAGCCAGATGATGATGTTGTGAATTTTGTTTCGAAACTCAAGTCTCACATGCAATCAGTTCACCCTAAACCACCAAAACACCATGGCAAACGTCCAGTTTTTATCCATCCAGGACTGTTGGAAGCAACACATGTTTTTCTTCGTCGAGACATGTTACGTCGTCCACTTCAACAACCCTATGATGGCCCTTTCAAAGTCTTACAAAGGAAGGATAAAGTGTTTTTCCTTGACATCAATGGTAAACGGGTATCTGTATCTATTGATAGATGCAAACCTGCCTTCTTTCTTAACACTGAGGACTTGCAACTACCTCAAACCAAGAATGAAACACCTGCTACTGTGGAATCTAATGCAACAGCTTCAACACCTCCTACTGTGGAATCTGATCCAACAGCTTCAACGCCTACCCAGCCATCTACACGTTCTGGTCGCAAAGTTCATCTTCCAACTAGGCATCGTTGACACTGGAAGGGGAGTATGCAGCGACCTTACAGCTTAACAAAACTACTCTAAAACTGAACTGAATTGATCTGTTATTCTTGTAGCGTGCCTGGTTCACCATGTGTTGGAGTTTTTGGAAGCTTACCTCTTAATTGCTCATTTAATCTTTTATCTTTAAAGTTAATAAATGTTTATTGTTATTTTTTAATTCAACCGTGTTGTAGTGAAGAATGTTTAACCACGCAACGCGGCAAACAAATAGTAATATAATTATTTGAACATTTAGATACACACAATGAATTTAAAAAATGGAAAGAAAAAGCAAAATTTTTGCCTGTCTCTCTATGTCATAATTTAAAATCTCAAATCGATAATGGGCTATTTTATAATCATATAGTTCTCTGAAGCTCTCTATCTTTTTATAATGGAAAATATTTGCTTTAAGACACATACATTAACAAATAACAAAATTACATTAACTATATGTGAGTTTAAAAAATCTTATAACTATTGAACATCTGTGTACCAATAGACATGTAAATATTCAACTAAGCTATATTGTGGTTAATCAATTTATAATTACTTCTCTGAGAATTAATTAGTTATATTTATATAACACTCTGTTAAGAATTTTTGTATACTTTTTTCTTAAAAGAATAAAAACATTGATAAATGTCATTTTTTTTTATTGCCTCGATAATTAATTCTGTTTCGATGCATTAGATTTCATACTAATTATTGAATCTTAAGATTAAGTTTAGATTTTTACACCAAGCATTTTTCAAGGATTAAAATTATATGATAATGTTCATCTCTGATCTAATTGTTCCTATGTATGAGATGAAAATTAGGATAATCGATTAACAAAGACAGTTAAATGAGATAAATGGCAGGAATGTGGCGTTAACTTAATACTGTATCTCAAAATCATAAATAAATGTCACTTGTTAAACAGTATCACATTGTAGATTCCACATGTTTTTACAGCTGTGATAGCCGAGTGATCACAATTGAGCATTCCATCATCTAGCAGGGCTCTAATACACGTTAACTTTCTAAAGGCTTAAAGTACTTTAAGCCTTTAGAAAAAGGCTTTCATTGCCGTCATAACATAATCGACAGGGTTCCAGGTCGGATATCATCCTCGTTAGTTGATTGTTATTCATATAATGAGGTCCGTCTCATTGCGATATCCCTCATGTTTCCTCTGAATGAGACATTAATAAACTATCGATTTATTTGCATGTTTTTAAAAATCCTTTAAATACACAAATGAATAAATGTAAAATTTATATTTTTTCCAACTGTAATATACTGCTTTCGTTAGCATAAAATATCAAATCCTTTGAATTTTTAGAAAAAATCTTGATTAGTAAAACGCAAACAATTAGTTGACATAAGACAAAATTATGACTACACATATCTTTAAGTCAGCAAGGAGCAAATCATTCATGAATCTTGGTAAACTTATTTATATAAGGAAAAAACTTTTCTTATTCGTATTTAATTGTTCTTTTATGACTAATTACAACGCATTTACTTATTACTTTTTCATCTTTCATATAAAAAGGTTATTTTATTAGTTTTTTATGGATATAAGTTAAACTCGTTAGTTTCTTCTTATTTTTAAGTTACAATAAATTATAATTCTTTTGATGTATCAGTTAGTATAACACATTGCTGAAATTCTAAGATAAATGCTCTGATCTCTGTGTGATAAAAATAAACTTCAAAAATATTTTAAGAAATAAAATGCACGGATCATTCTAATTCTAAACACAATCTTCCCTTTTAGGACGTATGGTAATACAATAGTTTCCAAATGTGCAGCTCAGAAAAAAAATTAGCCCCAGTCCAAAAATTAATCGAAAAATTCACACAATAATCGAATATTCTTTATTAACATAGCAATAAAAAACATTACATTTGAAAATCAATGTAAGATCAATCCCCTCTCCCAATAATTTACACTCAAAACGTGTAAAAGGCCTCCACAGGTATCTGACGTATGCAAAATCTAAATAAGTTTTTGGAAATTATAATTTAATGGCTAATTTTTATTTTTGCTCGAAAACGTACAATTTTATGTTATATTTTCGTATTAATTTTCGAGCAGTAGCTTTACAGGAGGAAACATACTTTCGGAAAGGAGAAAATTGATGTGCTTCGAGTGACACAACACCTATCAGCAGTGGCGCACACAAGGGGGGTCCTGGGGATCCGGACACGCCCCAAAGTCCTTGATATTTTTCCGATTGATTATAATTATAAGTATATAGTACGTAAAATTTAATTAATTACTTGTTATTAATGATTAATTTATTAATTAATGCTAATTTATTCAAAAATTAGTTTTTTACTGTGTTTTGTTCCCGAAAATCGACAAAATCAAAAGGAGCATGATACAAGAATGGTGAACTTTCGACCCCGGACCCCTCCCCCCGTCAAAAATTCCTGTGTGCGCTACTGCCGATCTGTAAATACTTTTTAAGATGAATCCAAATTCCAATATAATGACCATTTCTTCATCATACTTGCCTGTTATATAAAAACAAACTATTCTCTATAACAAACCACTGATGAAGGGATTCAAGTGGTACTCTATTTCAGGACTTTTGATTTAAACCCTGAATGAAGATTTATATGTGTGAGTATGTTAGAAGAGAAAACCTCTAAAACAATTGCAAAAATTGAGAATTATGTGAATAAATGTGTCGATGATATCTTGAACGAATAATATGGATGTGATGTGGTAGTTAGAACAGTGGGGTGTTTCTTATACACAATAGCCACGAATTACTTTATTTATAGTATTTGACTAAAGATATAGAAAATAAAAATTTTAAGTATGAGTTTATTTATATAGTTAAGTTTATAATAGCTAAAACTTTTGCAGTAAATTTAATTCTAAAATTTAAAAGGAAACAGAGTATTAGACGAATTTTTTTTTATAAATGTGAATAAATGAGTCTTTCTCATATATATATATATATATATATATATATATATATACAAAAAACGACTCACTAATTACAAAAATGAAATTAAGCTAATAATTTAAAATATCACTTGCCTGTACAAATTCATTCTGATATATGAACGAATTCATTTACCTTTAAAATGTACATTAATATTACCAATAAATATATATTATAAAAAAACACATTTTCTTTACTTATAAGTGACTTTTTTTTTCTTACATAAGGATAAAACTCGAAACATGTGATTCATTTTCAAAGTATTATCAATCACAGTAAATGGATTATTAAAAACTTATATAACAATTTTTTTATTTGTAATTGAGTTCCTTATTTACTAAGCTCAAATATATATTTCTTCTTCAAAATTGAAACCATTAAAAATATTTTGATTTACGTGAATGGAAAAAAAGAACAGATTGTTATTTTTACAGTGAAAATTTCATACGCAAGGGAATTTAACTACCATACTCAAGACAGGGAAGAAAAAACTGCCTGAAAAACAATCTCCCAAATGGCGACAAAACTTTTATGTTTTAATGAACCACTAGGGCATAGAAAAATGCTATAACGCCAAAACAGGCAATCCAGAATAATGACATCATGGCACATCTACCAATGACAAGCAACCTGTTTTCCTTTGACCGTGCCGAAGAGGAACGCCCGAGGTTTGAGGAACTCCAAAACAGTGCTCTTTATTTAACGTTACGCCTTTAGTATATTTGAGGCTGTTATTTATTAAGCTACTTAAAAGTAAGGTAATGTTATTCTAAAGTATAACATTCAAGTTAATATTTACATTGGTCAAAAAAGAAAGCAACATCTCTTGCGTATATATCATGGAAGCAAATAATAATTCTGAGCATAAAAATGAATCCCAGTATTCTATTGAAAGTTCCACTTCGCGATCGGGACAACCATCGTCGAGCACTCATTTGCAGGATAAACCCCGCGACCGTAAACACAAGAAGCGCTCATGCTCCCCTGAGAATGATTGGAATGCTGCTTCAATAAATAGAGATACTTCTGACAGATTAAAGAAACAGGAAAATATTAATGGAAATCAATCGTATGACGTCTCAGGCCCCTCACGACAAATGGCTACCCTGCTACATCAGAAGGCCGCTACAATACCGCCAAACCAACAAGTTATGCACCAGCAACCTTTATATCCAAGTTCTTATCCACCACATTTTGGATATGGTTCAGGTGACAATTTTGCGGATCGTAATGCAGGTAATTGTGGAATCATGCCTATTAATATGAATAGTATGATGCCAATGCCTCGTCAATGGCCTGTTAATAATGGTTTACCTATTCCAGCGAGCAGTGTAGGTATAAATTCTAATATTTGTGCTACTCCTGTTTCAAATGGAGTGGAAATGATGCCCAGCACTAGTTCAGCTGTGGAACCTTATCCTTTTATGGGTATGGCAAATAGTTATGGAATGGTACAACCATCCATGAATTTCTGTCCCTCTTTAGTTATGCCATCCCCTATAATGTCTAATTTTACCCCTAATGCCCCAATTGTCCTTTCTAATGCAGTTTTGACTCCTCCATTACCGGGAGAAAATATAACTCGTCGTCCAAAACCTGATGGATGTCGAACTGTTTATGTCGGATGTTTGCCTGAAAAAATTACTCAAGACATCATTAAAAAAGCATTTGAAAGTTGTGGAAGTATTTGGACAATTAGAATGAGTGATAAGCATTTTTGTCATATAAGATTTAATGAAATGGAGTCGGTTGAAAAAGCACTTCTTCTCTCGGGGTATCGAATAACAATTGATGATAAAGATGATCCTGCTTACACTGCAAAATTGCATGTAGACTATGCTACTGCTCGTGATGATCAGCATGATTTTGATTGTAGGAGAAGACAAAGGGAACGTGAAGAGAGACATCGCGCACGAGAGGGTCGACCACCTAGTCCACCTCCAATATCTCATTTTTCAGAACATGAAGCTATTGCTGTGAATGAAAAGTTGTGCAATGGGGAAACATTTAAAGAGGGTGTTCGGATCTTAAATACTTGGCTGAATAGAGGAGAATGCTCTAAAAAAAATTGTGAAACATTTTATTCTATGCTTCAAAGTTCCTATAGTCATGCAAAAAGATTAATAAAATTATACCTCAAATTTGAAGAAGAATTTCAGAAAACTAAAGAAAATTTAGATGCAATAACTTGCAGCATCCAACTTGAGTTGTCGGAAATTGCGAACGTGAATGCAGCTGCTGTGGTAGAAAAAAATTGGGATCTTTTTTCAAAGAATCGAAGAAGACATATACAAGATTGGAAAAAAAAAGTAGCAAATTTTTCAGCTGCTTTAGTCGCCTCACGTGTTGAAGAAGATATGTATGAAAATGCTGAAGAATGTAGTAATGAAGATCAAACTGAGAATGACGAATTATATCAATTGAGAGAAAGTAATGATACTTTAAAACATCAAGTGTCATCAACTCAAAAGGAATTGGATTATTATAAACAAATTTATAATGAGTATTGTGAAGAAATTGTAAAATTAAAGTCTATTTTAGAAGAGAGTCAAAAGGTTGGAAGTTCAGAAATTCCTGTTGAAAATGGATGTAATTCTAACAATGCCAGAAAAGATGTTTTTGTTACTAATAGCTCTATGCAGTGTGTCCCAGATACAGTTGATATCACTTGCTTGGTTACTCTCATGTAAAATTAAACTTGCTTGTTAAGAAAATTACTCTGGAATAGATGCCACGCTGATAAAAAATGTTTTTTTTTTGCTTGTTCATCCTTTTATTCTCAGAGCCAATGTTGATTATATTTGTTCGTACTTGCTTCAAACCCAACCGGCTATAATTACAATAGATATTGAAAGCTTGTTAAAAAATTTCCCAATAGTTTTGAAGAGGTATCTACTGGAATAGGTTCCACACTACAGAAAAAATGGAAGTATGTTGCTCTTTATTCCTTGGCTCACCGTAATGGTCAACAGCGAGTTGATGTCACTGCAAATAAAACTAGCTTGGTTACTCTCATGTCAATTTTTTTGCTTGTTCATCCTTTTGGAGCCAATATTAATTATATTTGTTCCTACATGCTTCAAACCAACCCGGCTATAACTACAATAGATATAGAAATCTTGTTAAGAAAATTTCCCAAAAGTTTTGAAGAGGTATCTACTGGAACAGGTGGCACACTACAAAAAATATGGAAGTATGTTGCTTTTGATTTTTCAGCTCGCCCTAATGGTCATTAGATCATCTTATTTTTTGAAATACATATTATTTTCTCCAATTAACATTCTCAAAGCTATCAACATGATGTTTAACTGAAATTTTTGAAATAGTTTTTGACACCAAGAATGGCTGAATATTTGACCTGTCTTTTTATTCAGCAGTCTGTATATATCTTATTTTATATTATGCAAGACAAGACTACAAACATCTTATTCAGAAGATGGAGTTTTTAGATGAGAAACTGCAGCACTGGATTTCTAAGATATAGGTAAGTATTTATTTTTTTACCTGACACTATCTTTATTGTTACCTTGTTAATGGTGAATTGAATGCAAATGTTGAATATAAATTCTGTGGTGAACGTTACACCATTGCTACATTAAGATATATATATTTATTTGTTATATAATGGTTTTAAATATTAATCCTTTTATTCCCTAGGTATTTTTTATAAATATGTTGGTGCTAATTTTATGGCATAAGTTTTCTTGCAATTCTGCGCCATATTCTAGTTACTCCTCTGTTTCCCCTTGTTTTCCAGGTCGGTTTCCTCATGCATTTCGTTGTTTCACTCCTAGGAGAACCCACACCCTTAGCGCAAATTACTTTAGTTGGTGATAATTGCACCATCTTGGTAACCCTACTTTTAAACACTACATATGGCAACCCTAACTATTTCTAGCATTTTCGTATTTTGTGGGCGCGCATTTTGAATTTCATTTTGTTGTTGGGACTCCGGGCTGGCTGTGTGTGAGGGAATATACTTTAGAATTTTTAACTTTGTTGAATGCAAAAGGTAAAGAATTGATTGAATGGTGTATGAAGGAAGGATTGATTGCTTCGAGTTATAAATGTTTTAAATGTAATGATCGGCATGATGTAACATGGTCGACAATAAAACGCTTTCTTCGAAATCGTACCAGCCACGCTGAATTATGTTCGACCATTACTTCGCAGAATAAATATGGCGGTGCTCACACAATCATTCGCTTGGCGATGAGACCTTTAAGGCTTTTTTAAAATCTGTTGTTACGCTGTATGCTCCACTCGGAAAAGATCAGCAATAAGAAAGTAAATGCTGTTTTGATATTTTTTTTTATCTTAAATGTTTAATTTCTGTATTGTTTACATATATTTTCATTACGCATCCACCTTATCGTGCTATATTCCCTTGCCGCCATTGTCGGGTTTACCAAGATGGTGCAATTATCGCCAACTAAGGTAATTTGCGCCAAGGGTGTGGGTTCTCCTAGGAGTGAACCAAAATTACATTTACCTGAGACAAATTAAGTCTTCTGCTGTTGTAGACTTTCTATAATTTGTGTCCTGTTTCGATATTTCCAGTCCCACCAGATCCAATAGAATGGAAAACAGTTCCTCGCTCATTCTTAAAAAACTATAGAATTTCCTTTCATCATTCCTAAGGTCTGGATGTAGATTAAAAATAACAAATTCTGGTCTGTTTCTATTGATCTCGTGAATCCATAATCTATTTTTCTTGCGCCGTTGTCTCCTACGAAAACAGCATCCATGTATTTATCAAAACAGCATCCATGTTGGACAGCAACTGATGGAAGCATGATTGACCCTTGGCGGTGTGAAGGCAAATCTCTGTTCATTCAGAATCGCTGTGAATTGGGAAGATCACTACAGACTCGGTTTCGTTTGGTGTGAAGGGACCCTAAGGGTACTTGTGTATTAATCCCATGCCAGGTATTTACTGCCAGTAATAAATCTTTAAAAGATGGCAACCTATTTCATTTTAGAAGATCTCAGTGTTATTTATGGCTACCTATTTCATTCTGAACATTTCATTGTTTAATGTATATTTCAGTTTTTGAATTTAGTGTCCTGTCTGTTTTATTTTTACTTTGATGTAAATTTGGGTACAAAGTTTAACTGATATAGATATTTGGGACTTAAAGTGAACCAAAAGCTGTCTATTACCAGAAATATGACATACCCTATTTATTTGAATCTAAGCCACACCCCAAATTCTCTGCACGTTTTTGTGAAAAAATAAAAGTGTTAACAGGTTTATCAAAGTATCCAACAATTACAAAAGTAAAATGAAAAAAGAATGCTGTTGTCTAAATAGCATAGGATTATTTAGATTATGTTAAATCATCACAAATTTAACCAAAGGAGTTTTATCCAATGGAGTTGCCATCTAGAGGAATAATATGGACTGAAATAAACTAGAATTAATTAAATTTAATTAATTTTATTTTATCATTATAGAAGCTAGGTTGAACCATATTACGTTTTCTGAAGTTTGTAACGATCGTAAAAAGTTTTTAAATTGAAATTTGATTTCAAATGACAACTTTGTTACTTGGTTGGTTCAGATTACAGTATTTTAGTGAATAACTTTGACATAGCTTTACATACTTTAGATATTAAAATATATATCAAGTTTTATAAGGAAGGAAATTTTAGTATTGAGAAATTCATAAGTAATTAAAATTTTTATGATTAAAAATGTATTGCAACCTTAGTTAAAAATTGTATTACTATTTGAGAAAGTCCTTTGAGGTCTTTAAAATCAGTGCACTTCATATCATTTAATATAATGATAAATTTCATCTGACACTGTTGAACAGTGTGATATTTTTATATTTTATTTGTTTCTTATTTTTGTACCATTAAGTTTCTAAAACTGATGATGCAGTTTAAGTTAATCTGTATTTGTCTAGTGATACAGATTTTTTTTTTTTTTGAAATTTTAGTGTATTGTTATAGATGATCTGTTAGCATTTTAATTAATTTTTTGAATAGGTTAAAATAAAAACAAATTACAGGCTATTTATAAGTACTGAAAGTGTATTAAATGCAAGTGCAGAGTTTTTATTGATTCTGAAATCAATATTTAAGTGCATCATATATAATATACAAAATATTTTTTCAAAATAAATATATTGCTTTTTTTTTGTTGTAGCTTTTTTTGTGCTTCCACCAATTTGTCTTGGAGATAATTAGAATTTAATTTCTTTTACAAGAACATTTAACTCATGATTGAAATTAAGGTAAGTTTATAATTACATAATACTTTTGTGGGAAGTGAGCTAGACATTATGTTGTAAACGTACATAAATTTATTTTTTGCTGGTGCATTAAAATATCTTTCTAATTCTAACTTGAACCTAATGCCTTTTTATAAGATGAGGTTTGCTCATCTGATTTAGTCATGATACTAACCAGACTCAAGTATCTTTTTCGTTCTTCCTATAAATTTACTAAAAACTAATTTTAAAACATCTTATTCTTAAAGTAAATATAGCCATATGTTGTATAAAAGATAAATATGAAATAAAGATCAAATTTAATAAATTCAGTTAAACACACACACACTATTAACTAAATAATTATATAAATTTGCATTATTATAATATTAATCCTCTCCCAATTACTTGGTAGTTTCATTAGTTTGTTAATTTTTAAAAAATGAAAATTACATTAGATTTATGTAATTACTCCTTTGGGTATAATTAATAATTTAAGTCCCAATTGTTTGGAATTCTAAATATTAAAACTAAATTTTAAATTTATCTTACAATGATTTTTAACCAAGTTAATAACAGAATTATATTGCTTTTAGGGAATGAAATTAAATAGTGTAGTTATTATGTTTAAAAAAGAATGTATGTTATTTTTTGATTAATCATGTATCAAAAATTTTTTTAACTTAATGCATTAAACATTAAATATTTTATGCAGCAAACTTATCACAAAATATTTAAATTGTTGATTACAAAAAGAACTTTTTTTTATTTTCATTCAAAACTATTCATTTGGCATAAAAATCAATAGAAGCTGATTTTAATGTTTTTAAAAATATTTAGAACCATTGAACAATCTTACTTATGCTGGTATTTTAGTTGCAGTTTTTTTTAATACTTTTTGTGAATGCTTAATTTCTTGCACCTTTGCAGTTATTTAGTTTTTAATCTAGAAGTAATTAGAATGAAACAGTATTGGAATTTCTGAAAGAAATGTAGATGTACGTAACTTTCATATATTTAATACTTTCCTGCAATTGTGTGTGTGATTTAAAATTGTTACTCTCATTGAGTTATCTAGTCAATTACTTTGTGTTAAATACTTTTTTAAGGATTTTTTTAAAAATTGTAAATTTGTCTGCTTATATGTTATTCCTATCGCCCAGTGGCTGAGATCTTAGCGCATCGCGCTTCCACACCACAAGTCCGAGGTTCAAATCTGGGGCTGGGGAAGGTTGACTCAGCCTTTAATCTCTTCAGTGGGTCGATAAAATGAGTACCAAGCTTGCTTCGGAACTTAACACTGGGGGTTTTGCATTAGACTGACCATCTGACTGGAACATCGGCTCATGCACCTCAGGGCCAAAGATCGTGTATACTGAGTAGGCCGCACTGTCGTATGTCATGGCTAAAATTCTAAGCATAGTTTGAGAAGTTGTGGATAACTTACATGACATTCAAATGCTGTCAGTAATCCAGGAATATGGCATTACTTGTGTGTGTGAACGGCAAGCGATGTGGGCGTTTCAAAATGTTTTGCCATTAACGAAATGTAAACAAACTCGAAAAACGAGTGGAGTTGAGAAACAGCTTTTGCTGATGGCAGCTGTGCATTAAAGATCCGGTCACCGCTTGTAACGTCACGGTTCTATCTGGCGACATGGGATTTTTCTTAATTGTTTATATCTCTTGTTGTGAAAGTAATACAATATGTTAATTGTATTAGTGTATTTATAAATACTAATCGCTACTGTTGTATAGTCAGTAGCAGTTGGATATTTCTCAGCAAGTAGCTGACTCCATACTGTACTCAAATGTTTTTGAGCAAGGTGCTCAGTTAGAGTGTATTCAATTGTTTTTCATTTTGAAAATGTCACTATAAATTTCATCTTTTTGCATCGTCTTCAATAAACATGTTGTCTAAGAAATTCTCATCGTTAATGAAAAAGTCCCTCCACATCTGTAATTTAATTTTAAGATCCACTATTCATAGTTAGTTACTACTTACACTGTACTAGTTAATTAGTTTTTCATACTTTAATGTTAGAAGTGTAGAACTTAAGGTAGGAAAACATGCACAGTACTACATACAGTAGGCCTTGGCCATCATGAGCTGTCGCGCCACTGAGTTAAGTTACATATTATTTCTATATATAAGGCTCTATTCACATCATGTATTCCATGATCACAGCTGGTTTATATCAGTTTTTTGCAGTTCGTTTTATGTATGGATTTATTTGAGCTTTCTGTCGCACCATCTTAAAACAATAATCTTGTGGAGAAGTGGCAATTTTATATCTTTTTGTATTGTAAGTTAATGGAAATTTTCTGGTAGATAATGCTGATTAGCATGAAAAATTCCACATCTAATTTTTATATTATATCGAGGAAGAGGATGCATAGGCTATTTCTCTGCAAGCTGCGCAATACAAACTAGCCTTTGCAGAAAAGTTGTCAGAAGATAAAAAATTAAAATTATAGTGTGTGTTGGCCAGTGAAGCACATACTGTCAGATAATTAAAATTCATAATCTTTCCTTTAAGGCAGAGGTCAGTCAAGAGTGTTTTGAACCCCAATTTGGTGTAATTGTTCCTGAAGATAATCATGACCAGGAGAGTTCTAAAAATTGCAGAGAAAATCTGTCTAGGAAGATTCTTTGACACTGGATTATGGAGCAGGATCTTCCAAATTTTTCCCTTAGGATCATTGTCTTGCTCTACAAGTGGATTTTTTCGTGTATCTGGAGATAATTGAAAAAGACTGGCTGCATGACAAGCCACCAGAAGGCTGTGGGATATTGCATCCATACTTTGCCAGTGAATCTGTCCTTTTGTTGCCTAGGATGCCACAATGGTTGGGACAATAGTCCAAACAGCACAGTTGAGTTCATAAGCTTTTTGCCTCATCTTTCCCACCTCTATTGAGACGCTATTACATAAGGAGCAGAGAGTGGGAATTTTAGACTGAGAATCCACAAAGGAAACAGCTTTTCTATGAGAGGTAGGTAAATTGGTTAGATGCATATGGCTTGTCTCACAGCCTCTATCTGTGCACCAAAGTTTGTAGCGCCTAAGCCAACTGTGAAAGAGCCTTCAAAAAGTTTTTCACAATAGGAGCCGGCCACAGCTGAGCATCAGTATAAACATGGAGCCACATATTCTTTGGGTATAATGGTTTCCAGAGGTTTGGCACAAAGGGCAACAGTCTTTTTCTCTTAAAAATCTGTTAAGGAATTAAAAGTTTGAAGGCTGAGAGATGGAGGAAAACTCTCTCGAAGGCTAAGATGCAGGCAAGGAATACTCAGCACTATGATGTACTTATTCAGTAGGTCCTCAAATCTCGAATAGAAAGACTGGTTTGATTTAAGTCGTTTTTTTTAGAAATGTGTTAATTCTGGTTACAGAATTTGTCAGTAATTACTATGTAGCCATTTTCAAATAAACGTTTGCGAGCTTATTGTAACAAGTATATATTTTTAATAATTTTTATTGAAATTTATAATTCTATGCACACTCATACTATAAATATGCATGGATCATTTTCAGGAAGTACAAAGAATTTTATTTCAAATCAAGCTGTTTCCATAGATATAAGTATGTAAATCATGATAATTTGCTTTTTAAAAGCCTTAAAACTTTCACCAATGGTTAAATCCCTTTCAGCAGTAGATATACTTGTAAGTTTTTTCATTATATCTGAAAAATTTTGTCAAGTTTTCCTAAGTTTTGAGCTAGAATGCAAATTTACATCAAGTGTATCATTATCAGCGAAATGGAGAAACTTCATAATCAACTAGAAAATAATTTTAACTCAGTCTTTCCCCCCAAAATGAATTCTCAGTCTGCTCATTCATTAACCAGTTGTGCAGCATCAAGTCTAATGGTTAGCCCTTTGTAAAATAAATAAACGTTTGAAATGTTGACATACATTTCAAACTGAATCTAGGAATCTCAAACTCTGTCCTTGAGTTTTCCTCCTCTGAATTCTGACTTGTATATTTCTCTGCAAAATTATTTGTTTGTCTCTGTTAGATATTAGTTGTTACTTCTTAATAGATGGCGCCACATGTATTAAGCCTATTTGTTTATATTATGTAATCTAATAAGAGGATGCCATTTGTACTATAAATAAAGTAAACGAAGTTGAATGGACGGAACTTAGCTTTTAATGACTTAGAAGTGAGGATACACATGATTGTTGTTTACACAATGACTGTACAGGGTGTTGCCAATCTAGAAAACAAAATTAAGTGATGCCAGATTACATAAGAATAATATTACATTTACCCCCTTTAATTTTAATCTAGTTATTTCAGTCCCTGATGTAGTCCTTCAAGTATGCAGGAGGTTGCCTGTGACGAGATGTAGTACACAATGCTACTGTGTTCATGTTCTGTTCAGTCGAGTCTTCTAAAGTAATGGCTGAGTCTGAGTTTATTTGCTGCAGATCTGGATAAGCTTGAACATTTTCCTCTGCACCCTTGTTGTGTTCAGATCTGGTAGTTTCCCCTCTTGGAGGCAAGTGTCTTATAGAGACAGTTGTTTCCCTTCCATCACCAAGTTTTACATGCGCATAGTCAGGATTAGCTTCAATTAATTCCACTTCTTGAACAATTGGCTCATATTTGTTAGCACGCATCTGATTTTTCATAAGAACTGGACCAGGCTTTGTAAGCCAAGTAGGTATGGAACAGCCGTTATGGGATCTTCGAGGATGAGAAAACATTCGTTCATGAGGAGTGGCATTTGTTGCTGTACACAACAAGGAGTGAATGGAATGCAAAGCTGTTTGGATAACTCCTTCCCATTGTTCAGTTTTCATACTATTAGATCTTAAAGCAAGTTGTATAGTTTTCAGATTATTCCATTATAACGTTCATCCTGTCCATTTCCTGCTGGATTATAGGGAGTAGTACGACTTGTTGCAATTCCTTGAGAAGTTAAAAATGATTTTAATTCATGAGACATGAAAGATGATCCTCTGTCAGAATGAATAAATGATGGCATTCCAAAAATAGAGAAAATGTTCTTCAAAAGCAATATTACGGTTTTTGCAGAAATGTCACTACAAGGGATCGCAAATGGAAATCTAGAGACTTCATCAACTATTGTTAAAATATAGTGATTTCTTGAGACACTAGGTAAAGGTCCTTTAAAGTCAAGATTCAACCTTTCAAATGGAGCAGTAGCTTTCACAAGTGTTCCAACATTTTTAACAAACCTTGGCTTTAATTCATTACATATTAAACAGGAGTTTGTGACTTTCTTTATATCCTCTAAAGAAAAAGGGAGATTTTTGCAACGAACCCAATGGTGCATTCGTGTCACTCCAGGATGACAAAGCGAGTTGTGAAGATTGTATAAGTCGACTCTGGGAGTTATAGCACCAGTTATACGTGATAATGTATCAGCAATCACGTTTTGCTTTCCTGGACGATAAATAATGTCAAATTTAAAGCTAGCAAGTTCAAGTCTCCAACGGATTAACGTTTCATTTTTAATTTTACTACCATGTCGCTGATTGAATACAAATGCGACTGCTTGTTGATCAGTGAATACTTCAAAATACTTTCCCATCAAGAAGTGTCTCCAATGACGAAGTGATTCCACATTGGCATATGCTTCTTTTTCTGGGGATGAATGTCTCAATTCAGATGCATGTAGAGTTCTTGAGAAAAAGGCAACAGGACGTCCAGCTTGGCTCAAGGTAGCTCCAATCGCAAAATCAGATAATCAGTTTCCACTCTAAATGGTATGCCATCTTCAATTGTTGCCAAGGCAGCATTTGCCACATCATCTTTCAGTGAATTAAAAGTCAATACAGCATCTCTAGAAAGAGGAAACTGTTTCTTTCCTAGAAGAGGACATGTTTTCTTAGAAAACCCTGGGATCCATCGGCAATAATGGGCAAACATTCCTAAAGCACGTTGCAATGCAGATGAGTCTTTCGGACGGGCATATCTCGCAAAGGTTTTAGTCTTTCAGGATCCGGTTTAATTATACCATCCTGAATAATGTAGCCTAGCAAATGGACAGAATTACTTGAGTAGGCACACTTATCTTCATTTAGAGTCAAATTATACTTCTTTGCTACAGTCATGAGCTTCTCTAAGTTGTCATCATGTTCTTTCTGATCTTTTCCGCACACAGTAACATCATCAATGAATGGATATGTAAGGGTGAGTCCTTCATCCTCAATAATTTTGTCAATCATTCTTTGAAAACAAGTTACTCCATTAGTAACCCCAAAAGGAACACGCAAAAACTGGTAGAGCTTTCCACAAGCTTCAAAAGCTGTATAATGTCTCTCGCTATCCTGGATAGGAATTTGATGGTAGGCGCTTTGGAGATCAATTTTGCTAAAAACATTATTTTTTGAAATTTTCAAAATTACCTCTTCTATTTTAGGCAAAGGGTAGGCATCCAGTAAAGTGTATTTTTTAATTGTTTGAGAGTAGTCAACCACCATTCTGGGCTTATGATTTTCTCCTCTAATGACAAAGGCTTGAACCCTCCATGGTGAGTTATTTGGTTCGATGACTCCTTCCTGGAGAAGTTTCTGAACTTCCAATGCCATAAAAATATTGTCTTCAACAGTCTGACGTCTCGATTTTGTAACCAAAGGTCTACAGTCTGGATTCAAGTTAGAAAATAACGAAACAGGAGGTACTTGTGCTACAGCCAAAGAACAAATTGTTAGTGGAGGTCTATTATCATCAAATCCAATTTCTAATGATGAATGTCTGTTTAGAATATCATGGCCAATCAAAACATCACTACAAAGATCTTTCGTAACTAAAAGTTCCACATTCTGATAAGTGAAGTTTTCAATTTTCAAATTAACTTTACAAACACCCTCTGTTTCAGTCACCATAGAGGAGTTTGCCATGGATATTTTCCCCAAATATGGTTCAACTTTCAATTTACATTTCGCCACATGTTTTTCGTTAAGAAAACTAAGAAAGCTTCCTGTATCGATTAATGCACTGAGCTGGATATTATTAACCAATGCCTTAATTATTGATTTCTGGAGACAGTGAGTAGATCCCGAAATAGCTGCCAGTGTGTTTGAAGAAGCCACCACATTTGAAGAGTTTCTCCCAGGTCTAGATTTGTACACTCGCTGGTAATGTCCCTTTTTTCCACAGTTTCTGCAAGTAACATCTCTAGCTGGACAAAGGGTTCAGGAGTGTAAGTAATTTCCTCAAAAGAAGCGTGTTTGAGACCTTGAGGAGGAGGAGGAAGCCGCTGATGTTGCTACGGTTTCTTCTGAAAAAATCTTCTGTTTTCATAGCTGCAGATTGTACAGGGAATGAACTTCCCATATAAGAAGCTGCATGGACTTCAGCTCATTCAAGCGTTCTAGCTTGCTCAAAAGCTTGATCAAGAGTCATCGATGTATTTTCGAGAAGTCGTTGACGAATACGAGGACATTTTAATCCTCGTATGAAAGCATCTCTAATATACTCTTTTCGGTACTCTTCAGCCTTCACATCAGTAAATACACAGTCTTTGCCCAATTGATTTAAAATTTGTAAATATTCACTGCCCGTTTCTTCAGTTTGTTGATTTTGCGTTGACAAGCAATGTCTAGCGAATATAACGTTACGTTTCTTTATAAAAAGAGAATCAAGTATCGCAATAGCTTGAGCATAAGTTGTGCAATCATAAATGAATTGATAAACATTTGAGGTTACGTAATTACATAGCAAAGGAAGTTTATTTTCTTCTGTAATGGTTTTTATGCCTCCTAAAAAGTTTTCAAAAGTTTTTTTCCAATGGCGCCATTTTGTTTCCGAATTAGAACACATAGGATCTATATCAAATCTTTCAGGTTTCAGCAATTGTTCCATTATCAAATTTAAAAACAGAAACGATTCAAGAAGATTTCTAAGTCATTAAAATTGTACTATAAATAAAGTAAACGAAGTTGAATGTGTGGACGGAACTTAGTTTTTAATGACTTAGAAGTGAGGTTACATGATTGTTGTTTACACAATGACTGTACAGGGTGTTGCCAATCTAGAAAACAAAATTAAGTGATGCCGGATTACATAAGAATAATATTACACCACACATTATTATTCCCGAGGTAGAACGTGAAGCACATCACGTAGCCCAAGCAAACTTAATAAATAACTGTCCTTAAAAGCATCCTGTGGTTCTGACTATAATATTATATGGTGTCAGAAAAAGATTCCACACATTTTCTTCAAAAATACTTAAAATTTGCGAATTTAGAGACTGTTAGAAAATAGTTTTAAAAATAGCAAACAATTTACCAACGATTCCGGCATTTGAAGCGGGTACGAATCCATCAGAATCCTGGAGACATTGGAAAGAAGATTTTGAAGATTATTTGGAAGCCCTTCGATACAGTGAAGCGCCAGAGAAAGCAAAAACTGCTCTATTCCATCATTTATGCAGATAATTGAAAAAACATCTACAAGCTTTTGACCTTAAGCCTAACGATGGTTGTGAGGGTGTGACTCTGCAACAAGTGCTTCAGGAATTTGATAAATATTTTCTGAACTATCAAAACGAAATTTTTGCTTCTTTTAAGTTTTTGGAATTAAAACAGGAACAAGGAGAAAAATTTATGGTCTATTATTCTAGGCTTCGTCACGCTGTCGTAGAATGCAATTATGGTGAATCACACAGGACTGTGTGCTTCGGGATAAATTAATTCAAGGACTGTTGGACAAAGCATTGCAAGAAAGATTAATTTGAGAAACAAGTAAAAAGGCCAGGGCACTACAGGAGGTGGTGAGTGAATGCAAAACCGCTGAGAATAGTAAGGTACAAGCATCAGTCATGAATGAAAAATTTACTGTGAATGCTTTGAAGAATTTTAAAAATTATCAGAAGCAGTGCATCATTAATCAAAAAATTGAGTTTCAACTGCAAGCAATGTGGAAAAAAACACGAGAAGAAGAATTGTCCGGCATTCGGAACAAAATGTCGAAATTGTGAAGGAAGAAATCGCTGGGCAAAGATGTGCAGAACCCTAAGTAAACAGAAAAACATGGCTGCTTGAAGAGTGAATGCTATGGAAGAAAACAGCAAGAATTCTGATATTGTTTATATTGGGTAACTGAAGTCAGTAAATGAACTGAACGGGAAGGAAACCAACTGTGTGTGGTATGAACACATTTTAGTAAATAAAAATGCTGTAATGTTTAAACTGGATACTGGGTCTCAAGTGAATGTAATTCCCAAGTCAGAACTTTTAAAATGGGATGAAAAGTCAGTAGTAAGAAATTGCTGTGCTTGACTACAGTGATAACAAAATTCCAATTCTAGGTGAGTGCTACCTCAACTGTGAAACTAAAATGTATAGAAAAACTTATAAATTTTTAGTTACAAGCTTAAATTCATGTCCAATTTTAGGTCTTGAAGCCTGCAGAGAATTAGGGCTGATCCAGAGATTGAATATGACCTATAAAAGTCCTATTGAAACTCCAGAATTAATTTTTAAAGAATTTGCTGATGTGTTTACTGGTACAGGAAGACTTAAAAGAATTGTAAAAATTAAATTAAAAGAAAACTCCTTAGCAGCCCCCCCCCCTTAAAGTGCCTCTTGCTATACATAACAAAGTTAAAGAAGAACTAAGTAATATGGTAGAAGCAGGCATAATAAGCAAAGTTGAAGAGCCAACTGAGTGGGTGAGCAACATAGTTGTAAACGCCTCGCCTAAGAAATTAAGGATTTGTCTTGATCCCAGGCCACTGAATGAGGCTATTCTAAGACCTCATTACCCAATCTCTACTGCAGATGCACTAATTACAAAGCTGAAAGGCGGTAAAGTGTTTAATATTTTAGATGCAAAAAATGGTTGGGGGCAGTTACCATTAGATGAAGAATCTTCATATCTAACCACGTTTTGTACACCTTGGGGCGGTACAGATTTTTAGTATTGCCATTTGGCCTGATTTCTGCTCCTAAAGAATTTCAAAAGGCAATGGAGGAAATTTATGAAGAAGATGAAGATTTAAATCCTTACTTTTATGATATAGCACTGGGTTCATCTACCGTGGAAGAACATTGCAGATAATTACGTCGAACACTCTTGAAAGCAAGAAAGGCCAATTTAAAATTTAATGTGTTGAAAACGCAGCTATCACAAACTTCAGTTAACTAACTAGGTCATGTTTTATCCGATGAAGGAATTAAACCAGATCCAAAGAAAATTAGAGCCATTGAAGAGTTTGCAACACCTAACTGCAAAAAAGATTTGCAAAGATTTCTCGGTATGGTAACTTATATAGCAAAATTTACCCCACACCTTTAAAATTTAACGCATAATCTAAGGCAGCTTCTTAAAAAAGATTCTGTGTGGATCTGGGATGCAAACACAGAGAGGGATTTTGAGCTGGCAAAACAAGCCATAGTGAAATCTCCCTGTTTGAAATATTTTAATGGAAACAAGGCAGGTAACTGTTTCTGTTGACGCTAGCAAAAATGGACTGGGAGCTGTGCTTCTGCAAGAATGTCAACCAGTAGCGTTTGGATCTGAATCATTAACACAGACACAACAACATTATGCTCAAATTGAAAAGGAGCTAATGGCTGTGATGTATGGGTTGGAGCATTTCAATTATTATACTTATGGTAGGATTGCCACAGGCCAAACTGATCATAAGCCAATACTGGGCCTTAGTAAGAAACCATACAATACAATATCTCCTTGTCTTCAATGTATTTGTAAGGAACTACTGCCTGCACCTGGCAACAGGTCGAACAAGAGACGAGATAGAGAAGAGGATCTGGCAACGACAGAGGAGAAAAAGCTCTGAACGAGAGAGGAGAGGGTGACGAAGAAAGCCGGGGTCGTGAAAAGTAGACACGGCTGGACGATGTATCGTAATCCTGTAACATCTGAATATATTCTTGATTTTAAGAAATGTCCCATAGAAGGTATGGAATAAACAGTGGGACCAAATCCTGTCTGCAATTATTTTCTTGTCACAATTCGAACACGATCGGAAAAGAACTCACGAGTTTACACTGGTGTCAGAAGTGCGGTGCAATGGAGCAGAATTTAAATGAACAAAAAATATTTCAAATTGATCGGTGTTCGTACTACAAAGTTGTGAACAAGGTCTAGTGGACATTCAGTTTGAAAGAAAATTTTTAAGAAGGAAATGGAATCCTGTGGTTTATTTTCAAGTTGATGACCACGTGGATCCCCGGAATTCTCTTGCAGCAGTTTCAAGTGAAAAATCATGATCTTCATACAGAAATTTGCTATCACCTCCGAGTTGGGCTATGGAATAAACAGATGCCGTATTTTTCTTCAGTTTCTGATGAATGGAGTCGTGATCTGAAAAGTGTTCAAGTACAGAAACAGCTTTCATGTCGAGGTAAGTGGCTATTGTTCCCCTAAGTTAAAATATTGTGTGAATATTTAAAAGAGTAATGGGATGCATTCATATTTAATTTGTTTTTTTTAAAAAATAAAATAGAAAAAGCAGATATATCTGAAAAAAGAAAATTTCATTGGTTTATTGCAATATTCTATGTTGTTGGATTATTGTGTAGATGAAATAAGAAAATTGTGTACTTATTTTACCTGGAAATGATAGGGTATCATTTTAAATGTTGTAAAATATGGTATTTAGAGTTCTAGTGTTAAACTATAATTTTTTTTTATCATCATTCTTTACTGTTTCGACGTTGTCTCAAAAATTAAAATCTGGGTATAGAAAGTGTTTTGCATAACAATTCAGTTTGCAGAATTAAAAAAAAAAAGAATTAGATTAATTTATCTTGAAATAATGGTTGCGAAAAATGTATGTTTGAGTGGGTGAAAAATATCCATGAAAAAAATGTGTATATGTATTTCAAGTAGACGGACTTCCTGTTAAAATGTTGTAAATAAGAGATTTTGTAGGTTATTTATGACTCAGAATATATGGCATGTGTTTTTTTTTTTGAATATTATATGATAGTTTTTCATTTTAAGCAAAAGTGTTGCAATTTGTCAGTTAGTTGATAGTTTAATGCAATCTGAGGTTATTTCCTTTACTCGTAATTTATGATGTACATATATATTGGTTTTTTTGTTTCCTGCATAAGATTCTTCTTTTAATTAAAAAAAAAAAAAAAAGAAACTAAGAGTAGATTTATGATTTGAGAAATAATTCTATGGTAATGTAGCTAAAGTATGTTGTTTTAATTGTTTTTTTATTTTGAAAAAGGTTCTGCGTTCTGATTAGTAACAAATAACTGTGTCTAATATAAGTTTTATTGTAAACATATTTCGTATTGTGTTTCTGGAATTTGAGTACTCTTAGAAAAACGAGTAGAATTTTTCTTGCTTGTTAAATATATAGTACTAGGTCATTTAAGTGTTTGTAGTTAAATTTGTCAGAAGGTAATTTGGCATTAGGTTTAGCTTGATTAAAAATGGCATTTCTCATTAGAAGTAAGAAAATTGACTTAATTCAATTAGCGCGGGACTTAGATGAGTCACCTGATCCATCTATGTCTAAAATTGTTTTAAGGAATTTAATAATCTCTAGTAAATATTACAAGGAGGAAGAGGCAAAAGAGTTATTGGAAGTTATTACAGCCAAAAGGTTAGAGACAGAACAGCAGCAAAAACTAGAAGAACAAGAACAATTATCAATTGAAAAATTACGCTTGGAAATGGAATTATCTAGGATCGCTAATCAGAGTGCTACTCAAAATAATGGTCAAACCTCACGTGTAAAATCTTTAGATGAAATAGTTAAAATGGTTAGGCTGTTAACTGTAAAGGTACCCAATCAATCAGACGGGTGGTACTATTTTTTTTCTAGTCTTGAAAAGGCTTTCGCTAGTGAAATGGTTAGCGACGAGTTAAAACCGAAGGTTTTGTTATGCATGTTAGGAGACAAAGTGTCAAACTTATTAGTTAACCTAGGCGAAGAAGAATTAAAAGATTATGAATCTTTAAAACAGGTTGTGCTGAAGGAGTATGAACCCTCACCAAAAATATGTTTAGAAAATTTTAGAAAGGCCAAACGTAACTCTGACGAAACTTTCTCTCAGTTCGCGTCCCGTTTAACATCGATGTGGTTATACTACTGTAAGTTAAGAGGTGCGAATGATTTTGAGTCAGTTAATCAACTGATCGTAGCAGATAAAATGTTTGAAATGTTGGATTCTGAGACGGCGACCCATATTGGTGTGCTCCAAGGAGAAGAATGGTACAAACCCAGGGACTTGGGCAAACAATGTGATATATTTTATGCTTCCAAAGGGAAATCTACGATGAACCTGAGAGAGCTAAATGGAATGATAGTGAAAAGAGAAGTTTTAATGGTAGTTGGGGTAAACAGCCATTTGGGGAGAAAAAGTCAGATAATTTTTCTTCTAGGAAAAAACTTTGATAAAGGTCAAGTAACTGAAATTAAAAAATTCGCTTGTTTCACCTGCGGGTCAGATAAACATTTTAAGCGGGATTGTCCGAAAAACAAAGAGGTAGATAATAAAAAAGACTTAATGTGAATAAGGTGTCAACAGAAGGGACGGAATTGGTAGATGGGACGGTAGCTGCTAGAGTTGATGTGCTAGGTAAAGTCATTCCTAGACGGGCTATTGAAGACAAATTAAGTAAATTAGTGAAAACATCTATCAGTGTAGATGGGAAGTTAGTCCATGCGTTATTGGATTCTGGTACGGAAATTACTGTTATCAAGAAAGACTTAGTTCCTGGAATATCGGTTGAAGGAGCTTCCACGATTTATTTGAAAGGTATTTTCGGTCCAGCGGTTAAATGTCCTTTAGTATATGTTCCAATTGGTCTTGCTACCGGTGGCCAGGTTAATGTGGTGCACCAGCAAGTGTTATGTGCTTTGGCAGAAGTTTTGGTAGAAGACGTGTTGCTTCCACCAGATGTTTTGGATATGTTGGGAGGAGCCCAGAGTGAAGAGAATTCACTGGCTCAAAGCTCTCAGGACCTGAGGGTTGACTCAGGAAATGTAGATGAAACCGAGGTTTCGTCGGGTATTCTGCCAGAGAAAGCACAGGAGCACATTGAGGATTCTCAAAGGAATATTATTTCATGTCGGAATGAAGTGGGAACATTGGGTACTAAGGATGAGGAGGTGACCGCTGAGATGGATAAAGGAATCATGGTGGCTGATAGTTTTCGTTCGAACAGGAGTGTTGTGCCGAGTTAGCATTGGTTTGGAAGTATGCTAAGGAAGGCAAAGGAAACTACTATGAAGTAGATGGATATCTATTTCGTAGGGATAAAATACTCGGGAGAGTATTGGGCAGCTGGTAATTCAAGTGCAGAAGAACTGAGGTGTTGAAACTAGCGCATACTTCCGTGTTCAGTAGTCACATGGGTCCCAAGAAGACGCTTGAACGAATAAAGTATTCTTTCTTTTGGGAGGGTCTGAGGGCCGATGTGAAGAAATTTTGTGAGTCATGTAAAGAATGTCAGCTCACTCGATCGGTTAGGATTAAAGACCAATCATCCAGTACACCTGTGGCAAGGCCTGAATTGCCATTTCAGGTGGGGAATATGGATCTGATAGGTCCAATTGATCCGCCAAGCTTAAAGGGACATAAATATATTTTATGTCTGGTTGATCAGCACACTAGGTGGGGTGAGGCTGTGCCGTTGACTAGTCTCAGTGCGAAGGTAACCTGTGAAGCTTGGTTAAACATATTTTCGAGAACCGAGATTTATCTTTTGTCCAAAAGGGAAGGTTTTGTAGAAAAGAATAGCGCAGCATCGTGGGTCACGGTACTGGATTTGTGGAAGTGGTATTTCTGTCGTTCTCTCACGAAGGGGTATGCCGTGTGCGTTATGCCGTTTGACATTTACATGACTAAAAAAGTGAGGTTTAAGATTGAATACACTTCTTATGGATGTAATTTAACGGCTCAGGTTTTAAGAATGTTAGAGCAGTTTGTTATATCTCGAATAGTCGATATAGACCTTCTGATGCAAATTTGGAAAAATCATGTAAAGAGAATTAATTTTGTATTAGGATGGGTTGGGTCGGAAATCATACTGGCCAAAGGCAAATTAGAGCCGTAGGAAAGTTTACTGTGTACTTAATATAGATTTAGTGAACTCATTGAGCATTCATTCATGAGTTAATGAAATAAAAATTGTCTAGATTAAGATAAAAACTGTAATGTATATATTTAGTGTTGTTTTTTTTTTTTGTATAATGTGTTTTCCATGTATCTGTTTGCAATCCCATTATAGTTTAGATCTTTCTGGGAACATAGTCACTTATTTCAATTGGGTGAACTATTAATATTATTTCATGTGTTTGTTTTAAAGGAACTAGAACAATCATCAAGACTTTTGACTGTTGAAATTATTGTGTGTTCTGTTTGTGAATTTTCTGTTTCACGGTTTGTGAATTTTCTGTTCCTGGTGTCTGAAATGGTAAAATCAGCCACAAGGGGCAAATTTTACTCTTAGGTGGGGCGTGTAAGGAACTACTGCCTGCACCTGGCAACAGGTCGAACAAGAGACGAGATAGAGAAGAGGATCTGGCAACGACAGAGGAGAAAAAGCTCGGAACGAGAGAGGAGAGGGTGACGAAGAAAGCCGGGGTCGTGAAAAGTAGACACGGCTGGACGATGTATCGTAATCCTGTAACATCTGAATATATTCTTGATTTTAAGAAATGTCCCATAGAAGGTATGGAATAAACAGTGGGACCAAATCCTGTCTGCAATTATTTTCTTGTCACAATTCGAACACGGTTGGAAAAGAACTCACGAGTTTACAGTATTGTTACTTTGACTCAATAAATATAATATTCAGTTGGAATATGGAACCTAGGAAAGAACCTAGTAATAGCAGATGCCCTATCAAGAGCACAACCCACCACTGATAATTTTGCTGGTGTTCTAGGCCAGGAGGCAACTGTGAGAATAAATCTGTTAACACAAGCTTCACCAACTAAGTGGGAGGAAATAGCAAGTCTAACAGCAGGTGATCCTGAAATGCAAGATGTGTTGTTTCACATTAATATTGATTGGCCACAGAAAAAGAAAACAAAAATAGCTGCACAACCTTATTGGCATTGCAATGAAGAATTATATTCCACAAAAGAAGGAATTATTTGCAGAGGACAACGACTAGTGGTACCAGTAAAAAGAAAAGAAATATTGAAGCTATTGCATGTGTCACACAAAGGTAGTTTAAAGTAAAATCAAAGCCAGGGAATATTTTTACTCGCCTAACTGGAATAGGGATGTTCAGGAATATGTGTCCAAATGCAAAATTTGCCAGAAATATCAAAGAGAAAACCAGAAGGAAATTCTTATCAATCCAGATATCCGAGGCAGACCTTGGCAAAAAGTTGCATGTGGTTTCTTTTGTTTAAAAGGCAAATAACATCTGTTAATGATAGATTATTTGTCCAAGTATGTTGAACTGAAACCACTTAACATTACAACAGCACAATCTGTCATTACAGTCATGAAATCCATGTATGCAACACATGGAATACCAGAAGAACTTGTGAGTGATGGTGAACTACCCTATAACTCAAATTTGATGATGAATTTCTTCCGAGAATGGGGAATTAAACATTATGTTACACCACCTCATTTTCCTAGAGCAAATGGACAAATAGAGAGAGCAGTGCAAACAGTAAAAAATTCTCTTACTAAAGCTGCAGAAGAGGGAAAAGATTTGTATGTTGTATTGCTTGACTACAGGATACAACCAGCAAAGGACATGCCATCACCAGCTGAACTTTTAATGGGAAGAAAGCTAAGAACATTTCTGCCATCACACCCAGGCCAATTAAAACTTACATTTGAGGTTGAAAGTGCAAGAGAAGCTTTGAGGAAAAGGCAGATAATTCAAAACAAATATGCTAACAAGCATGCAAAGTGTTACCTGTACTACCTAAAAATGCTAAAGTAGGGTTTAAACATAAAATGAAAGAGCGTTGGAAGCAAGGAACTATAATTCAAGTAGGTCCTCAACCTCGCTCATATATAACAAAAAGAGAGAATGGGAGTGGTTTCAGGAGAAACAGATTTCACATTCGACAAGACTACACTGAAAATGATAATCCACGTTTTTCAAGAACTGTCGAAGATCTCTATAACAGTGATGCTACTGAAATTTTTAGAAATCCAAATGATTCTGCAGACGGTGGAATAAATGCATCACCTAAAACAAACAGAAGCAATATTAACCAACAATTTCAGGTTCCAATTAAAACATTTAGTGAGCTGAGCAATACTGTGGTACGAAAGTGTTCGAGAAATATAGTGAAGCCTGTTCGCTGTAGAGTCAATTGAAAGAACTCTGACAAACATATTTTAAGCTTAATAATTAATCTAAGAGTTAAATTTAACAAACAATTTTAAAGTAAAACAAAAATTTTGTAAAATAGTTTAGGTAAGTTATTTGTCCTTAACAATTGGTTGCATTGTGTTGAGTAAACTTAAAATAAGCAATTGGTATTCATAGTTAAGTAATTGTATTAGATATTAATTGCATGTTAGATATTAGTTGTTACTTCTTAATAGATGGCGCCACATGTATTAAACCTATTTGTTTATGTTATGTAATCTAATAATAGGACGCCATTATTATTCCTGATGTAGAATGTGAAGCATCACGTAGCCTAAGCAAACTTAAAAAATAACTGTCCTTAAAAGCATCCTGTGGTTCTGACTATAATGTTATAGTCTCAATATGAACTACTATATATATATAAATGTTTTAAAAAAATTAAATTAAAAATAGACATAAATCACGAGTGTTATTCTTGCTTTTATTTCTTGTTGATTTAAAAATAGAAAACAGGGAAGCTGCGTTAGTAAAATTTTCACACCTTGATGTATTCATTGTCATGCATCTTGAAGGAAGTTGTGTGCACTATCAAAATTCTCATCAGGTAAAACAGGGGTGTCCAACACGCAAGCTGCATGTGACCCGCCAGTACGTAAGTTGCGGCCCGCTGACTCTTTTTAAAAAAAAAATTTAAGTATCAGATTTTTAAAGTTTTTTCATTTTTAAATTTATTTGAGGGGAAATTTATATATATATATATATATGGAGAGAGATCTACACAGTAGTGCACACAGGAATTTTTCAAGGGGGTGTCCTAGGTCGAAAGTTCACCATTCTTGTATCATGCCCCTTTTGATTTTGTCGATTTTCGGGAACACAGTAAAAAGCTATTTATTGAATAAATAATTAGCATTAATTAATAAAATTAATCATTAATAACAAATACTTAATTAAATTTTACGTACTATATACTTAGAATTATAATCAATCAGTAAAAAATCAAGGGCTTTGGGGGTTCCGGACCCCATGTGTGTGCCACTGCATCTACAATGTATTTGCCTGTTACCTGTTCTTGTTTTATAATAAATCCTTTTTGATAATAGAAATGCCCTTTAGATTAAAATAGATTTATATTTTATCAAACAGTTACATTTGATTTTACTATAGTAAATTACTTTTTAAATAAATTTCGAATTGCATTTTGCATATCCTTTACTATGGATGGTACATGATTCTCTATGTGTGGGACTTTCATTTCTACTCCTCCTTTTCTGTTTGGAGTGCCCTACAAGCAAGAGGCAGTCAGATATGTTTATTAAAGTTAAAAAAAAAATTAAGGACGGTTAAGATAGAGGGCAATGTATACTTAATCGTTTGTGAATGACAGCACAATCAAACTTCAACAATGACTAACGAAAGATCAATTCAAAAAGAACACCATAATTTTCAATAAAATGGCAAGAGAGAGTGTAATATTTTTAAAATTATTTGATCATTGCTTTATTATGTTATATAAGCATTATTATACTATCTATGTCTGTATACATGAAAAATGAAAACATTAATAATATATTCTGTTTTAAATTTTCATTCCAATAAATGTTTTTTTTGTTTCCAAATCTAATATAAAGGTACATATTTTTATGTGCAGCCCACAAGATTACAATGTTTTTACGAAGTGGCCCACAAGGTCATTTGGGTTGGACACCCCTGAGGTAAAATATCAAAATCTGACCATAGACATGATGAAAAGAACATATGTAACAATATGGTAATGATGAAAAAAATTATCCTTTCCATGCATGATGACAACTTTCAATTTTTATTTTTCGTGAACCTCCTTTCACCTGTCTTAAGAAATGAGATGATCCAGGCAATACTCAAGGTCAATTTGCACCACTCCAAAGCAGAAAGCTTACCTTAAAATCTAGCATGTAATGCATACCTGTACTTTCAAGCTCAATTTTTCATTTTAAGGCATATTTGTTGTATAATGCACACAACATTTTTTATCAATGAAACCTAAAAGGTATGTGTGCTATGTTCGTGTGTTTTAAATATTTTTTTGAGATATTAGTCCAAGCTTTGGAAAAAATAGCAAACTTCTAAAACTACAACCCTAAGTTCATAAGGAATGTCATTTTTTTTTTAAAGAAACAGTATTCTAATCTATGAAGTCTTAATTTTCTTATATTTTTAAAGCTTGCTTTTTTGCATCCAGTCACTGCATAACGTGTAACCCCTAAGTTTTGATCTTATTTTATATGTTAAGTGTGCGTTATAGGCCAGATTTTACGTTATAAAACTAAAACGAATTAGGGAAGTATTTTCTAAAGGTTCATATATATGCCAATGACAATTAGGACTTAGTAGTAATTCTTTGTATATGTGATTATTTAAATTAATCTCAGATTACCAATTTAATCAAAATATATCTGTAAAATATATCTTGTCTTGCTTATATATTATTTGATTATTCTGAACTATTTTTACATTCAGCGCATTTTATCCTTTTATGTAATTTAATAAAAAAAGATGTAATTTTAGAAAAAAATTCAGACTAAATGGTCATTCTACACGGATGGAAATGTGGGCAAAATGTAGCATTAAAGTGGTGATGATTTAGTTCTAAGCTTAACTTAACATTGGCACCGACAACCCTCTGTGTCGTGAATATCAACAGCCTGCAAACATGAGTGGGTGATACTAAAGCCTAGCCACCGCATTAAATTTATATATCTGTGTAATTTTTGTTTATGATTATTTCTTTTGTATTGTAGTTATTACTAATGCATGTAACTACCAATCTTGCAAGGCCTAATGTTATTAAAGATACTATTTTATTGTGCTGGCCACTTTTAAAGATATTTATTTTCCTCAAAATGTTCTATTTCATTTTATGTTCCTGATTAATCTTAGCTGTATTATGAGCATTAAGAAAGCATGATTACACTCTTTGAACCGTTTCGTTGCATCTGAAAAATTTTGGCTTCCCCATGTTGTTTATTAATTTTATGTTATTTTTAAAGGGTCAACTGTTGCCTCTCCTAATAAGTTTTGTATTTCCTGTTTGAACTCATTTATTATCTGCATTGTATCATTTTCTTACTTGAAATCTGGCAACTAAGTATAGTAGAGTTTTAGTTTAATTAAAAAATTCGCGGAATTTGTCCATTACGTTGTGTTAAGTTAATTTATATTATGTTCACGAAATAAGAATTTCAAGTGTATTTTTCATCTCGAAGATGTACGTATTACAACTATTCTGTCAAACTTCTTCATGTAAAAAGCCTCGTTATCAACTCTATCTTGTGAATGTGAAATAAAACGTATTTGAAAACCAAAGAAGCGATCTGAGTCGTAACATCTGGACCGGACTCAATAGAGAAGTCAAAGAAGAGGATCCTGTCCTTACAAAAGAAAAGGTTCTACAAAATCTGATGTCTTTCTTACGTCACGAAGTAGAAGGGGAAGAACACCGTTCTTTAACAGAAACTACATTTGGAAGTGCAATAAAACGGAAGGACTCTCATCAACAAGTACAGAAAGATGAACCTACTGCTGCTACTCTTTTTGCCAATACATCGGCAGGAAAAATTTGCTGTGTTTTCTGCGACCGCTCTCATCCAAGTCAAGATTGTCAAACTATCGTCCATGAATTATGAAGATAGAAAATCACAAGTTGTGCGCAAGAGGTGCTGCCTAGTCTGCCTGAAACCTGGTCATATTGCAAAGAAATGTCACAGTAATGTAAAATGTTTAATTTGTGAAAGAAGGCATTATGCATTGCTTTGCCCAGATTTACGAAAAGGTACGAGCTCTTACTCAAAAGGCAAAGTAGCTGATGAACAAAAATCTACAAAAAAAAGTCTTGCTGACAAATCTTCCATCAGAACGTGAAATATATTTGAAAACAATTACTGTCAGGCTATGTCACAAGGGCAAAGAATTGTGTGTACAAGCATTAATGGATGATGGTTCTCATCGTTCCTATATGGAAAAGAGTTTAGCTGCCGAGTTGAATCTTTCACTTCCCAGAAAGGAAATATTATCTCAAGGACTCTGGCGGTGAAATTTCTGCTGCTGCTGCTGCTGAACATGATAGATTTACTGTCACTGTTGAAAGTTTAGATGGGAAATATTCTACTTCAGTGTCTCTTCTCGATCAACCGAAGATCTGCTCCACTTTACCTAGAATACGTGATGAAAATTTACTTGCAGAGCTTGCTTCTCGAGGCATCAAGTTAACAGATGTTGGAAGAGATACGCCTCCCATAAGAATTCTTTTAGGGGCTGATGTGCTCAGAAGCATTCTAACTGGAAGAATAGAGATATTTACATCTGGAGTGTCAGCTGTAGAAACTTTATTCGGCTGGACAATTTCAGGATTAGGATAAAAGAAGCAAGTAGTAAACATGGTAACATTGACTTTGCAAAATATGGAGTTACCTAAGATCTGGGATTTAGAAGTTTTAGACATAAAGGATCCAGTAGAATGAAAAAACAAGACCCTTCTTGAAGAAGAAACTTTTATACATTTCAAGGAGACTATAAAAGTTGGGAGAAGACCGATGGTATGAAGTATCTTTACCTTGGCTGGCTGGGCACCCACCTGTATATGATATGTATGATGTAGCTGAATCTAGGCTACGTTCAGTAACAAAACGTCTACTGAAAGAAAATATTTACGAAGTCTATGATGATATTTTAAGACAATGGCAAAAGGAAAGTATAATAGAAGCTATACCGTAGACTGAAGTTTCGAAGCCAGGCCATTATCTTCCAAATAGACCAGTCATCAAATCATCAAGCTCTTAAACTAAAGTTTGCCCCATCTTTGATGCTTCTTTCAAACGTCCTGGGTATGCTTCTCTTAATGAATGTTTGAGTGTTGGGCCCAGTCTTTCGGAGCGGATTCCTTCACTTTTGTTAAGATTTCGTACAGGCACCATAGGAGTTATAGCTGATATAAAACAAGCCTTCTTACAGTTGGCTGTCAAACCTGAAGACCGTGATTATTTTTGAGATTCTTGTGGTGGAATACGGAAAATAAATCAAAATTAAAATTCTTTAGACATTGTCGAGTTGTCTTTGGAGTGACATCAAGCCCATTTCTCTTAAATGCTAGTATTCGTCACCGCCTTAATTCAGCTGAATTTCAACTTGAATCTTTTCAGCAGACTATCGAGAAACTTAAGAAAGGTTTCTATGTGGATAATTTAACAATTAGAGTGGGAAATCAAGAAGAATCGGTGAAGTTCAAGACACAAACAATGGAAATAATGACAGCAGCAACATTTGAATTAAGATGTTGGGCTCACACAGGAGTTCAAGATCAAGAAAGTCAAAATGTATTAGGTCTTAAATGGGATACAAAAACTGACGAGCTTTATTGCGTTAGTCCTGAAACTGATAATAGGATTCAATGAAAATATTTCCAAGAGAAAACTGCTTTCCATTGTTAACAGTATATATGACCCAATAGGATTTACCTCACCTGCTACACTTTTACCAAAAAGTTATTACTGCAAGAAGCCTGGCGAAACAAACTGGACTGGGACGAGGATTTGTCATTCGATTTGCAATTACGTTATCAACGATGGCTAAACATTTGAATCTTATCAAAAAATGTAGAATTCCTCGTAGGATGTTGCATGATACTTTCAAACAGGTTACCTTACACATATTTACGGATGCTTCGGCTATAGGATATGCCTGCTGTGCTTTTTTACGATGTGTAGAAGAAGACGAAGTGAATGTTTCATTAGTTTCAGCAAAGGCTAGAGTTGCTCCTGTTCAGAGACCAACAATTCCTCAACTAGAGCTTTTAGGAGCTACCATTGGAGCTAGAATTGCTTCAACTATATTATAAACTCTGAATTCGACTTTAAAGACGTATTTTTGGACTGATTCCATGACAGTATTAGGATGGATTATCAACTCGGAACCCCTAGAATACATTTGTGGGAAATAGAGTGAGAGAAATACGAGAATTGACAAATGTAGAAGATTGGAGATTTGTCCCTGGAGATCTCAATCCAGCAGATCAGCCTTCCCGTTCATGTGATTGGTCTCAACTTTTCCGGATCAATGGTGGGAGGGTCCAAAGTGGCTCTACGAAAGTTCAGAATGTTGGCCATACACTGAGATTACTCTTCCACAAGAAGCCCTTCTAGAAACGAAAATCTGTTGCAGTGAACTTAACTATTGATACCAACTATAATTTTGGAAATAAATTTTTGTATTTTTCCAGCTACCCAAAAATCATACGCATGACACCTTGGGTATTGAGATTTTGCCACAATCTCAAAGCAAATTCACACAAGTTGAAAAAGAGGCTAACATTTCAAGAAATTCAAATGGCCAAAGAAGCTGTAATACGAATAATACAAGTAGAATGGTCATCTGAAATGCAAGAGAAGTATAGCAAAACCATTCAGTTTTACGAAGAAAATAAAATATTGAAGGTTCGATCAAGACTTATACTTGGAGAAGACACTGAGGACTTTGTTAGACCCACTGTTCTTTCAGATCATCCCATTGTTAGAAGGCTCATAGAATATACTCATTAAACACTTAGGCACGCTGGAGTACAAACTACACTGTCTCATCTGTGTGAAAGATTCTGGATTCCTCGGTGCCGGAGGATTGTTAGAGAAGTTTTGCATAAGTGTTTGACTTGCAAGAGATATTCTTCAAAACCCCTAGTACCAAATGGTTCTGCTCCACTTCCTGTTGATAGAATAAATCGTGTTGCTTCTTTTGAAGTGACTGGAGCTGATTTAGCATGTCCCATATACTTGAAAGGAGGTCAAAAGGCATGGATAGTGATTTTTACGTGGACAGTGTATCGTGATATACATTTAGAATTAGTAACATCTATGTCTACTGAAGCATTTATGCAAGCTCTAAGACGATTTTTTGCAAGAAGAGGGGGAAGTTCTATTATATATACAGATAACGGAACAAACTTTGTTGGAACATCGAAAGCTCTCAACACGCTAAATTGGCCAGAAATAGTAGCTGAATGTGCGATTCAAAAGATCAAATGGAATTTCGATCCCCCATCCGCACCATGGTATGGAGGTTGGTGGGGAAGAATGATTCGCGTATTGTTAAGCAACTTTTGAGAAAAGTCTTAGGTTGTGCATGTGTGACTTACGTGGAAATGGAGACTTTGCTATGCGAGTGTGAAAGCATTGTCAATGGACGTCCACTCACATACATTTATGATGATCCTAATGAATTAAGGGTTATCAAACCTTCAGATTTCATACAAGACATAAAGGGAATTAAACTGTGGACTTAGACATCCTAGATGCTAGACATTTGTGAGAACGCATTCGCGTTACCTTCAAAACCTACGTTTTCAACTACGTCAACGAGTATTTAGCCAAGCTCATACGAAATCCACAATTATCTTTAAAACGACATAATTTGTCGCCTGGTGATATTGTTCTTATTGGCTCAGACAATACGAAACGCTTAAATTGGCCTTTGGGACGAGTCATGGAACTATTTAAAAGCAAGGATAATATCGAACGAGTAGTTAGATTACGTGTAGCAAATGGACAGATCATCTGTCCAATTCAACGAATCTACCCTCTGGAAATAGATTCTGCTGAATTTGCCAAAAGTGTTCCAGAGAATGTTGAAAGTGCTACAGACTGTTGATGATATTGATCACGAACCCATTCCTCCAGAGGAGCCATCTGATACACTTCATATAGAACAATCTCAGTCTGTGAAGAAAACAAGGTTTGGTTGACGTATTGTTCCTGTGAAACAATTGGACTTGTAAAATGAAATTATGACTGTAATTTCAGTGTGCATTTGATAATTGTAATATCAATTTAAATTTGCTTAGAAGTAGAAATGTGTGTTATATTCGTTAACTATTTAGATTTTTTAAGTATTGTAACTTTCATGTATATTTCATATAATTTCTTGTTTCATTTTGTATTGCTTTGGCTACATTTGCTTGCAATACAAAATGTGGGAGGATGTTTCCATTCCTAATAAGTTTTGTATTTCCTGTTTGAACTCATTTATTATCTGCATTGTACCGTTTTCTTACTTGAAATCTGGTAACTAAGTATATATATATAGTAGAGTTTTAGTTTAATTAAAAAAATTCGCGGAATTTGTCCATTACGTTGTGTTAAGTTAATTTACATTATGTTTACGAAATAAAGTATTTTAAGTGTATTTCATCTCGAAGTTGTACGTATTACAATTATTCTGTCAAACTTCTTCATGTAAATAGCCTCATTATCAACTCTGTCTTGTGAATGTGAAATAAAACGTATTTGAAAACCAAAGACGCGATCTGAGTCATAACAGTCAACAATGCAAAAACATTTGTACATATTTTGGTACTTAACAGTTGCAAGAACCTTGGGTTCGCACTGTTTTGCTTTTCCTTATTCTTTTTAACCTGAATGTTGGTTGTGCTTTGGCTACAATGTTCTCATCTGATGTTGATATCATAGCAGAAGGTAGTCAGCCCCAAAGTAAAGCTTGAAATTAAATCATCTTTAGCGGTACGTCTTGCCTACGTCCATCCTAATATTATGACAATTTGGTCTGGAAAAGGTTATTGCTTTTCTTCCTTTATTCGCTAATTCCATGTATCATTGGTGTAGTGTGAGTGATTGAATATTAATGTTGCACTGTTCAGCTACACGAGGGCTTTTGGCGACCAACCACGTAACTTCGAATTATGTTCAAGTTATGTGGACGACATCTGAGTTGGCACCCCTCTCCAAGCTACCACTCCAACGGAAGGACATTTCAGCTCTCGACAGATTTAACATGCATCGCTGCCCTGCACAGCTGGTCTTTAGTGGTACTGGGCTCGAACTCGTAACAAAGCCAGCCACGATCCGATACCTTGACCACTGGGCTTCCACAGCCCTTATCATGGTTGTAGCAAAATTTTACGAAAATATATAGCCTAGAACAAAAGAAAATAGCTCTCAATTCAGACTAATTGGGATTGTCAGATTGTTCGAATTTCAGGTATTTACCTATTAGTGTCACCATAGCTAAATTGGTGCCATGTGAATCACTCCTTGATATCAAAATCACAAAGATTTCTTTTGTAAGATTTTGGTGGGAAATAGCAGGATTCATGCGGTACCAGTTTGACTGCAGTGACACTAATACGCAAGAATACGAATTTTTATTTACATTGAAGATTTTCTGAGCCATTTATTGTAGTTTCATCAAAATTAGACCTTTATCTATTTAAGGTTGCTTTTCGGCTTGAATTAATGTTATAATTTCTACTATATGCTAGGTTACTTCATATTTATTTATTTTATTCATGTTTACATTTTTCATACATGATATTTTCCTTCCAAATTAAGACTTAGTTTTTCTTTTTTAGATAACTTTTTGATTAAACCTTTTATCTACTGTATTATGGTTTACTGCAGTTTTTTCATGCAGTATTTTTTTTTTTCATCACTACATTGAAAATTAAGAAATATACATAAGCAAAATACTCAACTTTGGGAAATTTAATCTGTTAGAGGTAATTAATTAAAAATATTCAACTGTAAAATTGATTATATACACTGTTCACTTAAAATAAATTGTTAAATCATTTTCTAAACTATATTTTCAATGACAGAAAATAAAAAGATTTTTGCTTTTCTTCTTTCATCAGCAAATTCAATGTTTTCTTCATTGTAGAAAAATATTGCTTGAAGTATAACAGAAAGAAAATGACACTAAATTCAAACTAATTGCTATTTACAGATTGGTAATATTGTAAACCATGTTTTTTTTTATGTCACTGTTTATGGCCTTATAATCTCTATGACCGATAAGATCTTATCTTTGTTTTAAGTGACAAAAAATCAGAATTTTTTTTTAACAAAATGCTATGATGAGGTGGACCTTGAAACCATATTCTCATATTTTCTTTTGACCTCATTTTTTGTCACAATTTAACTTTGCTTTTGACAATCTTGCAATCTATAAATATATCGTTTGTGATCAAAAAAGTGTTTGCAGAAAAATTATGCACCTTAAAAAGATTTAACCATATCTCCTTTTGGATTTCTTTAAAATTCAGTGTTGATGTGATTTTACATCTGATGGTTTAATGTTGCTTCTGTGATAATCTGTTTTTTATGTGGTTTTTTGGAGATCATATACATATTTTATGTGTTATCATACTGCCCATATATATATTTTTCAATTATTACTATAGTTATTTATGATTGTATGTACTCATTTATTTGCTCTTTGTAAAACTACAATTGCTAATAGAAATATTGCAAAAAAGTATTGTTTGAATAATTAATTTTTTAGCAACATGATTTATTGTTTGTATCATTCAGTACTGTTGATTTTAGATTATTTCCATGGGACCTATTTTAGATAGATTTTTTTTTTTTTAGTAGATACTTATTTAATTTGGTTAGCATTGAATTATATCTATTGAATTACAATTACAGTATTACACCATGCCTCATTTAATACTAATATAATTTTTTCATGTTGATGGCTTCCTTAATATTTCTTATTTATGATATTTTGTTTTTTATCAGTTTATCATCATTAATTTTTTCTTTCGGTTAATCTATTTCAAGTTATTTCACCCATAGTTCAATAGCAGATACTTACTACTGCTATTACTTTTCTGATATAATTTTATTTCTATTTGCATTCAGTCATTTCTGTTTACTTTATAGATTGCTAATTTCCTCTTTTACGTTCAAAAATATTTGTTTTTGTTAAATTATTATTTAATTTCAGGCCGAATTGTACTTTGTTTAAAATATTTGTAATTTAAACATTAATCAAAAAATAAAATATTTTAAATTTTTGGTTGTACTACTTTAGACAGAGTTTTATCCTCTCTAAAATAATATTATAATAGCTATAATAGGGGAATTTTATGTTTTTGAAACTTAACCCATGCCAAAAACGTGCATTTCGTTCAGTATATAATATACAAAATATATTATTACAATTATTTATAGAAAAATTGTTTTATAATTAATATAAAAAATTAATATATATCCAATATGTTGATTAAATTATTTTATAAATGTTTTTAAATATTTAATAAGTCTTAATCAATAAACGAGATTTTTTATATATTTTACAGTTATTTTTTAAGTAAACGGTATGTCACAACTAATTGCTCAGTGAGCATTTTTAATCAATTTTTTTTATTTCAAAACCTGTGAAGGAAATTATTGTAATGTAACGATTGATTGAGTAAATGAAAATACCAAACCCCTTTTATTATTTTACAGTCTAAGAAAATTATTATTCTTAAAACAATTGATATGTTAGTTTTGTATAATATACTTTTTTCGCCAGATACATGTTTAAATGATTTACTAAACACAGTGGAATGAAAAACAAATTATAATAAAATACTAAAATATTTTAATCAGGCAGTATTCTTTTGTTTTTGAATGTTTTTTTAGTGAATGTAAATGTATATATACGCTTTTCCCTATATATATATATATATATATATATATATATATGTATATATATATATAATATGTATAGGTATATAGTTTTTTTACACCTACATATGTTTAATAAAACATTCAAACGATCAGAAAAAAATCATTTCAATAGCTATCTGTAAGATTTTTTAATTCATGGTTTATAAATAATGTTGGGGGGATAGCTCTACACTAAAAATAAGCCACTGTAACGCCGGGCTATAGGGAGATAAAAGAAACATGTTTGACAATAGGAAGATGTGGAAGAAATTACGAAAAAGAGTTGTGCTGGCATCATGAAGTAAATTGGAGAGAGAAATTAAGTTATACCCTCGGGTTAAGCAGAGGGGAAAGAAACAAAAAAAAGTCAAAGTAATTTCAAAAAGGAATATCAAGGGGCTGATTTTGTGAAGGAAAGGGAAAATTTATAAAAGTAGAAAAAGTTTGCAACGCCAGGCCAAGCAAACCTCTATCTCCATAACAAACGAACGAACAAAAAAAAATCTTTCGCCTATCCACCTCACTAACGAGAGTAGTGTGGTGATATCTATATAAACCAGTTCTAGACATCAAGCGAAGACGATCATTTTGGCGTGATCGATAAAGTACTCGCGTTCACAGAATGGAAGGTGCCGGTTTGAATCTTCCTTCAGACTCAAGCTCATTTACTTCCTTCTGCATCTTCCATAAACCAACCATACCAATTCAATCTCAGTCACCTGAACCCATTTCTGCTACTGCTGCTGCCCCAGACCTCCTCAGAGGTCTAAATACCTCTGCCTCATCTTTATCAACTGAAACATGCCCATTTCCTACAACTTCTAATAAATTTGCCGCATTGTCAACTGAACAACCATCAGTTCCCTTACCAGAGTCTGCCGTTACTACTTCCAAGAGTGAAATAGAAGTACAGAAATTGAAACACAAATAGCTCCATATAGACTCAGAAAGTCAGCACCTACAGAATATGCAACAGATGAGGAAGATGAGCTCGAACCAAATCCTGCGGATAAGTACATCATGACGAAGTATTGGAGAAACAATCCTGACAAATATTTGAATGCAATAACTTCAACAGGATGTAGAAAAAACTAGCTGGTATACCTGTTCTTCGCACGGGTGAACTGAAAAAGCAAACAATGCAGATTGAAGGATAAAGAGGTTTTACTGAGTTAATTTTTTATGTGAATTGCAAAATAAACAAAAAAAGCTTTTTGCATATCTCAGCTGAACAAAAAAAAAAAAAAAAAAAAAAGAAGAAAGAAAAAAATAATGTTTTTGTTAAATTTTAAGTTTATTGATCTAATGGCTGATAAAAAGGATTTTTTTATTTATAAATCCCTGTAACTCTTTTGAGGGTCCATTTTTGAAAATACCTTCCTAAGCTGATCTCTGCTGAGCAAAAGTGACATATTGTTACAAATTTTGTGTAATAAACGCTTAAAATAGTGTAAATAATTTAAATCTGAAAGTGTAATTAGTTAATATTACTTTCTGTTATATTTAGTTTATGTTAAAATTGTAATATTCGGAAGCAACGCCGTTTCTTAAATTATAATGGCGATTCAATGAAAAATAAAGCGAAATGTTGGAGATAGAGTCAAGTTGGCTACTTTCATAGCTCGAGCTTTAGTAGAGCTTTTGGAAAGATAAGACTTATGCTTTCACAGCATAAATCTTAGTAGGTACTTTTTCTACAGTTCCAAAAAGCGCAGTAGCCGAGTGGTTAAGGTATCGGATCGTGGCTGACCTTGTCATGAGTTTGTGCCCAGTACCACACTAAAGACCCTCCTTGTAGGGGAGCGATGCACATTAACCCTTTATCTACCACATTATGATTTACTGCAGGGAAAAGAGCTGTACTCTTAAGAAAAGCCACTGTAATGCCGGGCTACAGAGAGATAAAAGAAACGTGTCTGACAATGGGAAGATGTGTAAGAAATTTCAAAAAAGGGAATTGTAAGGATGTTCATATAGAAATCATACATTCACAACAGGAAGTGCTGACAGCTAGAGAAGGGGAATTTCCATGACAATATGTTATATATTGAAAAATGTTCATACAACATAGGGGGTAAATGAAGGGGAAAGAAACCTGTCTGACAGTGAAAAAAGTAAAACAATTTTGAAAAAGGGAATTTTAATGATATGATTATAGTAATCACTCACCTTCCCCCCCATCGTATGCGTACACACACACACAAAAGTGCTGGCATCATGAAGGAAAAAGATAAATAAGTTATCCACTCGGTAAAAGCCCGAGTTAAGCTGAAAGGAAGGAAACAAAAGGTCAAAGTAATTTCGAAAAAGAATAATGGAAAGGAAAGGAAAAATTTATAGAAGTAGAGAAAGCCTGTTCAACACCAGGCCATGCAGCTAATCATAAAATAAATTTGTTGGAGATTGTTAATTTTTATGCATAAATCATGATTCTCATATTTTGATAAAATAGCGAGAAAGATTTTCAAATAAATGTATTAAATTTCATTTTGTTTTAACTATTCAATCAAGTTTTGTTTCAAACACTTGATAGTTGGAAATCATGGTATTGGAGCAAATATAAAAAAGTAATTTCAGAGTATAAATGGTGCAAATAATCTGTTAGCTGTTTGACTGATATCAATATGTTCAATTTTATTTAAACACTTAGTTTTACACAACTTTGAATGAAATTGTTTTAAATTTTATCTTTCTTTGTAAATTAAATATTATATTTAGAAAAGGAAATGTGTGTGGTTTTTTTTTATGCATAATATAATAGCTTTCTCTTTGTTACAATTCAGGATAGAGCTCTTAATACATTCCTTTAATGAATTTATAAAACAAAGCAATAATAATAATAATTAGACCAATTTTTCACAGAAACATAAAAAAAATTTTGCCCTGATTTTTGTAAACTATTTATTTTCAATGATTAAATGTTTGATAAATTGTGTAATGTGAATATTTTTCTAGTGAGTGATGTATGAAATTTTATATTAAGCTATTTTGTACTTTAAAAAAAGCAGTTATAGTCTAGTAATTACTGTTTAGACATCTTATGTTACAAATGGATGAATAATGTATTAAAAACTTTTTTTGTAATCATTTCTTCTAGTCCTATTGATAGAAACACATTTAATGTTTTTATAAGCCTTTATTTTTGTGCAAATTTTAAGTAATTAATCGCATTAAATGAGAAGAGGATTATATATATATCTCTTAAGTATATATCTTTTGCTTTTTAAAAATCAATTACACTTAATTTTTAAGCAATGTATGTTTTTTAATAAATATCAGCATATTACTTTTTATAATTTCTGAAGTAATTTCAGACTTTTACTTGGAAAAAATAGCCTTTGTTTTAATATTGATAATGCTTAGCATTGGCACTATATTTGTGTGTATAATATTTGGAACCTATTTTTATAACTATATTGTAGTGCTTAAATACATACATAATCAAATGTATTGTATAATTTTTGCCCTGTAGCATTAAAAACACTGAGTTTTATTATTGTAAGCTTAAAAAATATTGATATATATTTCTTTCTTTTATTGCATAGTTTTTGATTCTGAGCTGTCATTGAGGTCTACTCCATCTGTTTTGTTTGAAGACCTTAATTTGGAACTCTTGTCTTATAAACTCACCATAGGTAACTCACGTTATGAATATTTTTCAAACTTATAAAACATTTGTAGAAAAAAATAATATAATGATTTTTTTATATGTATGCAGATTATTTTTATAAAATTAATGTGATTTGGTGTTGTGTATAGTTTACATTTAAATATCTGTTGTTACTTGTGTGTCACCAGTAACATCAGATCAAGGCCCACGAAATTCCTCATGACAATCTCGGTTCCACCCCAATTTTGTGGGAGAACTTCCTGGGTGACATTTAAATGCGTGAATAGTTTTAATGATGCATAAAGATTAAATTAATATTGTTTGAAAAGATTATGTCATTTAAAAAAGTAGTTGTTTTTACTATAATCACATTAAAACATAGAAAATTTTATTTATTTTTTATTGTATAGAATTATGAATGTACTATTTGATAGGTAAAAAGGGTTTTTTCCTTTATTAGCTATCAAGTAATACTTTAATTACGATAGACCCAATCCTGCCATTTTTTATACTTTGTCCATACAATTTACAGTTTTCAACCTTTCATTATGCTTCTACACCTAGGTCATTCCTTTTTACTCATTTTTGCAAAATTTCCTTCATTTCCTGATGAGTTTTATATAAAACATAGCTGTTAAATAAGAGGACAAAAAACCTACTGCTAGTAAATTTTAAACAACTCATGAAGTTTGTCCCTCCTGCTTATCATATTTTGTTAGTTATTGTTGTCTAATTGATTCGAAGGCATGGTTTCGTTAAATGAAGAACCCTTCCCTTCTTTAGTAACTTTCTAGAAATCATTTTGTGCTTTGCTCATGTTTGTATAATTTACGCTTTATATGGCTGAACATTTTGATTTCATTGATTGTTCTCTTTAACCATGTTGCATTTTAAAGGCAAAATATACTTTCATTTAAAGAATATTGCAAAAAGGAATCCCATTATATTAAAAAACTTTACTACTTTTTTATAAAACTTTTCAAAGTTTATACAATAAAGGAACCTAAACACTTATAAACCTTTCATGTACTGGATGATTTTTGTGCTTATTCTTAGTCTTAACATAAAATTCTTCTGATTAGGCTGGTAACTTTCGTTTAGTTGTATGTGTAATATTCTTTTTATATGCAAACATAATCTAAAGGTTGAATTATTTCTGTACATTTTTATTTGTAGTCATTACTTGATTTTATGTAACTAATAGAAACTTTTAATGTATGCTCTTCAGTAATGTGTAAGAATAATTGCTTATGTTGAATGGTTCAAGGCTTTTCTTTTGATTGAATTTTAATCCTTTTAAGGATAGGTAGTTTATATAGCTGTCATTATTTATATTAAACAATAATGTATTGAACTCTATTAATCCTTTAAAATATTTTATGTAATCTGACTAAGTGAAATATTTATTGACAGTATGGATATTAAATATATTTTTATTTTAGGAACATTTGATTTATTATTATAATATAGAAAAACCAGCTTGTGTCCATTTGTGAAGTGTCATCTCCTGCTTTCTGTTAAAATTTACAGTGCTGTCAAAGATCAACCAATGTCTTAAAACACACAGTTTTTTTTTTCTTTTCATATGCAAGATAATTTTATGGACTATGAGTGATCTATGTTTAACAGCATTGTGTTTAACTATTAGGTAATCATAATATTGTAATTACCACGAATTAGTGTCATGTCTTAGATATTTACTTAATGTATCATATATATTTACTAAGTGCATTTTAGAGTATGAGGTTACTGATATATATGTATTTCCAGCCTTTTTTTAAAAGTATTTCTACTCTTAATTTTTTATTTGTGTAAAGACTTTTATTTATGCATTCATGTGAAACTAAAGATCTTGGTATGGCTTTTGAAATGAGTAGCTTTAAAAAATGTTTGCTTTAGATCCCCATTTACATTTTTTTTATGATGGGTATATTTGTGAATTTGAGAAAATAAAGTTGTACTTTTAACTTGTGTGTAAGCTAGTGGAATTGACTCTAGAACATGCTTGTCTAAAGATGCGGCCGAAAAACCTTTAAAATGCGGCCCAAACGCAAATAATGAAAATGATTTAATGTACACATTTTTATTAAAAAAAATGTTTGCAATATTTTTTATATATAATTGATTTTTTGACATTTATTTTGAAGTAAAAATTTAAATAAAACATCTTATTGTATATCATATCAGGGCAATTTATTTTGAAAAATAGAAAGAGTATTAAGCATTGTTATAAAAACCATGAACTATAAAAGAGCAAAAGGATGTAATCCTAGACAATTTCAAGAGTTTCTTAAGGTAAAGGACACTGAATTTGCAAATGTTACTTATACGAAAGTAAGATGGCTCAGTAAGAGGAAAATGCTCAAAAGATTTTACGATTTGAGAACTGAAATAAAAATATTTATGGAAACAAAAGGGAAACCTGTGACTGAATTTGAAGACTAAGATTGTGTTTTAGATTTAGCTTTTTTTAGTAGACTTAACAGAACATTTGAATGATTTAAATTTCGGGCTTCAAGGTAAAAATCAAGAATTAATTGCAGCATTTCTAGACTATATTATCGATTTTGTGTCACATAGCAACAGATTAAAGTATTTAAGCATTTTTCTTTGTGATAGGCCGTGTGTAGACTAGTGGTTAGAGCATCGGACTTTAAATCTTCGATGCATGCCACCAAATACCTTCCGAGTGCAGAGTAACAGTGGGTCCATAGTCTTGTGGGCTTAATCACGAGCGCAGGAACTGGAGAATATTTCCCTCCCCTTCAGTTCATATGCAGAAATTGTGGAGGTGGAGATAGAGGTCGTGTCGCCATCTATCGTCCCTTCGGGGAGTTTCTCCGAGCTAAAATCGCACTGTCACCTGTTTGGTGCTCAAGGCCAACGACAGGCGTACCTCTCGCACTTGCCACGATGAATTTCGTGGGCCTCGATCTGACTACGTCAGACAGGTGGCATTAGCCACAACAACAACAAGAATTTTACTAAAGAGGGAAATCTATCAATATGAAGAAACCTGAATTAAATTTGATGTTGATGTTTACAATTCATGAAATACCCTTCAGAGGCTCTAACAAAAACAGAAGCAAAAATTTTTTGAAAATTTAAAAAAAATTTTTTAAGAATATAAATTTTACAATAGAAAAAGATTTATATATAAAGTTGACTCACACAAAATGGCATCTTTTAGAAATTCTGAATTTTTTGGTTTTGAAACAATGAAAAGGTCTATGTGAAAGTTAGTAATATCTGCAATATATATCACTTAAAAAAGCTGATAAATATCTACAAAATATTGATTTTAGGGTTATTAATAATAAGAAGTATAGCCCTATGACAATGAAAATATCTTAAAATTTTTTGAGAAGATTAAAATTTTTTTGGCTTGTTAATTTTTATTTATTGCAACTAGGTTTTCTGATTTCCCGGGAAATCATGGGAATGTAATTGTTGTTCCCAAAAAATTTAAAAACAAGTTATTTTTAAATAAAATTACTACTTATTTATATGAGCTAAAAAGTACAAAAAATATATAATAAATTTATTATTTATTTTTAAAATAGGATTTCAGAAAGCATAAGCAATTTATACTTTTATCACTCAGCCTAGTTCTAAGCTTTGTGGCGAACAATCCGGATGTAGAAAATGCTCTTTCCTCTTCAAAGCTGATGATGGAATTGTTGTTTTTAAAACCTCAAATAGTTTTGTAATATCTGTTGATGGATTTTCGGTTGAGTCAAACAACTGCATCTCTTGTTTCATGATTTTGTTGAAAGTAGTACTTTTGTTTTAGAGTAAGTTGCTTTCTCTAATTTTTCCCCCTGAGGGGGATCACCTTCTTTAGGTGAGTACGGGTGTCACAATCCCTAGGTGCCTTAGTGATCTTTTTCTTTTTTCAAGGGTTTACTGTCTTTGGTAAATACGGGTGTCGCGACCTCGTGAAACCCTAGTGATCTTTCTCTATTTTCGACCCTCTTTCTTGTTGTTCCATTCATACTATTCTTTTCACGTCTAGACTACAGACAAATAATTCGAAGTCTACAATAAATGATTGTTTTGTTATTAGATTTCTAATTATTCATTATTAATAACATTCTTTTTGTTTTTATTTTGTATTACTTAAAATTAGCCTAATCTTTTCGATTATTTATTTTTATATTTGTAATATTAATTATTTACCTTTTGACTAACACCTTTGGTTCTCCGACTCGCATCTTTCCTGTTGGAGGCGTTCCGTAAGGAGGAAATTGGTGTCCTGGGGATTCCTTTGCATTCCCTTTTGCCCACGCTTTGCTGTAGATGGGAGGCAGGCGTGAGCCCACTCCTGTCAATTGGCTGGTGTGTCCCTGAAGAGACTGCTGTAGGATTAGTGCTGCAGAAAAGGGGTGGCAGGTTTACCCGTTGGATCCTCGCCCTGATGCTGTAGCATTATATTCTGCATGTACTCCAGGTAAGCGGTAAGCTGGGGGGGTCCTCTCTGGTTTTTGCCAGATGGCCAGCACACTGCCTCCCTTGTTGGACTCCCTGGTGGGTGGAGGCAAGCCAGAACGACATTGTTTTTGCTTTTATGGATTCAATGCTGCTGTGCCCAGGTAAAGGAATTGTTTTACCCAACCTAAACATTGGCAAAATTTGTAAACACATTCACGATTTTTAATTTTATCTCTGCCAAACAATGATATGATGAAAAAGTCGCCATTTTCTATTCACATAGCACTAATTGGAATAGGTGGCGAACCTAAATCAGTAAAACGTTTATGATCGGGTGATATATTAATTGAAACAAGCTTTGCTGAAGTCTTTTTTGCTTGCAAATCTTTTCTCGATTCTCCTCTAACAATAAGTTCTCACAAATCACTTAATACTTCTTGCTGTGTCATTTCTGAACCTGACTTGTTGAACACTCCTGAAGCTGAAAGTCTTGATGGGTTCTCTGATCAGGGTGTAATTCAGGTTAGAAAAATTACTAAAAAAAAGATGCTACAATTATTCCTACAAAACATTGAATAGCCCGAATCTACAGAAAACAATAAAAGCTGGTTACTTAAACTGTAAGATCCGTTCATACATTCCGAATCCTCTGTGCTGCTTTAAATGCCAGAAGTTTGGACACCTGCAGACTGCCTGCTGTGGACAATTGACATGCTCTAGATTTGCAACTATTGGGCAATCTGGAGCAGAAATGCGTTAATTGTTCCCAGCCTCATTCTGCCGATTCAAAATTATGCACGAAATGGAAGACAGAAAAACAAATCCAAGAATTGAAAATAAATAAAAATATATATTTAGAAGCAAGAAAATATTATTAACCCCACAATTATTCCAAAGCTACGAGTTGCCAAATGCTTAACTGCAAGTACAGCAGCCCAAACAGATGAAACCATTGCAAATATAATATGTCCACCATTAAAATTACTACAACCTTTAATATCCATTCCAAAACCAACAATGTCTTCCGAAATTCCTGCTGTTACCATATCATCTACCTCAACTCGGGCACACCTTTTACCACCCACATCTTGTTTTCCAGCTACATTATCAAAATCTTAGTCACCTATTCCTTTACTTATTACTGCTTCTTCCTCATCCAATCAAGCACTTTTACCCTACACAAGTTCAATGTTTACAACCTTATCAACTGAAACACATTCCTGTGTTATAGAAACTACCACATCCAGTAGCATACCTCCTACAATTACACCTACTTTTTCCCAAGCTTCAAAACCACTTAAAAAATTGCCCTCCTAAAAGCAGATCTAGAACTATAGAATTAAAATGGCTCCTCATAAACCTAGGAATTCAGCACCTATTGAATACACAACAGATGAGGAAGACATGATAGTATAGGACATGGAAGAAGAGATAGAATCACAATACCTTAGGGGAAATAAAAAAGGATATTCTAAAATATACCTATACATATAACCCCTACCAAATATAAAAAGTGACATTTCTCAGTCGTCATATCTATATGTTATCTTTACTTTATGCATCACTTTGTTTAAAACCTATTCGTCATTTTAAGATCTTTTTTGGCTTGGTGGGGGTAATCCCCCACCAAAATTTGTTTGCTTTTAGCATTAGAATACGTTTTTTATGTGTGTTTTGATATTTTAAATTTTATTGAAAGTGTATTGTCATTAATATTAGATATCTTAACAATTGTTTTCATGTTTCAATAAATGTTTGGCGCCGCTTAGCCAGATTTGGCTCTTGTGCCATAAAACCAAACATTCACTCATTCTCTAATTTTTCATCCAACGTCGGGGGTTTTTCTTTCAAAATCTCCATGCTCTCTTCTGTGTTCGAAGGGTTGGATATTGATTTCTCTTCGCAGAAAAGCCTTGTTAAAGCTAAATGTGTGTGGTGGTATATAGATACACTGGTATGGTGTGTGGGTGTTGATCTGGAAAGTAATACTAGAGTCCAGGCTTGTCTTTTCCTGGATTTATTCATAACATTGCGATAAACTTCAATAGAACAAAGCTTAATAATTGTACAAAAAATTAAGTCTTCAAGTTAACTATTAAACTGAAAATATTCTAGAAAACAACAGCACTCCTAGAAGCCAAGATGAAGATTTTAAATAGAAAATATCTGAGATAAAAACAACAGAAGCCAGGTTCCGAATCTCGTAGGATCAGCTACATATCGTTTTCATCGGGATACAACCACGGGGGTTTGAGCGCAGTGACCGATACGCTCCACCCACGCAGGGGACGATAATTCACAACCTCCTGCCCTCGGATGAACCAAAGGGGTTGCATAACATTTTCCATGTATTCAAGCAATTAAATTTTTAAATCAAGCATTTTGGTTTCTAGCAAAGTTAAATTTTAAAAATATTATACAAATTAAATATTCTAACAAATTTCAATGCACTAATAAGAAACAACACTTAAACGACAAACTATCCTACAATTTAAGAAAAGAAAAAAAAAGATTATACATTATACAAATTTTAAACATTGTCAAGGAAATTATACATTATAAATTTTCTAACCTATTAATAAGTCACTGATCAAGCTACTTATTAATGCTTGAAGTAAGCAAGAATTAAGTGAGTAACACATTATTAATAATAAATCAACTCAAAACTTCAGAAATTTTCGTATAACAATACACATTAAGAAAATATATAATAGTTCAATACACAATTTTCAAGAATCATTCTAGCTAAAGCAACATTTAAGAATAAAATACTAAACTGCATTGAATCTAAACAAATACACATTATAAAACAAATGTTTCAAATAAAATTATTTACATTAATAAGCATTCAAAATATCATTATAAAATTATGTTATTCAAGAATGAGTACATGAGAACCTTGATATTTACAATGACAACAAATGTTATATATCAGTCCTGAATTTCTAAATTATGCAACAATTGTACAGGACGTTTAATTATGTAGTAACTGGTCTTGATTTAGCATCTGCATGGTTTAACACTTTCCACATTTGTTGAAGCTCCAGTTCAGCACGTTTAAACAAACGGGCGTTATTTGATATCACCGTGAAACACAAAGTGCGTCGAAAAGCAAACAGAAATGTTTCAGTAGTCATACTACCGACCAGCTCTAGACAGTAGCGCACACAGAAATTTTTGAAGGAAGGTGGGGGGGGCTCGAAAGTTCACCATTCTTGTATCAGGATACTTTTTATTTTGTCGATTTTCGGGAACGAAACACAGCAAAAAACTAATTATTGAATAAATAATTAGCATTAATTAATAAAATTAATCATTAATAACAAATACTTAATTAAATTTTACGTACTATATACTTAGAATTATAATCAATCTTGGAAAAAATCAAGGGCTTTCGGGGGGTCCGACCCCCAGCCCGCCCCCCCTTGTTTGCGCCACTAGCTCTAGATGAATACTTGTTGCGCCACACGTAATTAACAGTATGTACTGTTTGGCATCTCTGTTTTTTTCGAATAACGGTTTCGCAAAATCTATCCCTACAACTGAAAAGGGAGGTGATTGCGTCACGCGGATGTCTGGAAGAGGAGCAATAACTGACTTCCCGGATTAGAGTTAAATCTCTTACAAGTAATGCACTTTTTTATATAGGAGAGACTTTATAGTCTGACGAGCTTTCAAAATCCAGTATTTCTCTCTCCTGCTCCAATGTGAATGACCACAATGAAATACCCGTTTATGTGACTCCCAAATTAACAATTCAGTTAACCTAGACTTGGAAGGAAGAATAATAGGATGTTTCTCATTCGCTGATAAACGAGTTGTTTTTCCTAGTCTTCCTGTGACTCGCAGAAACTCATTGTCATCCAGGAAAGGGTTCAAGCACAACAACTTCGAGTCCTAGTTGTAAAGTTTTATTACTTTTCAAGCAAGTAATTTCACTGGTGTAAAAATCATTTTGAGTTACTTTCAGCCAAAATATTTCTGCATTGGAGAGCTCTTCCGCTGCTAGAGGACCCTTTACGTTGTCTTTCTCTCTAAGTGAGTTCACAAAACGAAAAATATTAGCTGTAATTCTTAATACTTTAAGCAAACTACTATATTTGTCTGGATCGATAATTCTCTCGTGTGTAATGATTTTCTCTGTTGAAGGATACATTTCGTTTTCTTGAAAATCCCTGGCATAATATTCTTCATTGTTTTTGTTTTTTGCAAAAGGTTTCTCTGAATTTGGGTACAATTGATTACCCACTTTATCACTAGCATAACGTTGACCCAAACGATCCTTGACAAACGGTTTCTTTCTTTTGGAGTGATATTCGCTACCATTTCTATGTCTGGGATAATTTTCCTCCATCATGTCGGTGGAAAAAATATTCTTTTTCAATCTTGTCTTTTAACGATTGTCCAGTACTAAAAACCCATGAACAATTGATTGATCTGCTCAAAGCGTGGCGTAAAGATCACCCTTTTGCTGACAAGTGTTCAGTGTGCAAGACACTTTTACCCCCTGTTCCTTACACCTTGTGCTGTGGACATTTTTATTACAACAATCAACTTAAAACGTATCCCGTTCAATCTTTTGCCGTACAATCCCCTAAATATGCGTTTGAACTACCCATTTTGAAACGTTTAAAGGCTGAAGCTAAATTAAAACTGGATCAACGTTTTTTAGTGTTGCCTGATCCCATTTTTTGACAAGTAGTGTCCACCTTGGTGTATGAAAAGATTATGAAGTTTGTGCAAGGCTTACCCATGACCTGTCGGACCAAAACTGTTCAATCTCCAAGCAAGGTGGGTTTATTTTACAAACAGATTTTGGAAGCCCCTCTGAATTATGGTAGTTTACAGCGTCGGTCGTGTGGAAAATACACCTTGATTCGACAAGTGGCTTTTGGGAAAAGGTGCACCTGATCCATGAGGGGAATGATTGTGCCGGTTGCCAGTTTACGCCCCAATCAAATCCAACTTCCAGTCCACGTGGTGAAAAAATTTAATATCCAAAATCAATGGATTATTTTAAATAGGATGCTCTCTTTACAACCGGGAAATTTTATTGCTTTAAAAGTCAGTTCCCCTGGTTGGGAATATGATTGTTTTGGCATTCCTTTAGAAGTGGTGCAAGCCATGAACACTGATTTTGATGGGGATTAATGCAATTTGTATTTGGTACAGAATGTGCAACCATTTTGAATCGAGAATTTCAATTGGGGTGTTTTGTCATGCAAGGACTGAAACTGACTCCGACTCAAGACATGTTGGTCATGTATTTTTCCAAATTTAAAAATATTCATTTTTTACCTTATAAATAGAGAGGGATTTAAGCAAAACCTTTCAAGTCTTGTATGATTGTTATGGCTCTCAACAAACCTTTGAGTACATTGATCAAATGCGACAATTTTTCTTGGATGTCTTGCAAAGACAAATGTGTTTTGCGTTGACTTTGCAAGAAATGCAAGCCTTGTATGAATGGGAACGCGAGTCTTTGGAAGTGTTTCAACAAATGTCCAAGACGAGTAGTGGATGTTTAGTGACCCAAGTGTTGTCGCTAGCCAAAGGTAGTTTTGAGAACTTGTATCAAATGTTTGGATCCATCGGGTACCAAAACGACGTATTTGTAAAACATTCGTTTTGGGAAGGATTAAGAGCCAATGAGGGCGTTGTGCATGCCAAAACGGCTACCGAGGCACTGAGTAACGCATCCAAGATTTGGGAACCTGGATATAGTTATTATAAAATGGTATACAATTTACAAGGACTGTATGTGGATTACAAAGGACGTTTAATGGATGGAGAGACGGTGATTGAAAATGATGTATTGAATTTATTTCATTATACAGATGTCATGTCTGAGGAAGGATTTCAGCATCTATTGGACACGACATTGCAATACAGAAAGAATGGAATCAAGGAGACAATACGATGATCCACTTGTGGCTAGATCTGATATACCAGAGAATCCATTGGAGCGATGAACGGATATTAAGGTAACAGAACACCTTCGAAGAAAATTTTTTGAATTAACCCGAATTTTGCCTGTAAATGCATATTGTATGACCTTATGGGTCTCTAAAATTAGAAAAATACCCAAGAAAAGTTTTGCTAGTGTACATTTTTAGAGTCAAAGGGGTATTTTATAAAAAAAAATAAGCAAAAATAAGATTTTACGCAAAACATGATAACTGAAAATAAAATAAATATATTGACATTTTGTAAATTGAATAATATAGCATACAACCTTATCTAGGGAATAGACTCTTATTTTGGTAATATAACTATTACGTGGGAAGTTATTGTGTTTCGAGCTTCTATACGTTGACATTTTCTTTAAAAGCTATTGTAGTTTTCATTTTATTGCTATATAAAAAAATTTCTACTCAACACAAACTCTTAAGAAAGGTCTATTCCCTGTATAAGTATTTAAAAAACATACATGTAAAATTTTTATTTCATTCAAGCATAATTTTTTGAGATATTGTGTTTTGCGGTAAGAAAAAATGTGAAAAAACTCATTTTGAGAAAATGACAAAAATAACATTAAACTATTCTGATTACAAGAAAAACACTTACTTTTTTTCTTATTAAAATACACCAGATTTATAATCCTTTCCCTCTTTAACTTCTAAAACACTATTTTTTTTCTTTTTAAGTGCTCTTAAAATTTTTCTGTGTTTCTTTGTTTTGGGGTCTGCGTTATGAATCGATTCACAGATTCTGCATCTATCTAAATGTTTATACACTTTTGAAGAAAATTTTTTGAATTAACCTGAATTTTGCCAGTAAATGCATATTTTATGACCTTATGGGTCTCTAAAATTAGAAAACACCCAAGAAAAGTTTTATTAGTGCACATTTTTACTATCAAAGGGGTATTTTATAAAAAAAGCAAAAATAAGATTTTATGCTAAACATAACTAAAAATAAAATAAATATATTGACATTTTGTAAATTGAATAATATAGCATACAACCTTTTCTAGGGAATAGACTCTTATTTTGGTAATATGACCATTAAGTGGGAAGTTATTGTGTTTCGAACTTCTATATACGTTGAAATTTTCTTAAAAGCTATTGTAATTTTTACTTTATTGCTATATAAAAAAATTTCTACTCAACACAAAATCTTAAGAATGGTCTTTTCCCTATATAAGTATTTAAAAAACATACATATAAAATTTTTATTTCATTCAAGCATAACTTTTTGAGATATTGTGTTTTGTGGTAAGAAAAAATGTAAAAAAACTCATTTTGAGAAAACGACAAAAATAACATTAAACTATTCTGATTACAAGAAAAACACTTAATTTTTTTCTTATTAAAATGCACCAGATTTATAATTCTCCCCATCTTTGACTTCTAAAACACTAATTTTTTTTCTTTTTAAGTGCTCTTATAATTTTCCTGTTTTTCTTTGTTTTGGGGTCTGCATTATGAATTGATTCACGGATTCTGCATTTATCTAAATGTTTATATCCCCGTAAGGTAAACACCCCAGGGTTTTCTATATTCATTTTATTAAAAACTTTTAGACACCCATTTAATCCTTTATTGAAGTGTATAATAGCATTATACGACCCAAATTTAATTGTTTTGAGCGAAACAAAACTTCCTTTTGCCGAACTATTCCATTAAAACACTCGTTGGCATTTTGCGTGCGTCCATGCAAGCACTTACTTAATATCTGTTTGTCGTATAGTTCTAAATATACTGGTTTAATTTTATTTAAAACATCATTTGATATACCAGCATATTTTTTGTGGAACATTGTGTTCCATTAGCCATCCCCCGCTGAAAATAACATCAGCTTTCTTTCCCTATTTCTTGACCATGCATCGGTTTCTTATTACTTGATGCACAGTCATATAACGCAGCAATTACATTTTGCTGCATGGCATTTAAGTTACCGACATTGCTGTGAACAGAAATTCCGTAATAGTTTTGAAGTATGTCAATAAAATTATCAGTTAATTTGCCTTTACCAGACAGTCCTTTAGTTTTAGTTTTCACAGACGTGAACCCACTCTCTTTTGTACATGGCCAATGCACTCAAACTTGGTCACACTGTTTAATCTATAAGTGTCTTTTACACTCATGAAAGCTTTTGAGTCGCCATCCCCATAATATTGAGTGTAATGCAGTCTGCGGTTTTTTTCAGATCGAAGAAATATTCGGGAAGCCCCCACAATTTCCATTTTTGATGAAGAGCCTGTGAAATTACACTGACATATGTGGTCGGCTTTTGACGACTCATGTTCAAAGTTTCTTGGCATAGTCTGAAGTCTCTTACATGTTGGACAGTAGGACGACATAACTTCTATGTCTAACACCATACCAGTATCAACTGATATTGCAGCAACGCAGCCATTCATAGATGTATAGCCTCTTCGCTGTCATGTGCCATCCACCGATATGCCACATTTTACAATATAGGATGAGAGATTTTGTTTTTTCTCCACAATTTCAGTAGCAGCTTTTATCATGGATTCCTCAGCTACTTCTTGAACCACTTTTAAAAGCTTTGCATCCTGATATTTGTAAGCAGTTTTGGTTAGTCGAGGCAAATTTAATGTTGAGCATAATTTAAATGCCCCAGCAAAACCTTTGCCTATCTGCCGCATATCATATACTAGCCTGGTATTTATGACAGGTGCACTACAACTTTTTTGATGAAGCAAATGCAAAAAAAAAAAGTCACAACACTTACATTTTAGTGTAAAATGGGAGCACAATCCATATCTGGAATCCTCGAATAGTTCTACTTTTTCAGCAAAATATTTTGGGCAGCAAAGTTGAGCAAAAGCTTCCACAATAAATTCAAGGTCAACGATTCTGTTACCAAACACAGGACCAGGCAATTATTTCTTCTGCAGTTGACAAACTCTCATTTCCCAACAGCTGACAGTACATTCAGGAACTGCTGAAGTGCTATTATTTTTCGAAGTGTTTGTGAATTTATTACCATAAAATTGCCGCTTGCGCTTTTTAGCAATACTTTTAACTATTTTTAAGTTAAAATAAAACAATCAAATAAACTTTTTTACGCTGTCAATTCTTTCAGCGTGAAAATCAAACGCATATATAAACAAAGTCAAAACAACAAACTTGCTGCCAGGTTTTACACATAAAAAAGGAAAAATGTATTTCCAAATACATTTATATTTATTCTTAAATGTTCTATTTTAATTTCTGACTAAATATTTGTATATTAATTATAATATTTCATGTCATATACTATGAAAGAGAAACGTAAACAAACAACTCGGCCACTTCCGGTTAGAAGAAACTATTTCGGGTCCGAGAAATTTATGATTAAGTAATATTGAAAAAACTGTAACTCGGCTTCTAATTAAGATAGAAACAAAATTTAAACAGATTTACAAAGATAAAAGATTGAACTTTAATATAAGACCAAAAACGAAAAATCGATATTTTGACCAAAAATTGAGTTTTAGAGGTGTTCTGTCATCTTAAGCCTAGGAAGGCAACTTTGGGACAGGTGTTGTTTTCAAATTCTAAGCAATTGTTGATAAATATTTTTAGTATGGTGAAAAGAATCTTATGGTAAAAAAAAAAAAAAAAAATTTTTTATACTTTAAGTATGCTACGTGCTATCAGCAAAAATGTTTGCAAGAAATAGATACTCAAGAACATAGCTTCACAATGTTACCACTTGCTTTGTTGAAATGGAAAAGTCGAGACGTATCACCCAAGAGCCATAGTTTATTTGTTGATTTTAATCAAATCCATGTGCGCAACTTGTTTTTATTTGTTTTATGGCGCAACTTGTTTTATGGATCAACATGTGGTGGAGTTTGCAAATTGCTCAAGACGGGGCAAACAGTTGGCATGGCAAACAAACATTGAATAGAAAATGGAGACGTTTCACAGACGAAACTGACTCTCTTGAAAGTGACTATGTCAGCATGGAGTTGCAAAAAGAAGAATGCAATGAAAAGTAAAAAAAAATTTTTTTAAAGATAAATAGTTTATATATATATATATATATATATATATATAAATGTCAGTGAGTACATGTCTCTTTCATACTGTGAGTCAAGTCTACATTGTGTGATGGATCAAATTGAATCTCAACCCAATGTGAGGAGATGCTTTCATTGCAATCATCGCCTAGTCCAAGTCTATTGGCTTCAAATGGTCTTTTGTTTAATGCCCTTTCTTCCAATGAGGTCCAACCACATACTGAAGTGGAGCCATCCAACACTGAATTGGTGCAACACGTTGAAGCACTAGATACTGAGGTGCTTCGACATTCGCCGAATCATGAACCATCCCTGGACAGTATTGAAATTCTCCCAACTAATCTCTCTCTCAATTTCAGCCATATGCCTGTCAGTGTTCATTGCATCTCACCTCGTAAAGTCATTTCACCGATTCAAATGCAAGGTTTAAGTAATATGTCACTGTGACTGGAAAATCAACACCGAAATTTGTTTTTTCTGATTCTTAAGTTTAGAAGCACAGTCATTCTTCCAAAACATTTTGGATTTTCAAGCAATACGTTACAAGTGCCTAAAGAAACATGCATTTTGGTGAATAATGTAAACTCTCCCACTCTCAAAATGAAAATTGTCGAGCCTACCGTATTGTTTACGTTCCAAAATCAGCAGGGGAGAAATCCTAGTGAATGTGAATTATTGCAAATGTTTTTTCCATCAATTAGTTTTATTGGTCAAAAGATATTACATTCGAACCTTGTTTGTAGTTACCCATATCAACCCCTTCAAATCCATTTGGACACGAGTCCGTAAAAATTCTGCTTTTAAAGCCCTTGTAAAAATGTAGTACAGTTGCATTGATAAATTAGATCCTTTTACAGCAGAGGTGGCCTCCCCTGCGATTTTTTAAGCGAAACCAAATGATTAACATTGAAAATTTTAATAATTGGTACCCTTTGGCCCATTATATGACTACTCCAAACATGTTTCAATTTTTCAAACGCGATCCCTCCATTGTGTTTGGATGGACCTTGTTTTAAATCATGAAACGTTCCTCCCAACATGTCATTTCTCCTCAGCATCCTGCAACCGATTTTTACACGTGTCAAACGACCATGAGTGATACGGATCCGGTTAGAATTGCTTGACGTATTATAAATTCCAAAGTGGAATATGTCTCTGTCATGATTTTGTCTTATACCAAAGAATGGTTTTTGGATACCAACAACATGTCTTGCTGTTTTGTTCCCACGGAACGATATGCCATGTGCCGGTATTGGTTTCCTTTGTTGAAAGAGAGACAAAACGACATGGGAAAATTTTGGGCTGGGATGGTATCTATCCAGCCTTTTGGAGAATTCTATCCATTTGACATCTCTGATTGATTGGGTATCTATTCAATCGTCAGAACCGTATTCGAAATGATTTGATGCAAATTTATAAAATTTTGGTTGGAGATGTGAAATCAAGATGGTCTTAAAGACGTTAGTGAATGCCATCTTACAATCTCAACGTGATCCTTACAATTTGTTTCATGTACAATTGGTGCAGATTTTAAAAAAAGGACATTTCTCGTGATGTGACGGAGGCCTTTACCTCAAGTAAACCTTTAGTGCAGGGGTAGGCAGACTTTTCCAAGGTACGGGCTACTTCTAATTTTTTCAAGGTGTTGCGGTCCACCCAGGGGCGTAGGTGTAGTGAGCTAAAATAATTTATACAATACAGTGGGATCTCCATTTTACGAACTTTTATTTTCCGAATTTCTCTATTTAGTAAACTTTTTCCCGAACCAAGAACATTTTACGATTTTCTTTGTAAAATAACCTTCAAATAGCGAGGAGCATTTTCTATTCAACGAAATGTTCTCTTAGGGTACGAATTTTCCTCCGTATTTTTTAAAATATCGTATTAACTCGAATCTAAGCTGCACACTTTTCCAAATGTTAATGCTACAGAAAAGCAGGTGTGGCTTAGATTCGAATAGAAGAAAAAAATTTTGGATAGGGTATTTACAGCAATTTTCAGGCATTTATTTATAATACTGATAAAATAACTAATTATTCACTCCTTATTAGTTTTCCTTTTAAATTTATTTCAATTTTGTAATACTGGATATCTATAAACCATTTTAGAATATTTTTCAATTTTCGCAAAATGTTGAGAATTCGGGGCGCGGCTTAGAATCGATGTGGCTTAAATTCGAATAAATATGGTATTTTTATGATGGAATGATTATTATGTCTTAGTGAAGGTGGTCACCCCAAAATGTCTTCGCAGTCCACCGGTCGATCGCGATCGACTTAATACCACCCCGGCTTTAGTGAATCAGTAGCCTGAATTGTATCGAAGCAGCTCCAGTTTTTTTTAATTTTTTATTAAAGTTGTGTCATGTTCCTTCTCCTCCATCCCCCTTTTGTCAAGGGGATGATTTATAAAAAAAAGTTGGATGCCAAAGAAAGGGAATTGGTGAGTTTTGAGAAGAACAATTGTTAAACTGTCAAACAGAATTGAAAGAATTTTTAGATAGAGACCAGTCAAATGGGACTGGAGGTTTATTTGCCCATCACTGCTCCATTGAAGAACCTCCTCGTCAAAGTGCGTTGGAATTTTCCACGTCAGGTGGCACTGAGACTACATGCCAAGCTTTGGAACATCCTTCCCAAAACGAACGTGTTTTGGAGGAAATGGCTGAATGGAAACAGGAATGGAGGTCATTTTTGGACCAATTCAAAAATGACATGGCTACAAAATTTACCTTAACCACAGAACAAATTGAAAAAATTTCAAAATTATTGGAAACTTTACACCCTGTTCAACCTTCTTCAGAGCCTTCGGCAGAGTCAAAAGTATATGTAGATGAGATTAGTACAAAATTGTTTGATACGTTTGAAAAATTGTTGCATCGAAAGTTGTCTAAGGACCATTTGAAACACATGTTGAAAACTTTTCAACAAGATGAGCATTTTAATCTTCTCGAAAGCAACATAAGGGCTGTGATGAAAAAGACGCTACGTCAAAAAGTTTTGAACCATGTGAATAATACAAAATACAGAGTAAAAGAGGTGATTGAATCTTTTTTCAAAAATTATCCACCTTGTTTGGTAGCGATTTACCCTCTTTACATCTGATGGAACGTTTAGATTTCTTGGAACAAAAATATTTGGCAAAAAATACTGAATTGGCTAAAGAGCCATCAAAATTACACGAGTTTGTCAGACAAATTTTTCCAAAATTGCCTTTTCTGAAAATTGCGAAGAGTTGTTCATTAATCAGGTGAAATCTTTCACAGAAATTATTACTTCATTTCAAGAACCTTTAAAAACTGTTGCAAATCGTTGGAATTTTCATTATATTCCGGGCGTAGAACATGATTGGTTTGAAACCATGTAGAAAAAGCTTCAATATTCACAATGTTTGGAAAAGCAGTTGACCGAAACCAATATGAAATTAAAATCCTTTTATGAGGCAATGTTGATCAGTCTGGACGATGATACTAAATTGGCAGCTTTGCAAAATCCCACCACTGTAGACCAACAATTCTTTGATTGTGTGAATAATAGTGTGCAGCAGTTGAGAAACGAATTGGACGAGGCTCGGAAACAATTGGTACTAGCCATTGAATCTCTTACCAACTACGAAATAACTGAAGTGTCTGACAATTTACCGGCCATATGTGGCGTTGACACCGATTCAGAATTAAAGCAAGAGACCAGCTGAAGGTAGAAAGAGATCGATTAAAGGACGAAAATGATCAATTGCTGACAGAAAGAAACCAATTGAAGGATGAAAAATGTCAAATCTGGAATGAAAAGGACCGATTGAAGGAAAATAGGGATACATTCTTCAAAGAAAATGAATTATTGAGGAACGAAAATGACGTATTGAAGGCAGAAAGAGATCAATTGTCAAAAGGAAATAAACGACTGAGGGATGAAAACAACATATTAAAGGTAGAAAGGAATCAATGTAAGCAGCGTTGGACGGAACTAGAATGTGAATTAAAGCAAGAAAAATACAAATAGGCGGAATATTGCAATACATTGAAGAAATAATTGGAGGTATTTCATAGAGAGAGAGTGTAAGAAGTTGGTAGATCCATTAAATATTCAAACGTTTATGACTGACGTACAGACAAAATATAGTCTTACAGAAGTCGTTTACAAAAATATTGTAAAGTTATTAAATTCTTTTCACATGACGCTGACCACTCGTAATTGGTGCCAGGAATTTATCTACCAATTCAAATAATTGGAACAAATAAAAGGACAATATGAGAAAATACTTAAGATCATGAGGAAATGCAAGATAAATATGAAAAAGAATTGGAAAGGATTTTGGAAGACAACCATACACACAACAAATTCAGTTGAAACAACAGTTAATGAAATGTGAGGCAGAGTTGAAGGATTGTGGGGAAAAATTGTTGGAACCAAAAAGTGAAACCATAGTAGAGACAGGCTATTCTACACCCATAAAAACTAAAAAATATAAAAGTAAATCGACTGCAAAAACAGAGGAAGATGATGAAGACTGGAAAACCAAATATTTTGAATTGGAAAAACAATTATCTCAATCAATGCATGATATATCCCAATTGCAAATGAAATGCCTTTTTGTGGCTTTTTACAAATTATATTTCAGGTTAATGTACGATTTCAAATGGAAAAAATTGCCTGTACCCTTAGAACTAGATTTGATCAAGGAAATTGAAGAAAAACTACAAAGGTTGACTAGTATATTACAGCAAAACCGGAACAATGAAGGATTAAAAACGTTTTTGACATATGTTGATACTGAATTACGTTGAATACTTGTAGGTGATTGTGTTTTGAAAGTATATAAAGACGATGTCGAAAATTGCAATAGGGTGTCAAAATTGTTGGATGCAAGTGTCAAGGAAACTAAAGGATATATTTTAAATCTATTTGACCAAATGGAATTTACGTAAAAAAAATATTTTTTTTAATGTTTTTTAAGTATTTGATACAAGACCCTGATTATGGAGAATTCAACGCAAGTCATTCAAAAGCCTTGATTGTTTTTAGCATTGCATACGAATGAAAAATACAAGCGAAATACTTTTTCCCGATTGAAAGAGGAGATTGAGTATTTACCTCCAGAACAGACAAAAGTAAGAGTGTATGGTAAATTATTTAATGTGCCACGGCAAATTGATTTTTATGGGGACAAAGGATTAACCTAGTGTTTCTCAAAGTGTAGGGCGCACCCCCTGGGGGTGCGATAACCCTACAAGTGGGGCGCGCGCATATCGAAAATTTAAATTTTTAAAAAAAAATAACTGGAAAAAAAAGTAAAACAAAATACTTTCTTCCATAATAAAAAAATACGCAACACAACACTGATATAATTTATGTTTATGAACTGGCGTTTTTCCGTCATTAAATAGCTATCTTTGATACCAAAATAAAATAAAGAAAAAAAAACATTTTGTTTAATTTGCTGTATTTCCTCAATGTGAGATTTTTTTTAATTACGTTTTAACATAAAATATTACTCGTTAAAAGAAAAGCAAAATCCAGACCCTGAGAAAAATTCTAAGAAGATAAACAATTCATCACTGTAATTATTATTGAAATACTGTACATTAGTTGTAGAAAAAGAAAAGGAAGACATGATTCACTTTTCAGCCAGGCTGCATAATACATTTGCTGATCATTTGACTAAACTTCAAATTTACTGGTATATGGTTAGTTCTACATTAGTTCCGTCCTATCTTTTATGTGTTTGTTTTTCGCTTAGCGAAATTGTAAATAACAAAGAGTTTTATGATATTTGGAAAAGAATTGATTGATTTGAAAGATTATTTGGCCAAGATTTATAATTTTATGAGTATTCTCACAAACATATAAAGCATAGTGAAAAATGTCACAATCCTTTTCAGATCTTCCGATTTTTTTCTGAATACACTTTTAACCCGGAAACGGTGGTGCAGAACATCTGTTATCTATATTGAAGGAAGTTGAAAGAATGCATATTATTCGTGATTAAGAAAGGTGATGAACATGAAACGAAAAGAAAATTTTCAAATGCTTCCTCAAGAACTCCATCAACTTAAAATATGAATCCATAAGTGTACCACAAGGTTCAGTTCGCCTTGTCAAAAAGACACAAGAAAGAAAAAGTTCAACTTGCTATTTGTTGATCAGCAAAGGTGTCACGAGTTCGAGCCCAGTACCACTCAAGACCCGCGATGTAGGGGAGAGATGCTCGTTAAATCTGTCGAGAGCTCAAACGTTCTCTTGTTGGAGTGGTGAGGTAGTTAAAAGAGGCCAGCTCAAATATCGTCTTCGTCACTTGACCATGGTTCAAAATTACGAGATCCGTCTCCAAAAGCCCTCGTGTAGCTGAACAGTGGGACGTTAATATTCACTCACTCGATCATGAAAGCTTATTAAAACTACAATAACTTGAACAAAATATGACAGCTTTGCCAGCAAATAATATTTCTGTAATATTAGGGAAAAGTCTCTGATTTGTGTTCTTTATTAAGGCACTTTTGAATCGTTTTAGTTCAGTTTTATTGAATTTTTTCTCAAATCATCAAAGAAAAATTGAATAGTCCTTGAAAGCCGGTTAGTATACTTTCTCTTATTAAATTATTCACTGGAATTCCGATTTGTATTGTGTACAGTAAAAAAATAATTATAAACAAATGATTGAGGTGACTGAGTCCCCCCCCCCCCGCAATACCATTAGCGTTAGTATCGAGTGCGCGCCTACTCCTGAGTTAAAACTTTTTGAAGATTTCTCGCTTTAAATATTAAAAAGTAACACGATTATTCTTCATCGGAATTTTATATTCTTTTTCATTATTTAACATTAATTCTAAAGGCTGATTCGGTGAGGTTTAAAATTAAAGTTCTTTTAAAGAGTAATTTACAATTATAGCATTTATCTAAAAAAAATCATTTTACATTTCTGTATACATTGTCATGCACGCAGTTTTACTCTCCTTACAGTTCAGCTATTATATCAAGAATAATGTTTTATTTTTTTTAAAAAAAATTAACTCGTGTTTCAGCCAGTATATGTTTAATGTATCAGTACTGAAGAAGGTATTTTATAAATAATTTTTTAACACTAAATCAAGAACAAGTGTAATAATTAGTATGGACTTCCATGGGTTTGTCTTGTAGAGCAAAATTTTTCAAAAGAAGGTTTAATATCAGAAATTGACACTCTGAGTTATTTTTCTATATTTAGCTGAGATCTATATTTTGTCTTCAAAGCAGCCACCGCAGAAAATCCGTTTTAACAAAGGTAGGATGTTGAAAATGGTAATAGTATACGAAGTTCTTTTGTTTTCATTACAGAAAATTTATCATCCACCTCTACCCCAAATTCAAAGAGCGATTTGTTTCAAAATTGCCTTTTAATATTTCACTGGATGTGAAATATTTGAAGATTTCTTCGGAAGTTGAGAGCCCTTCTGGAGTGTCTTGAAATAGTGCCCTAATCCACTCAACTTGCTACCAAGCTGTCCTCATTCAGAAAATACGTTTTAAAATTCGTTGCCAACATTGCTAAATGATTTTACATGGTTTTAAAAACAACTTTCACACATGTTGTTCTTCAGATTTGTAAGTTTTAACACATGACAAGCCGGGGCTGTTTTTCCCATCATTTACTTCAGTAGTGGTAAATCCAAAATATAAGTATTTCTGAGAATATTGCCTTGATTTAATTTTCGGAACCATGCTCGTCTGTGTACTTGTTGATCCTTTATTATCGTCAAATATTTGTTTACGACTTAAAAATGTATGTATGATTTTGTTTTAATCTACTGCCATAAATACTTAATTACCGTGAATTACAATTAACGTGCAAAATAAGAAAAATGTACATTCAAGCTAGACTCGGTTGCTATAGAAGTATCGAGTCGACCAAAACTGATTGGAATTGTACGAGGAAAAGCATTTTTACATGTTTTGCGCAGACGCCCAATAGGTTGCCCAGACTCACGCAAACGGACCTGATAATGCCAGATGTGATGGATATGATGGAGAGTGTTCATGCTTGTTGCAAAAACCGTGCGCCAGACGGCGCTACTGTCTGTGTATCTCCAACTACTATGTGCGTAGGTGAATAAAAATAGAGAGTGTTTTACAGTGCATGTGTAAGGTGTGTTATTGAGCTATCCCGGGTGTAGTGAGCAAACATTTTGGTCCGACTTCGCCGAAGTTCAACAAGCAACTATGGTTTTTGTGCTTTATTAGTTGAGTATTTGGTGGTGAAATTTGTGAATAGGTGAGTGTCTCTATTCTTAATGATGGTTTTAGGAATTATTTGGTTGTGTTCGCTAAAATCGGTATTAATAGTTGAATAGTTTTAACGGATATATCATGGTTGAAATTAGTGTTTGTAGATTTTGTATTGATTGTGTAATTCTTGTTGTGTGTTTTTGTATACTTTCCTATTCTCAATAGTGTAATTTAGGTGCTTTTAGTTACGAGTAGTGCGTTTAGTTCAAGGGTTGTGAATAGCATATTACAAATGCTTTTTGGTTGAAAATAGTGTATATTGTGTAGAAGTTGTGACAAAATAAGTTTAAAAATGGCGTTGAAATTAAATCTAAAGAAAGACGAGCTTATCTCGGTTGATGTGGAAATGGGTTTGATGATTCCTAGCAAAGCTAAAATAATAGATTTAAAAAAGTTAATTGAATCAAGTGCCGTGTATAAAAATGATATTGAATTTGTGCGTAGTCTTGTTGAAAATGCTTTAGAGAAAAGTAAACAAGAGACTGAGAAAAACGAGTGCGAGGCTGAAATTCAATTAGAAAAAATTAAGTTGTCTCAGATTGTAAAACAATTAGAATTGGCGAAGGTTAGGAAGAAATCCGAAAAAAATCCTCAAACTCTTGAAAGCGGAAAACCAAGTTCCATAAATGATAAATTGGAGAGTTTGGTAAAAAGCATTAAAACTTTGGCAATTCAAGTACCGGTTAGGTCAGAGTCCTTTAACCCTCTAACTGGATACCTTCCTCCTGAAATTACTCCGAAAACGTTTTACTCTTATATTGCTATTCCCTTCAAAAATGCAACAGACTTCAATTCTTTCCCCCTTTTAAAACTTGGGAGGTCGAAAGGGGACAACTTTATGACTTGGTTCGGCGTCTTTAATCAGTAAGAACCAGGATAGCAATCGTTTACAGCTAGCTGTTGTTGCCTTGGGCAATCTTGTATGAAAACCGTAGTTCCACTCTGTCGTTTTCCCCATAGATTCAGTCACAGTAAAATTAAATTAAAATGCAGGGTAAAAAAACATGAAATAAATGGCGTGTTAAAAGTTGAAAAATAGTTATATTTTCTTCAAACAAAATTTATTTTTCTGTCATTTTTTAAAAATTAAAAAAATATTTTGGTATTGCGATTTGAACTAGAAAAAAGCATCCTGTATTCATTTTTGAATATGAGAGTAAGAAAACGCGCTCACTTTCCTGTTTTTAAAAAATGTTATGAGGTAACAAGAGTAAAGGTCCTATCTTTTTTTTAAACAATAAGACAATTAATGGTGCATATATTTATGAAATAAAACAGATCTTTCTCTATTCAATTATATTTTTAATTTAGAATAACATAAAAAATGATTTCAATACTTTTAATTTATTTAAATTTAAATCATATAAATGATATTTTTATGTTAACTGAATATTTTTCGGAAAAAATCTAAATTTTCATTCCTAGTGCTCTCCTTTTCGAACTCCTTGTATTAAATAAAAATATCTTTTCTACATCGGCATTTGTGATGAACATAACACACATTCAGTCAATAATTTTTAATTTTAATGGGGGATATACTTCAAATGCGCAAGACAGTACTTCTAACCATTTTCTACTCAAGTTAAATTTCTTATCTTTCTGTTTCTTTTATTACAAGGAAAAATGTCACACATCGATAACTACATTTTCACACAATTCAGTCATTACAAATTCTATTGTGAGAAAAGTTCTCCCTAATTAATCTTGTATTTCAAAACAGTAGACTTAAAACAATTTTGTTCAGTGAAGTTAACCGACAGTTCTCCACAATGTATTCATACCAAATTTTAAAAACAAATTTAACACTTGGAAATGTATCCTGTATTAAATTTTTCAGTATACACAAATATTTCCTGCTGTAGGGAAGATATAGTATGAGAGAGAGAGAGAGAGAGATGTGGTGTGCGGTTGTGAAAGAATGTTTTCGTACGCGTGTAGACTATTTTTTAAAATTTAAATATCACTGAAGCTGATAATATAACTGCAAATAAGCCTTATTTTAATGTGTGTTGGTATCAAAGTAAAACACTTTACAATATTAAACAGCCTATGGGTTTATACTCAATATCAAACTATTCGCAAAATGGCTTACAACTTCTATTCAAATTGTAAAGAAACTGAAATATATAAATATATCTTACTGCAGTCAAAAATATTCATAATATGTAAGTATCCTGTTGCTCCACTTATTTCTGTACATTTTAAAAACTGTACCTGAATGCAATTTTTTATATTTATAAACGAGGCATAACAGCTCACACACTCGTAAAAATGTCCTTATCATTTTTAAATATACTACTATAAACGTATATGGATTGTAAGATCAATTGTAAAATCCTAAAAGCTTTTAGAGGAGCTAAAAACATGTAATTTTGGACTGATAAAATTTTTAATATAATACACAAATATACATGTTATTAAGCAAATACATTTGAAAAATCAAACTTCCTTCTGAAATAAACGTAATTGAAAGAAAAATGTTTAATTGCAAATGAGTGGAAATACATGTTTATCTAAGGGGTATCCCCAAAGTAAGGTAATCCTCAAACTTAAGATTCAAACTCAGAAGCACAACAATCCATGAGGGCCAGGAACTACTGTGCCCATCATAATATACGTGACCATTGGTCGCTGAGGTGCATGAACAGATGTCCCGATTTGGTGGTCTGTCTGAAGAGAGAGACCTTCAGTGTTTAAGACCCGAAGCAAGCTTGGTACTCATTTATCGCCCCAATGTAGCGGGGATGAAAGGCAGAGTCGACCTTGCGCAGCCCGTTAATAGAACGCCAGACCTGTGGTGTGGAAGCACGATACACTACCACTCGATCTTATTCGGTGAAAAATAAAATTTAATGTTAGAATCTTATATAAATCCCTAATGAATGAGGGAGTCCAAACTTTTTTTTTATGTAATCTATTTAGACGGAAATGGTTAGTTATGAACATTTCACAAGTTGCATAAATTAAAATTAACCGTTATAGTTTACATAAATTTTTAAGGGTGCAAAAGGTGTATTTCGGCTGCACGAATTAATTTTAAAAGGAATACGGTTACGAAAAAGTAGTACAAATCTATCTAAAGTAGGGTTGGTTACCTTAGATATTGTCAAACACAACAATGTATTGGAAGCCAATTCCACAATTCGTTGTTATAAAAAATGTATGGAAAATTACAAGATTTATTTTTGCATTTGTAATTTATATATATATATATAATTTTTCTTGGGAACTTTAAAAGCTAGAGTGGCATCCATCAAAACCGCGGTTCTCTCTCTGTTTTTCCAGATCGCCCCTGACTAAGCCGGCTCTGCCATAGTAAGTGAAAATGCCGGATTTTGTTTGTGAAGATCATTTTATAGCAAACTGCATTTTTCATGTATTTTAGATGGTCTTTTTTTGTTTTCTACATCAATATCTTAATGTCTGAATTTAAAATTACATAAAATTCTTGACATTCTCATCAATGACCATGATAATTTTTATTAGTATATGAATGTGTCATCAAACGATTACATGACTAATATTAACATATTATTTTAACCATTTAATTAATATTAAGTATAACATAACGCAGACAAATTTCTGAACTTTAAAATAAATATTTCGAAAACTACTTCAGATATACTCAAAATTTTTCATTCCTACGCTTTAGCTTCTCAGCTTTGCTTCTATGTAAGAATTTATTGTAATTGTATATTCATCAATTTTTTTAGTATATTTTTTGCTCTTAGCATGCGGTTTTCAACTGAATTGTATGAAATCTTCGAAATATATTAAATGAATGATTGAATATTAACGTCGCACTGTTCAGCTACACGAGGGCTTTTGGCGACGGACCACGTAATTTTGAACCATGGTCAAGTGACGTGGACGACACCTGAGCTGGCACCCCCTCTCCTAACTACCCCACCCCACCAACGGGAGGACGTTTCAGCTCTCGACAGATTTAACGTGCATCGCTGCCCTACACGGCGGGTCTTTAGTGGTACTGGGTTCGAACTCGTGACAAAGCAAGCCACGTTCCAATACCTATACCACTCGGCTACCGCGGCCGAAATATATTAAAAGATACCAAAGAAGCTATATAATAAAAAATTTGAAATTTTTATTATACTCAAACAATTGCTAAAACTTATGGTAAATAATTTTTAACTGCGCGATGCATTTTTTTTTTTCGAAATTTCAAATGGAATTTCTAACAAAAAATTTCTAGCTTTATAAGGTCAAGATTTCAAAAAATATCCAGATTTTAATTACTTATTCAGTTAGCCTTTAAAAAAGATAAATGTTGAGGTATTTTGTATAAATAGATATTTTTGAACAATATATATAATTCGAATGTTTTTCAATAGCTCGAATTTAAAATTGATTTTTATGTTTATTTATATGCATAAATGTCTACTGTAAATATTTCCGTATATTTTTGATTACCATTTATTCAAACATTCAAGTTATAAAAAAAATGTGTGAAAATCTTCATTCATGTTGTCTTTGATTTAAACTGAAGTTCAAGCACTTAGAATTCAAATATAATTCGGTGTATTTTAACAATATATAACCTGGCACACACACTGTACTTAAACTTCTCTGAACACTTAGGCTGTGAAATCTAAAAAAAAAAAACCTAATAAATCTTAATTAGTTTTTTTTTCGTTATTATTTTTATCAAAGTGTAAGAAAATGTTTCAAATTATTTGATGAATTTTAAATTTATTCATTTTTAGTGGTTAGAAAATTGAAAAGGTTCCAAATTTTAAAGAGTTTGGTGTTTTATTAATTTTTTCGGTATCTTATAATAAAATCATGTTTCAAAAACTAAAATCTTTGATTAAAATAAGAAAAATGAAGAGAAAGAATATACTTAAAAAAAGATATAATTTGTCTAACTTTATAAAATAGCAGATTGCACTGACACGCCCCAGCTTGTTACAGTTTCAAATTAATATGAAACCAAAAGGGAATTGTAACATATTTTACTTATGCGTTGGGACTTTACAAAACTTTAAAAAAACGAGGTAAAACAAATTAACACTTCCTGGGGTCTAAAGAAATTTCCCCTCGATTTTTTACGATTGCGAAGGGTCAAAACACGGGGTTCCCTGCGAGCCATAAAACTTCTGCTGTGTTGCTTCCTCCGTCCCTCATTATCTTTCAAGTTGTTAAACCTTAAAAGGGGGAAAGGATTTCAGAAAAGTGCGGCTAATCCGCTTTTGAAAACGTTACTTGAAGGCAGAAAAATCCGTGCAGTCCATTTTCGAAGCATCTTTACACTGACGGAATTTTCCGTGCTATCCGGTTAGAGGGTTAATTTATTTTTTCATTGTTAAGAAAAGGCATTTCAAATCAAATCCGGCCTGATGAGCTAAAAGCCGAAATTATATTAAATATTTTAGGAGAAAGAGTGAACAATTTGCTAACATATGTGGGTCAAGAGGATTTAAGCAATTATGTTAAAATTAATGAATTACTATTAAGAGAGAGTGTTTGAACCCACGCCTCAAGAATGACTGAGTAAATTTAAAAAGGTTCGTAAAGTACCATCCGAAAACTATGTTCAATTTGCTTCCCGCTTAAGTGCAACTTTCGATTATTATTGTGTGTCAGTTGCGTAAAGTTAATGAATTCCGCTCTTTGTGTGATCTAATAATTTCAGATAAAATATTCGAAACGCTAGATAGAGATACGATGAATCATATTGCAACGAAACAGGGAGAAACATATTTCAAGTTTCAACAGCTTGGGAGGGAATGTGATGTTTATTTATCCGCGAAAGGAAAGGTTTCGAATGATTTAATGAGCAGAAATCCAGGGAGTGAAGTCAAAACAGATGGGCGAAATAGAGGGCAAACGGTTGGCACTTGGTGGCAAGAGAGAAATTCGCGAATGTTTTCGTGGCCGAAACCAAAACAAATTGCGTTCTGTGTAAGGGTATAATAATTTTCATCCCCTTTCTAAGTGTTATCATTTTAAGAAACTGTCAGTTGAGGATAGAGTAGAGGTAGTTAAACGGAATAATCTTTGTTTTCGTTGTTTTTTACCTCATAAATTGAAGGAATGCCGTTCAGAGAAAAATTGTTTTTGCCTTAGACTTCATAACAGCTTGATTCATTTTTCACGTGACAAAACTAGGAATCCCACTCCCACTAGTAATTTAAATTTGGGTGCTTCTACTTTTGTTCCAGGGCAGATTGAAAGATCAGTTGAAGCAAATTCACAATTGCAGTTTGTGGCGACTGGGTTTGAGAAAGGCAGACTAAAGAATGTGTTTTTGAGTACTGTTCGCGCGCTTGTTAAAAATAAATACTCTCAATGGGTGGAGGTCAGATGCTTGTTAGATGTAGGATCGCAGTCTTGTTTATGTACGAGGGCTTGTGCTGAGAAGTTGCAGCTGAAAATGGAAAAAATAAATACAGTGGTTTTGTGTGTTAATGATGCTTCTATGGTTGTTAAAAATTGCGTAAAAACTTCAGTTCCAAATAAAGCCTAAACTTTTGAGAGTGAGTTAATGTTGTTAGTAGTTAATAAGATTACAGATCTCATTCCAAACAAGGTGATTGATGTAGATGTTAATGTTTCAGAGTTTGTGCCATTAGCTAATGATAAATTTAATATACCAGATAGAATTGATATGTTACTTGGTGCTGAAATCTTTTACGAATTGCTAAAGCCTGGAAAATTTTATTGTGATAATTCGCATTTAGTGTTACAAAATACGGTGTTTGGTTATGTTGTAAGTAGAAGTGTAGGTCAAGTTACAGAGAATCGCGTTCATTGCGGATTAATTGTTGATAACGATTTAAACAAAACACTGAAAAAATTCTGGGAAATTGAGGGTGTTCACATAGAGCCTAAGGTTGATACAGAGGTGTCCTTGTGTGAGGATCATTTTGTGCGCACTCATAGGAGGAATTGTGAGGGTAGGTATGTAGTATCGATGGCATTAAACAAAGATCCGTCTTGTTTTGGAAACTGCAAAGATATTGCTATTAGGCGACTTAATTCATTGTGGAAACGGTTGTCTAGGGATTCTAGGTATTTATCGTTGTATGCGGAATTTTTGAAAGAGTATGAGGAGTTAGGTCGCGTTTGGAAAGGTTAGTTGAGTCAAGTGAACCTCCCACACATTACTATATACCCCACTATGGTGTATTACGCCCTGAAAAACTGACTACTAAACTAAGAATCGTCTTTAACGGTTCATCCCCCACCACAACAGGCATAAGCCTTAATGACATTTTATTGAAAGGTGAAGTGAAGGAAGATGTGTTTGAGACAATATCTCGTTTTAGAAGAGACAAATTTGCTTTTACGACTGACATCCAAAAGATGTACAGGCAAATATTAATAAATCCAGACCAGCAGGATTTGCAACGCATTATATGGAAACATGGACTAGATGCAGAAATTTGAACGTATCGACCAAAGACTGTCACTTACGGGCTGTCCAACGCACCCTTCCTTGCCATAAGGACCCTGCAGCAGTTGGTGAAGGATGAAAAATCGAGATTTTCTTTAGCTTCTGAAACCCTGTTATATGATACCTACATGGATGATATTGTGAGCGGAGCGCCGGATTTGGAGACTGCTCAACAATTGCAACTGAAAGATGCCCTGCAATTTTGTGGAATGAACCTTCATAAGTGGTCATCTAATTCTCCTGAGTTATTAAATAGTTCGTTGTCATCAGGCGTCGAGCATTCATTTTCTACTGACATTGACTTATCTGTGAAGACATTGGGAATTAGTTGGAAGCCATTTGAAGATTGTTTTGTGTTTAAGGTATCTGTTTCAACTAAACATATATATACAAAACGTGAAGTTTTAAGTGTAATTGCTAAGCTATACGACCCTTTTGGTTTCTTAGGCCCAGTCATTGCGAACGCAAAGGTGTTTCTGCAGCAATTATGGCAATGTAAACTGGATTGGGATGATGTGTTACCTAATTCAATTGCCAACGAGTGGAGAGAATTTGTGACAACATTAAATTGTATCGAGGAAGTGAAAAATAACAGATTTATTATGGCTGACAAAAATGTTAGAATCGTTCTCCAGGATTTGCGGATGCATCTGAAGCGGCCTACAGATCGGTCGTTTACCTACAGTGTTTTCTTCAAAACGGTGCTACCAAAGTGAGCATTCTTGCCAGCAAATCTCGTGTTGCACCAATTCGAGTTATTTCCATACCTCGACTCGAGCTTTGTGCCTGTTTTATTAGATCAACTCGTCAAGAAAATACCCTCCACCTTGAGGTTAAACATAAGTAATATTGTGCTACATACGGATTCAACTATTGCATTGGCATGGTTAAATACACCCCCCTGCGAATCGTTTAAAAACCTTCGTAGCCAATCGTGTCGCCAAGGTGCAAGAATTGACTGAAGGTTTCCAGTGGAACCATGTGCCATCTGTTCTCAACCCAGCTTATCTTGTGTCTCTGGGATTGCGCCCTTGTGACCTTCCAAATTTAAGGTTATCGTGGCATGGTCCACAATTCCTTAAAAATGGTAAGTTGTCAAGTGAAGAAAAAAGTTTGTCACCAGTTAAGGAATGCGAGTCTTCTAAGGAGCTGAAAACTGGTTCGAGTTCTGATATAATTACATCTAGTGTTTGTGTTTTAACTAATTGTGTATCTTCTATTTTATCGACTTTGTTATGTAAAAGTAATAGTTATATGAAAATTGTTCGTATATTTAGTTTTGTGTTAAGATTTAGTAATAATGTAAACTAACATTGAGTGGTCCCCTTTCTGCTACAGATATAGACCAAGCAGAAACTAAACTGATCAGAATGGTCCAAGAACAGGTTTTTTTGGCTGAAATTAAGAGCTTACAAAGTAAGAGTTGTCTCACCTAATAGTAAACTTAGAAATTTAAACCCCTTTATAGACAGTGATGGATTATTAAGAGTTGGAGGACGGCTGAGTAATTCAGATTTACCATATGTTAATAAACATCCTGCAATTTTACCAGGAAATCATAAATTAACTGTTAAAATAATTTCCCATTTCCATAGAAAGAATCTGCATACTGGTGCTTTTTCTGTTCTACACTATGTAAGGGAAAAGTTCTGGCCATTAAATGGTCGTTCATTATGCAGAAAAGTGTATGAGTGCCTTGACTGTTTTAAAAGCCGACCCCTTGTTACTTTTCAGCTAATGGGTAATCCACCCCGTGATAGAGTAGTCCCAGATTACCCGTTCAACTGTTCTGGTGTGGATTTTTGTGGCCCATTCATGATCAAGAAGTACAAAAATCAAAGAAAAGGAATTTTACATAAAATTTATATTTGTATGTTTTGTGTCTAAAGCGATTCACGTAGAAATTGTGTCGGATCTTACATCTGATGCTTTTATTGCTACATTAAAAAGATTTTTTTAGTCGCTGAGGTAAATGTGTTAAATTGTATTCCGGTAATGGGAAAACATTTGTAGGTGCCAATAAAGAGCTCAAGAGATTTCTAAAACTTATTGAGGATTCAGATGATAATTTAGCAGGTTTGTTATCTGCTGAGGGTATAGAATGGAAGTTTATACCACCTAGAGCGCCATCCTTTGGTGGTCTTTGGGAAGCTTCGGTTAAGTCAATAAAGTACCATCTTAAGAGAGTTGTCAGTGGCTCAAATTTAACCTATGATGAATTTCTAACTGTTTGTATCCAAATAGAGGGAATTTTAAATTCCAGGCCACTGTGTGCCCTTTATCGAGCAATTCGGATGACTTGAACGCTTTAACTCCAGCCCACTTTTTGATAGGGACTTCTGTAGTTGAGCCCAATTTAATTGAATTAAAAGAGAATGCCCTTAAAAATGGCAACGGATAACCAGACTAGTACAACTAATTTGGAATAAGTGGCACAGATGTTATCTTAGTGAGTTACAACAGCACAATAAATGGCAATTTAAAAAACAAAATGTTAAGGTGGGTGATTTGGTAGTTCTCATTGAAGACAATATGCCAACCTTTAAATGGCCTTTAGGGAGAATCACTGAGGTTTATATAGTGGCAGTGATGCACTAATAAGGGTTGTAAAAGTAAAAACACAATTTGGAGAACATAAAAGAGCCATTTCAAGAGTTTGTCTTTTACCTATGCCAGTTTGAATTTTGTCTCTGAATATTGTGTATTAGAATTTTTATATGTACCTTAATTTGTTTTACGTAATCCTATAGTATTTTATCGCGCGCGTTTAATGTTTTATTGTAATTTGTGTTATTCTTGAATGTATTACATGTGTCAATGCGGGGGAGAATGTTCATGCTTGCCACAAAAACCGTGTGCCAGACGGCGCTACTGTCTGTGTATCTCCAGTTACTATGTGTTTAGGTGAATAAAAATAGAGAGTGTTTTACAGTCCATGTGTGAGGTGTGTTATTGAGCTATCCCGGGTGTAGTGAGCAAATAGCGAGCAACATAGACTAGACTATTTTTCTAATGACATTTGTACTTTAAGAAATGGATGCTGAAGGAAATAAATCTATTAATTAAATATATCATTTTGCGATCTGTTTCAATTTAAAAATTAGAGAAAGAAAAATAACATAATATTAAGTAAGTTATATATATTTTAAGTAATTTTCTTAAAATATATATATTACTTAAAAGTTACATATACAAAATTTAATATACTTATCGTATTAATTTGTACGGTTTATAATTAAGATCGTATTGTAACTTTAGCGTCTCTCTCTCAAAGTGCGTTTTTATTGCAGTAAATACATTATTGTTGTACAGGGGGGCGCGACAAAAATTATGATTGAAAATTGGGTCAGCAGTATTGGAAAGTTTGAGAAACACTGGATTAACCTATACATTTTCTGATCATACATTTGAAGCCAAAGAACCTGTTCCCATCGTGAAAGAGCTTCAAGACGAAGCAAATAATTTGATAAAGAAGGACAAAGGTCTGAATTTTTGTGTTGTAAACTATTATGTAAATGGACTCGATCGAGTCGAATTGCACACGGATAATGAAAAGGATTTTAACCCCGACTATCTTATTGTTTGTTTCTGTTTTGGAGCTAATCGGGATATTATTTTCAAAAGAAAAGTTATGAAGATGCTGTAATACCCTTGACTGACGGGGGTGTTTTGATCACGTATCCTCCTACGAATGAATTTTGGCAACATGAAATACCAATAAGAAGGAAGGCAAAGGACACTCGTATAAGTCTAACATTCAGAAGAATTGAAAATAAATTTTTAATAGTGTAAAAAAAAGTAATTTTGTTTTAGTGCTTAAATGCTTTGAGCGGTGATGCTTCTTACACTTGTCTCACTTCATGTTTTCCACCACTGAGCCAATTTGCAGATCCAATAGCAGTCTTTAAAATTTTCTCCAAATGTTTTCAATCCATCCCATTTATTTAAATAACCTGCTGCAAGGATAGCAAATACAATAATATTGATCAGGAAAAACAGTAAGCAATACCATCTATGAGTCATTATAATGCATAATCCAATTACTCCTGTCGTGTATAGCGCACATGTAGCCAACGTTTGAATGACTATTCGATCCATCCAGTTTTAATCTTTTCTTGAATCATGTACATTTGCGCCATTCCTCAGGCTTCACTTATTGATACAATGTATGCCAGGTCAATTTAAGGTAAGCGTGGTACAAACGATGATTCCAACAGACAAATAACAGAATAAACCACAACATAATGACGAGCATGGTGAGCTCTTTTTTCCATGTAAATAAAGCAATGGATAATCAACCCAAAAATTCAAAAAGGAAACTGAAATCTGGTAAACCTTCTAACCCCCGCAAAGTGGTAAAGACTGCTCGCTTATTGAATAAAGCAGAGGATGATGTAAATCCTCCTGAAATTGATTTGCCTATTCGTGAAGCTCATGATAATTTACTTCCTTTGGTGGGTAATGGGGAACTTGCTATAGATGACGGTAATTTTGTGATGAATGCAATTAATATCCAACCCGTTTTGGAAGAGGAGGTCATGGATGTAGATGGTGCCGATTTCATTTTGGAGGATAATGCTGCTGCCGAACCCATTTTGGAGGATAAGGCTGCTGCAGATCCCGTTTTGGAGGATAAGGCTGCTTCAGATCCCGTTTTGGAGGATAAGGCTGCTTCAGATCCCGTTTTGGAGGATAATGCTGCTGCAGATCCCGTTTTGGAGGATAATGCTGCTGCAGATCCCGTTTTGGAGGATAATGTTGCTGCAGATCCTGTAATGGTAGACAATTACATGGAACCAGCAGATGGTAAAAAAGAAGAATTTTATCCCTGTAAAACATATGCACTTAAACGGCTGGATCACGAAAAGTACGCAGTTGACCATGTTGGAAAGGAAATGTTGAACCCCTTTACGAATAGGTATGCTTCATATCTACTTCAAAAAGATGGAGTGACTCATAAGTTCAATTCGTCCCCAGGAATGATGATGGATTCTTCAATTTCATAAGAAATAAGGATGACATGATTATTTATCCATTTGATTTGACAGCTAACCTCCCAATTTTTCCACAGAATGAGGAAGGGAAGACGTGTATTTTCGAATAAATAATATTGATCATTACCCTTGGGACACAGAAGGAAAGCCAATTTATGTAAAGGATCAGGAGGGGCTAGAGGTACCCCCTTTTAGTGGGGTGAATGAACCCTTGTATTTTTATGCTAAGGATGCTGACGAAAATGAATGTTACCCAAAAGATAAAAACTGAGATGAATATTACATCTGGAGAGTATGGACTCACACATGTTCCTGCCAAACGTAAAAATGGAGATATTATGCCAAAGATAATTTGGGAACTGATTTGTACCCAAGACGTCTCACTCGTTTTTCGGTAAATTAGACAAGTCAACAGGCCAAGGATTTCAAAAATGATTAGAAAGATGAAATATTTGAAACTTTTAAAAAACACGTTTGCCATCAGGGATGGTAAACCTTCCCATCCCAAAGACAAAGACCAAAATAAAATGTACCCTGTAGTGAATAACAAGGAAACATTTATTGCAACAGGTTATGCCTACACGTATGCTAAAGATGCTTCAGGAAAGAGTATATATCTTCTCGATACAAATGGAAATCAAATAGCCCTCCCGAAACTAGGTATGAAGGATTAGCACTATGCAAAAGATGAAAAGAATAATGCTTATTACCCCAAAAATATATCCGGAGGGGAAATAGTGTTTGGTGATTACATTTATAATAAGGATGGAACCATCAAATTTCCTTTGAATCGAGAAGGAGATCCCAAGTATGAAACGGATCAAAACACAAATGACCAGGTGTATTTTATCAAGGCGGAGAGATCCATTAATTGGGGAATGGATAAAAAGGGCAATCAAAGATATGCTAAAAGAAAAAATGGGGATGAGTATTATCCTGCGAATAGGGAAGTTGCCTACCACCATTCTGGTTCACCTCAATATGCTCGCACAAGTGATGGAAATGTTTTATTCCCCTTGGATGTAGAATTAAATAACAGTTATATAAAGGATAATACAAATGGGGACTCCCATGTAATATATATAGGTGATGATTTACTGGATCGATACGCCAAAACCAAAAACGGAGAGGAAATTTATCCTATTGAAATAACAAATCAGACAACTAGAAGGTATAAAGAGGTCATATTGAATGGAAAGTATGCTAAAACAAAATTGCAAGATGAAAAATACCCTTTGGATGAATATGGAAATGAATACACATTGGAAATACCCATTCAAGTACCGGGGAAAGAAAAGGACTACTTTCCTCGAGGATATCCCATTACAAATGACAATTGGGTAATTGTTCCAGAAATCGATGGAAAATAATTCATTTCGGACCAATTGTTGCCCAAAGTACAAGCAAACAACATAATAGGTAAATTATATCAGGAGGGTAAAAGTTATCGAGATTATGTGACCAATAGAAAATCTACACGTCTTTCTCGTGCTGCCAGGCAAAAGTACAGTACTTTTTCTTATGTACCAGGTGCAAACAATCATCCTCAAAATAATCCCTTAGAGCGTCCCTCAATCCCTCTCAATAATTGATTACCAAAGATTTCCCAACAACTAAACTGGTCTGTGATTGCAATTGTCATTTTTGTCTCTTGTTGGGTTTCGTATATTTCTTGTACAAATTTTTCTTTAGAGAAAAAAATGTAAAAAAAAATAAATTAAGTTTTAAGGTTGATTATTACATTTTTTTCAGACCTCACTTTATGCGATTCACCTCTGAGCCAATTTGCAGGACTGCTCGTAATTCTTTCAAAATGTTTCCTATTTATTTAAATAACCTACCACAAGGGTACTAAATACATTTGGGATAAGAAATGTACCCAAGATGTCTCGCTGCTGCTCTGGAATATGAGACAAGATCATGTCAACACCCAACATTCCCAAGGATTCGTTGGGGAATGAATTATATCTCCAAAAAAAATATGAGGGAGGTGAATATTACCTGACTCAAGGAGAGCAAGTTTTTGCTATCAAGGAGGGTAAACCATATTATGCCAAAGACAAAGATCAAAATGAATTTTATCCCGTAGTGAATGACGAGAAACAAGTTATTCCTTTCGTTTACGTCAAAGATGCTTCAGGAAATGAGAAATATCCACATGATACACAAGGAAACCAAATAGCTTTCAAGGTACAAGGCGCAAAGGGTTGGATCTATGCAACAGATAAAGATGAAAATGCTTTTTACCCCACAGATAACACAGGAAAGGATATAGAGTTAGGTGATTACATTTATAAAAACGATGGGTCCTTCGAATATCCTTTGAATAAAGATGGACATCCTGTGTATGGAACGGATGACACCACAAATGACGAGGTGTATTTTGTAAGAAATGATGGATTTATTAATTGGGGAGTGGATAGAAAGGGTAATCAAAGATATGCTAAAAAAGAAAACCTGGATGAATTTTATCCTGCGAATGGAGAATTTGCATGCGACTATTCTGGTTCACCTCAATATGCTCGTACAAATAAAGGAGAAGTCATATTTCCCTCAGATGCACACAACAATGAAAGTTATGTAAAGGATGATGCAATTGGTGGATCCTATGTAATTTATATAAGGGATATTTTACTGAATCGATATGCCAAAAACAAGCAATGGAGAGGAAATTTATCCTATTCAAATAACAAATCAGACTCCTAGACTTTATAAAGAGGTCATATTGAATGAAAAGTATGCTACAACGGACGTGCAAGAAGCAAAATACCCTTTGGATGAATATGGGATTGAATACACATTGGAAATACCCATTCAAATAGAAGTAAAGGAAAAAAACTACTTTCCTCAAAGATATCCCATTACAAATGACAATTGGGTAATTGTTCCAGAAGTCAATGGAAAAAGATTCATTTTAGACCAATTGTTGCCCAAAGTGCAAGCAAATAACATTATAAATAAATTACACCGAGAGTTTAAAAATAATCAAGATTATGTTACTAATGTAAAATCTATGCGTTTCTCTTGCTGTTACACAAGGGTACTTGACTATACCATTAAACAATGTCATATACAGAGGGAATGCAAACAATCCTCCAAAGAATAATCCTTTAAATCCTCCTCAATTCCCTAAGAATAAACAATAACCAAAGATTTCCCATCAAATAAACTGGTCGTTGATAGGAATTGTCTTTTTTGTTTTGTTGTTGGGGATTGGATATTTATTGTACCAATTTTTCTTTAAAGCGACAAAGTAAAATACACCTATTAGAAATTTTTTTTTGTACTCTTTAAAGGTTTTGCCACAACAGTGTAATAAAGACTCATGGCGAATCCGCTGGATCTAGTATCACGTATTGAAAACATCTTGGATGCAGATGATCAAGATCACAGGTAAAGGAATCGTTTGGAGCTACTGAGCAACAGATTGCGAAAATTGTCTTGATTTTGGCTGCTCTTCCTTCCATCATCTTCCTTATTGCATATCACATTTTTCGCAAAAGTTTTTATTGGGTTGCCTGTTTTGTTATTGCCTATTTAATTGCACTGTTTTTCGTCATTCAATACCGATTAGATTTAATCGTGTCTCTCTCGGAGCATTTGAATTATGCATGAATACGAGTTTCGGTACGTTGTTCAAGATACCGCTCCGTTCCATTTACAAGACATTTTTCCTGAGTGTACGGTGCATTTGCAACACATGTGGTATGTTAAACCACATTTTCGATACAAAAACAAACGTTTGGAAACAAAGCACATTGTATCCACCGAAGCTGTATTTTATAATGGTTTATGGTTTAAATGGGTCCATTCCATTGAAACCCCTCACATCTCATGGAGTTTGTCAACACACAAAAAATTTTTTGGATGCGGCAGGTAATTTTCAATGTCCCTTTCGAAATGAAACCAGGCAGGTCTGGACACTGGATGATCAGGCTCAAGTGTATACTTTTACCCATCCAGATGGAACGTATCGTCTCGTCTTTGAATGGGAATATGGAGTATTTTTCAAACCAATTAAAAAACTTGACACTGAACCATTGCTAGAAAATTTGGGAAAATATTGGAAGGTGTATGAGTATTTTCATTTCTTGCCCCCTCCTCCGTATCGTATCAGTGAAACACTTTCCCATAAACCCGTCACTTGTGTTGCCAATTTTCACGGTTTGGAGGGAATCGTCGCTCATAAATTGGATGGTACAGTCGGTCGAAAAAATAGCTGAGCACCGTGACCCTTTCAAAAAATGATTGGAAATGGAAAACGACCTTTTTGAAATGTATAATACGTTTCCCGCAGGATTTTTATTTACAAGGTTCGTAATTGTGTTATTTTGTGATGGATGCAATGTATTGCTCATTCATTCGGCCCCAAATGAAATGTATGTATTTTGGTGAGAAAACGGGGGATCAGTTAACTCAACGAGACAAGCCCTAACATGCATTTTGGTGAGAGGACATGCCAATTCAACGAGACAAGCCCTCCCATGCATCTTGGTGAGAAAACATGCCAATTCAACGAGACAAGCCCTCCCATCTTGGTGAGAAAACAGAGGATATGCCCACTCAACGAGACAAGCCCTCTCATCTTGGTGAGAAAACAGAGGATATGCCCACTCAACGAGACAAGCCCTCTCATCTGGGTGTGAAGACGACAATAGGTAAGTTTAATCTATATTCCAATCTTGGTGTATTTAATACTCTAATGATGTCATGTGAAACGATTCCTATTGACTGGTGCAAGTTTTAAAAAAGATGCCATCCAATGTTGGCATATTGTGTGTCTTGAAAAAAGGGGGACCGAGTCGACTCTTGTGTCGACTCGATCCCCCTTTTTTCGGTAAAATTTTTTTTTGACTCACTCTACTAAATGAGCCGTCTGTTTTTTGCATTCAGCCTGCAGCTTGTTAAAATACTGCAGGTATCGTGCAAATCGATACGATTTCACCATGGTGCACTCGGAAATGTTAAAGTCCTCGTGCACATCATCGTGCAGGTGGTCAGGCAGGCTGTGGTCATTTAAATCCCAATTCCATCCTCAGTTTCATCTCGAAATTATAAATATAGAAGACCTAATAACCCTACTCAGGGGTCACAGTTGATTGCATGTCCCTCACACATCAAAGAGATACCAGGCAGGGCAAGACACCTTCAGAAGGGAGCAGACACGAAGGAAGTGGACAATACGACAAGGCCCGGGAGACAAGGACAACTAAAAGCGGAACGAACAGGGCAGCTGAGAGGAGACTTGTCCGGTTTAAACAGGCGACAGCAGTGAAACCTTGTCCTTACTACCTACGCAGCCGAGCAAAACAGCCCGAAGGAATTCCAGAGGAGCGGAGGAGCTTCGGAATTGACAGTATCCCACAGAACAACATCAAGAGAAGGAGCCGCAGTATATAAGCCTTAGACGGAGATCTGGTGGATAGGAGCGAATAGAGGACAAAGAAAAATATCAGGTTGTATCGTTTCTTTCTTTTCTCCTTTCGAACAAGTGGTCGGAAGAATTATTGCAATGAAGCAAGTCACGGGCGGATTTTTAATTTAAGAATCCAAGCAAAAGAGTGGACGCTACAATGAGTGTGTTCTTCCTTGATGAGAAAAATCATCTTTTGTATTAATTTTTTTTTTTTTTTTGTATAAATATGAAGAAAATATTTGTAAGAATGCATGTGTTTACTTCAATGTATGACCGCTAAGATGCGACAATTCCTTTGGTTGTTTGTTTTATTGTTTCTTTTAGAAATGTTTGAAATTGTATGAATATATATGTGTATATTTTATCTCACATCTGGTGACATGGGACGTGGCGTAATTAGGTAGAGCTAACATTTAATATTAACAAGCGCAGCATGTATGGAATGGGAATGTTAAGGAACTAGATGCTTCAATTGATGTATATGAAAATGTTATGTAAAAAAATGAAGGAATCTGTATGTACTATAGATGTTTGTTTTTTCACACAAAGAAATTCTCATTTCAGGGTAGCTGACCCTCAGCATTGTATATTCAACAAAGAAGCAAGATGCAAGTCCGAATATGTTTTATAATATTTAAGCAGATTTTTAAGTAGTTATATAAGTAAACCACGCAGGCAGGTTTTTAACCACTTTGGTGGTTTTTCCCTCTCCTCAGAGCCAAATGGGCGTGGTGTAGGAAAATCTAATTCTGTAAATGTTACGGCCTTTAAAGTGTAGTTTTAGGTCGTAATTTTTTTTCTTTCCCTTAAGGAAGGAGAATTTTTAGAATCCGATTGGTAGATATATATATCTAAATCGTCGGGAATATAAATCAAATCTAGGAATTGGTTACGTAATTTATTTTCACTCCTTTTGTGACCTTCGAATAAATCCCGTTTTCTTTTTGGAGGGGAATGTGACGAATCTGTACGGAACCTTTCCACTAATCTTCTTAGGCGTCTTTCTGGAGAATATAAATTCGCGTTTAATATCAATCAACTCCAAAAAGATGTACGGGATATTTAAATTAGATAAGGTATTTTTAAGTCGAGAGTTGCGAGATAGCAAGAGAGATGATGGTAGGCTATTGAGCCAGTATCTTTAAACGTATTACTAGAAGATTCGAGGAGATTAGATTCGTAAAGACGTCATCCTGCGAGACGTACCAGAAAGATGATATAAGCCAGCGTTAAATATAATTCACCTACGCTTAAAAAAAGCGTCAGTTTTGGCGACTTAGTTAAATTTAATGAAAGTTAAGAGCTCGAATACGTACGTGTTTCTCAGATCTCCTATTTCTGTAAACCTTACTTGAGTTTGAGCTAGATTATTAATTAACTGCATTCTTAGTAATTGAATTTAATATAAAGGCAAATCCCTTTAAGAGACGTAACATTATCTTATTATATGTTATCAGAGATTTTTTTGAGAAAAGTATAATATTAAATAAATATTATTAGTATTCAAAATGGCTCTAAAAGGTTCTTTGCCTCAAATTAATCTTGGTGTTCAAGGTGTGACCCAGGGGGGTCTCTCATCACAATGTACTTTTTAATTAACAAAAAATTCTTTTAGTAATGAAATAATATAAATAGTCCTTTTAAAAAAACATACATATATGTATATATATATATATATATATATATATATATATATATATATATATATATATATATATATATATATATATGTATGTATGTATATATATATATATATATATGTATGTATAAAATTCAAATTTCTATAAGTAATAAATAAAAGAAAAATTTACAGATAGCTATAGAAACGATTGCTTTTTTCTGAACGTTTGAATGTTTGATTGAACATATAAATATATATACGTTAGAAAAAAAAGAATGGGGGAAAGCCTATATATATATATATGTATATAAAGGGTGTTTTTTAGAGGTATAGAACTTTAAATTGCAATAAAACAACGATGTGTTATTCGATTGACATGAATATTTTTTTATTCGCAAGATAATCTTGTGGCATTACATTTTAAATATGATTTCTGGCATAGGACTGCCACGGCTGGCTTTGATGTAGTCCAATCTGGACGTCCAATTTTCGATTACTTTTTCCAACATTTGTGGCCGTATATCGGCAATAACACGGCGAATGTTGTCTTCCAAATGGGCAAGCGTTTGTGGCTTATCCGCATAGACCAATGACTTTACATAGCTCCACAGAAAATAGTCTAGCGGTGTTAAATCACAAGATCTTGGAGGCCAATTCACAAGTCCAAACGTGAAATTAGGCGGTCACCAAACGTGTCTTTCAATAAATCGATTGTGGCACGAGCTGTGTGACATGTTGCGCCGTCTTGTTGGAACCACAGCTCCTGGACATCATGATTGTTCAATTCAGGAATTAAAAAGTTAGTAATCATGGTTCTATACCGATCACCATTGACTGTAACGTTGTGGCCTTCATCGTTTTTGAAGAAGGATTCCACCAGCCCATAAAGCGACACAAACAGTCAGTTTTTCTGGATGTAACGGTGTTTCGACATACACTTGTGGATTAGCTTCACTCCAAATGCGGCAGTTTTGTTTGTTGATGTAGTCATTCAACCAGAAGTGCGCTTCATCGCTAAACAAAATTCGCTTATGAAAATCGGGAACAACGGCAATCTCGTTTTGGGCCCATTGGACGAATCTACGCCTTGCTTGATGATCGTTTTGATGAATTGCCAAACCAAAATGAGAATAAATCACAATACCATTAACTAAAATCCATCTATGCCCATCAACTTATTTACACAAAATCTCACATAATCCTCAACTCGAACTTTCCTAGATTCATCTCAAAACATTCTTAAATATACCACACAATCATTAATTCAACTTATCTATGTTCATCAACTTATTTACTTGAAATCGTACAAAATCCTTAACTCAAATTATCTTCTCTACATCTCAAAACAACTTTCTCAAATATACCATATAATTATTACAACTCAATTTTCCATTTCCATATTAAACAACTCTCGAATTTTCCATATACTTTTGAACGCAAACATATCTATCTCCTTAAAAAAAAAACTTTCCCAATTATTCAACAAATTTATCAAATTAAAATTTATCTATCTCCTTCGAATAACTTTCTCAAATATTCCACAAAATCCTTAACTCAACTTATCTAACTCATTCAACAATTAGTAAAACAAAAAAAATTCACACCTGATCTTCATTACCTTTAAACCAAAAAAAATCACCAAACTCAATATCCAAAAACAAACAATACTAAATATTACGAAAGAAAGGCTATTGCGTCTAGAAAAAAAAAACAAAAAATTAGCATCGAGCACCAACGAGAGAAAAGTAACAAACAAGGGGGGGACGAAGACCCCATAGAGAAAAAGAGAAGCTGAGTTTCTGATCTCGCTTGCGACAGCAGGGGGTGCGAAGGAGAAAATTCCTCCTAAATTGCCGAGAGAACCGACATCCAAAGCTCCACCCCTGGACCGTGGTACCCGCGGGGGGTGGAAGTGCCGATGAAAATTCTCCGAGAGGAGTTCACCAGAACGAAATGGACAGCGGCCAGCGCGAGATGGGTCCATCGTCCAAGCACACCAAGAATTAATTCATAAACAAAACGTCCAAAAAAATCGATGTAACCAATACTTATTCCCCAAACACAACATCGCTCCGACAATTAAAATCTCATCTCAACCAGAACAACAGATTAACAAAAAAAATTGACAAACCTTGACGTCTCAGGAAAAAAAAAGAAAAACTCAATTCCAAGCGCAAACATAATGAACACGCAATAACTATTACTATCAAAACTTCACCTTTTCCTTACACTTTAATATCTCTAAATTCCAAGTACTACAGCCAAGAACGCCTAATCAATTACTATCAAGATTTAACACAATTAATTTCTCTAATTTAAGCAGCGCAACATCTAACCAACTGTTATCGGAATTAACATCATCATAACACTTAAAGCTAACACAACTACGCGTACACAAAACATAAAATTTAACAATACCATTATCTAACCCAAAACTTATTTCCAAATAACAATGCAAAACTACAATTAAAATCCAAAACCATAAAAAAAAAGTAAATTAATATCAATACTCAATTCAATAATCTACCCAAGCGCTACCATGAATAAAACAAAATTAACCTAAACCAACAGAAATACTATATCGACATCAACCAAAACATTAAATTCCTAGTACAGTTTAGAACACAACCGAGACATAATGATTGATTGCATATTCATTTAACCAAACCGAAATTTAACTAGAGCCCTAAGCAAACAAAAAAAATTCCAAATATATCGCAAACAACAAAAAAAAATTAGCATTGAAACACCTAACCGAAACACTAGAAAAGTTGTAAATTAAAATTAGCAATCATATGACAGAACAAAACAACTTGAGCAAAACAAAGTTAAGTTTCAACATAATTTCTTAGGGAACATATTCAAACAATCCACCTCTATCCATATCTTAACAAGCATAAATTCCAAAGATATCATTATTCAGTAATACACAGCCACTTAAAATTAATACACTAACACAACTTATCACTAAAATTGCTTCTAACAAAATACCACTACCAAAAAAAATTAAATCTTTTATGCAAACTCAAAATTTAACAAGAAAAGTACACAGTTATACACAATCAAATCAGCATGAACTAACTTATTCAATAAAGGAACCTTTTGTATGAAAAAAAATTTAAATACTAGATAATAACTACAACACAAAGAATTTTTAATAAATGAGAAATGTCAAATATGTATATATAGTAACAACATTCAAATTTCGTGACAGGTGTCCAAAGACCCCAAAATTTGATTTTTTTTTGTAAACATAAATTAAAGCTTAAAATTTATAAAATTAAAATTGACGTGCATACATGAATCGCATAGCAAAATTAAAAAACAATCCTAATACAAACTACAAATTTTATATATTGCATAAAACACATAGCATCAAAAAATATTTTATCTAGAGCTAAAATTGATATTAACCACATACAACATTATCTCATTTAAGCATCAAATCAAGACATGAAACAATTGCATAAAAAAAAATTGAGCCAGAATTCATTACATAACTAAGTACAAAATTTTATCTCACTAAAACATCAAACATGACATAACAGGTGCAACAATGAGACAGGAACCATTCCAGAAGTGTGCTCTCAAAATGACGAAGCGTAAAAAATGCAAGAAAAATTTCAGTTTCCTTCAAAAACAAATTTTAGCGCGGTAAGTGAATTAATAAGCCGAGTTGCCCGCACGGGCCCTTAAATTATACCGTGGACTTGGAACAATACCCTTAACCTCCATCTCGTCTGGTTGCAACTCATCTAAATTATTTAAGTGCAAATATGAGAATCTCTTAATAAATGGAATCATCCGATTGACATGTGTGTTAAATCTCTTCCTCAATTGTTCCACATGTTGAACCCTATAATTAACTTTAGAAAAACGCTCTATTACTCTGTAAGGACCTTCCAACTTAGGTCTGAGTTTTGCAGATAAATTAGATTTGATATTAGGCGTCTTAACCCTCTAACTGGACACCTTCCTCCTGAAAAGTTATTCCGAAAGCGTTTAACTCTTATTTTGCGAATCCCTTCAACAATGCAACATACTTTTTTCCTTTCCCCCTTTTAGAACTTGGGAGGTCGAACGGGGAAAATTTTACGACCCAGTTCGGTTCCTTTCAAAAATAAGAACCAAGAGATCAATCGTTTACAGCTAGCTGTTAAGTTGCCTTGGGCAATCTTTTTTGAATGCGTAGTGGAATCCGGTGTTTCTTTCTCCTATATGTTCAGTCACAGTAAAATTAGAAAATGAAAGGTAAAAAAAGAGGAAAAAATGAAATAAATAGTATGTTATAAGTTGAAAAATAATTATATTTTCTTCAAAGAAAATTTATTTTTCTGTCATTTTTTAAAAATTAAAATATATATATATATATTTGGTATTGCGATTTGAACCAGAAAAAAACATCCTGTATTCATTTTTGAATATGAGAGTAAGAAAACGCGCTCACTTTCCTGTTTTTTAAAAAAGTAATGAGGTAAAAAGAGCAAAGGCCCTATCTCATTTTTAAACAATAACACAATAAATATTACATACAATGATTATATTTATGAAATAAAACCGATCTTTCTCTATTCAGTTATATTTTTAATTAAAAATAGCATAAAAAAAACGGATTTCAATACTTTTTAATTTATTTTAATTAAAATCATATAAAAGATATTTTTATGTTAACTAAATATTTTTCGGAAAAAATTTAAATTTTCCTTCCTAGTGTTCTCTTTTTCGAACTTCTTGTATTAAATAAAAAATTATTTTCTACATCGGCATTTGTGATGGACATAACACACATTCAGTCAATAATTTTTAACTTTAATGGGGGATATACTTCTTCAAATGCGCATGACAGTACTTCTAACCATTTTCTACTCAAGTTAAATTTCTTATCTTTCTGTTTCTTTTATTACAAGGAAAAATGTCACACATCGATAACTACATTTTCACACAATTCAGTCATTACAAATTCTATTGTGAGAAAAAATCTCCCTAATTAATCTTGTCTTTCAAAACAGTACACTTAAAACAATTTTGTTCAGTGAAGTTAACCGACAGTTCTCCACAATGTATTCATATCAAATTTTAAAAACAAATTTAACACTTGGAAATGTATCCTGTATTAAATTTTTCAGTATACACAAATATTTCCTGCTGTAGGGAAGATATAGTATGAGAGAGAGAGAGAGAGAGAGATGTGGTGTGCGGTTGTGAAAGAATGTTTTCGTACGTGTAGACTATTTTTTAAAATTTAAATATCACTGAAGCTGATAATATAATTGCAAATGAGCCTTATTTTAATGTGCGCTGGTATCAAAGTAAAACACTTTACAATATTAAACAGCCTATGGGTTTATACTCAATATCAAACTATTCGCAAAATGGCTTACAAATTCTATTCAAATTGTAAAGAAACTGAAATATAAATATATCTTACTGCAGTCAAAAATATTCATAATATGTAAGTATCCTGTTGCTCCACTTATTTCTGTACATTTTAAAAACTGTAGCTGAATGCAATTTTTTATATTTATAAACGAGGCATAACAGCTCACACAGTCGTAAAAATGTCCTTATCATTTTTAAATATACTACTATAAAACGTATATGGATTGTAAGATCAATTGTAAAATCCTAAAAGCTTTTAGAGGAGCTAAAAACATGTAATTTTGGACTGATCAAATTTTTAATATAATACACAAATATACATGTTATTAAGCAAATACATTTGAAAAATCAAACTTCCTTCTGAAATAAACGTAATTGAAAGAAAAATGTTTAATTGCAAATGAGTGGAAATACATGTTTATCTAAGAGGTATCCCCAAAGTGAGGTAATCCTCAAACTTAAGATTCAAACTCAGAAGCACAACAATCCATGAGGGCCAGGAACTACTGTGCCCATCATAATATACGTGACCATTGGACGCTGAGGTGCATGAACAGATGTCCCGATTTGGTGGTCTGTCTGAAGAGAGACCTTCAGTGTTTAAGACCCGAAGCAAGCTTGGTACTCATTTATCGATCCAATGTAGCGGGGATGAAAGGCAGAGTCGACCTTCCGCAGCCCGTTAACAGAACCCCAGACCTGTGGTGTGGAAGCACTATACACTTCCACTCAATCCTATTCGGTGAAAAATAAAATATAATGTTAGAATTTTATATAAATCCCTAATGAATGAGGGAGTCCAACCTTTTTTTTCATGTAAACTGTTTAGACGGAAATGGTTAATTATGAACATTTCACAAGTTGCATAAATTAAAATTAACCGTTATAGTTAACATAAATTTTTAAGGGTACAAAAGGTGTATTTCGGCTGCACGAATTAATTTTAAACGAAATACGGTTACGAAAAAGTAGTACAAATCTATCTAAAGTAGGGTTGGTTACCTTAGATATTGTCAAACACAACAATATATTGGAAGCCAATTCCACAATTCGTTGTTATAAAAATGTATGGAAAATTACAAGATTTTTTTTTTTTTGCATTTGTAATTTATATATATATATAATTTTTCCTGGGAGCATTAAAAGCTAGAGCGGCATCCATCAAAACCGCGATTTTCTCTCTGTTTTCCAGATCGCCCCTGACTAAGCCGGCTCTGCCATAGTAAGTGAAAATGCCGGATTTTGTTTTTCAAGATCATTTTATAGCAGACTGCATTTTTCATGTATTTTAGATGGTCGTTTTATATTTTCTACATCAATATCTTAATGTCTGAATTTAAAATTACATAAAATTCTTCACATTCGCATCATTGACCATGATAATTTTTATTAGTATATGAATGTGTCATCAAACGATTACATGACTATTATTAACACATTATTTTAACCATTTAATTGATATCAAGTATAACATAACGCACACAAATTTTCTAAACTTTAAAATAAATATTTCGAAAACTACTTCAGATATACTCAAAATTTTTTATTCCTACGCTTTAGCTTCTCAGTTTTGCTTCTCTATGTAAGAATTTATCGTAATTGTATATTCATCAATTTTTTTAGTATATTTTTTGCTCTTAGCATGCGTTTTTCAACCGAGAATTGTATGAAATCTTCGAAATATATTAAATGAATGATTGAATATTAACGTCGCACCGTTCAGCTACACGAGGGCTTTTTGCGACGGACCACGTAATTTTGAACCATGGTCAAGTGACGTGGACGACGCCTGAGCTGGCACCCCCCCTCTCCTAACTACCCCACTCCACCAACGGGAGGACGTTTCAGCTCTCGACAGATTTAACGTGCATCGCTGCCCTACACTGCGGGTCTTTAGTGGTACTGGGCTCGAACTCGAGACAAAGCGAGCAAATTATTTGCATAAATAGGTTCCGATACCTATACCACTCAGCTACCGCGGCCGAAATATATTAAAAGATACCAAAGAAGCTATATAATAAAATTTGAAATTTTTATTATACTCAAACAATTGCTAAAACTTATGGTAAATAATTTTTAACTGCGCGATGCATTTTTTTTTCGAAATTTCAAATGGAATTTCTAACATAAAATTTCTAGCTTTATAAGGTCGAGATTTCAAAACATATCCAGATTTTAATTACTTATTCAGTTAGCCTTTAAAAAAGATAAATGTTGAGGTATTTTGTATAAATAGATATTTTTGAACAATATATAATTCGAATGTTTTTCAATAGCTCGAATTTAAAATTGATTTTTATGTTTATTTATATGCATAAATGTCTACTGTAAATGTTTCCGTATATTTTTGATTACCATTTATTCAAACATTCAAGTTATAAAAAAAATGTGTGAAAATCTTCATTCATGTTGTCTGATGTAAACTGAAGTTCAAGCACTTAAAATTCAAATATAATTCGGTGTATTTTAACAATATATAACCAGGCACACACACTGTACTTAAACTTCCCTGAACACTTAGGCTTTGAAATCTAAAAAAAAAAAAAAACTAATAAATCTTAATTAGTTTTTTTTTTCGTTATTATTTTTATCAAAGTGTAAGAAAATGTTTCAAATGATTTGATGAAGTTTAAATTTATTCATTTTTAGTGGTTGGAAAATTGAAAAGGTTCCAAATTTTAAAGAATTTGATGTTTTATTAATTTTTTTTCGGTATCTTATAATAAAATAATCATGTTTAAAAAACTTAAAGCTTTGAATAAGAAAAATGAAGTGAAAGAGAATATACTTAAAAAAAGATATAATTTGTCTAACTATATAAAATAGCAGATTGCCCTGACACGCCCCAACTTGTTACAGTTTGAAATTAATATGAAACCAAAAGGGAATTGTAACATATTTTACTTATGCGTTGGGACTTTTGGAAACTTTTAAAATACAAGCTAGCAAAGAAACACTCTCTTGGGTTGTAAAGAAATTTCTCCCCGATTTTTTACGATTGGGGGGGGGGTCAAAACACGGGGTTCCCTGTGAGCCATAAAACTCCTGCAGTGTTGCTTTCTCCGTCCCTCATTATCTTTCAAGATGTTAAACCTTAAAAGGGGGAAAGGATTTCAGAAAAGTCAGGCTAATCCACTTTTGAAAACGTTACTTGAAGGCAGAAAAATCCGTGCAGTCCATTTTCGAAGCCTCTCTAGTAGGGCGGAAAAATCCGTTCTGTTCAGTTGAAGGGTTAATAAAACACAAGGACCCGATTTTGTAATCATAATGATGTTGCTTTGTCGCTCTCGTACTCAAATCAACATGCGATGCCTCCTGCTCTTTTAGATTTTTTAAAAAACTTTATTAAAAATTTGCTCCAAAGACCGTAAAAGTTTCTCGACATATTCATACTTATTTTGTGGTGTGTCGGAGTTTTTCTCGTAAGTGTAAGGTAATCGAATATCCCTGCCATGTTCTAGGAAAAAAGGCGATGTGTATGTAGCTTTATTAATCGCTGAGTTTAATGCTAACATGGTGTGCGGGAGCTGCTCATCCCAGTCATTTGTATTTTGCGAAATTGATGCCAGGATATTGGCTAGCGATTGATTGGGTTTCTCTACCTTCCCGTTGACGTGAGTGGAATAACTTGATATGTGTCTTTTATCATTGCCCATAACTCTGCAAAATTCAACAAATTCAGAACTCTTTAAATATGTAGCGTTATCTATACGACTAATTCATGTGGGCAACCCCTGTGTACAATGTAATTATCAAAGAACGCTTTAGAAATCGTACTCGACTTAATGTCAGAAAGTGGAACAATATGGATGTATTTTGTGAATGCATCTATCATAGATAAAACATAGCTATATATATATATATATTACCTTTAGGCGTGGTTTTTAAAGGACCGAAAATTTCAATATGACACGTTTCTCCCGGTTCTTGACTTTGTTCTACTGGCTAATGAGGTGCTGGCGGAAATTTGAAAGCGTTTTTTCGAGATAAACATACGGTGCAAAAACGAACAAAATTTTTAGTATCTTTGTACATATTCTGCCAAAAGAAGTTTTCGCTGAGTCGATGATATGTTTTAAAAATTTTAAGATGCCCTCCATATTCTGAATGGACAGATTCGAGAATTCTAGCTTTAATACAATGTGTAATGCAAACTTGTTTTCTAGTGGTGTTAGACCTGGGTGATCTGGACGGGCGCTTGGACAAATGACATAACAAACCTTCCCCATTATTAAAATAGTTGCTGACTTGTGGGTTAACGTCATTTTGATCAATTTTTTTGTATAATAGGACTTAAAACAGGATCTTCATGTTGCATTTAAATAAGATCTTTAGAGTCAGATAAAGCTATTGTGATGTTGTAAAATACAAAGGGAAAGATGATCTGCGACTGAATTTAAGGAACCCCTGATATAGTGTATATCGTAATTAAATTCTTCCAGAGCCAATTTCCAACGCAAAATTTTGGAAGAGGGATTTTTATTAGAAAGAAATCCTGCGAGAGGTTTATGATCAGTAAAAACTTTAAATTTAAATTTTTAACCCAACAAGAAAGGTCTAAAAAAATTTAATGCTGTATATATCGCGAAGAACTCCAAAACCACTGCGTTATATTTAGAGTGCGAGGGATTTAATTTCTTTGAAAAAAATATAAAGGTTTGACTTCAGAGTTAGGATATTTTTGTTCTAAAACTGCCCCTATGCCGCTAGATGAAGCGTCCGTCGTGATTTGTAATTCTGCGTTTGAATCGGGTAGTGCTAAGACCGGTGGGTTCAATATGGCTTTCTTAATATCAACGAATGCCTCCTGCGTTTCAGATGTCCACTCAAATGGAATGACTTTTCTCAATATATTCGTTAATGGAAGTGCTCGTTTTGCGAAATTTTTAATATATCTCCTATAAAAATTGCAACACCCTAAGAAAGATTAAATTTGCTTTTGATCCGTTGGAACTGGAAACTCATTAATTGAAACTGAGTTATCTTTATCTATAAGGATACCTTCCGGCGTTACTACAAACCCCAAAAATTTACAACTCTTTGTTAAAAATTGACATTTACTCGGATTAAATTTTAAGTGAATTCTTTCAAAGCGTTCAAAAACCTTACCCAATAATTCAAAATGTTCATCTATAGTTTTAGTAAAAAAAATAATGTCGTCTATATAAACCAAGGCTCCGTTGTGTAATAAATCTCCCAAGACATCCTGTGCGATTGATTAGAAAGCTTTAGGCGAGTTTTTTAAAAAGAAACAAAGTCTATTGAATTCATATTTGTCACCGTCGGGAGTAGAGAATGCCGTCTTATGCCTGTCTTCAAAGTGTAGTGGAATTTGATTAAATGCTGACTTCATGTCTAAAGCCGAAAAATAGTTTGAACCCGAAATTTCATGCAAAATGTCGTCCAATGTTGGAATAACGAAGTCTTGAGTCAAAGTTATTTCGTTCAGTTTCCGAAAATCTAAAACAAGGCGCCATTTTTCTCTTTGCTTGACAAACAAGGCCGGAGTATTGTACTGAGAATTAGATTTCGAAATAATCCCTGCCTTCTCTAAATCTGCTATCTGACGTCGAAATTCGTTTCTTAAATTAAATGGAATCTTGTAAATCGGACATTTAATGGGATAGTCATGTTGCAGACTGATTCTATGATTCTCCGTAGCGGCTGCAGATAATTCTACCGTAGAGCGAGCGAAAGCACTTTTGTGCGAAGTTAAAAATTGAGATAATCTGTTTTTTATTTTGCTGTCCAAACCTGAAAGGTTGAAATCCTTCTCCGTGAGTGGGGGTAAAATATCTTGAGAAACGGGAAAATCGGAAGAAAAGTCTTCGTAATTATTGACAGTAATTATTTTCATGTTTTTGTTAAGGGTGATTATGTTCTCAGAATCGTTTCTAATTTCTAGAATGGTGTCATTTGTTTGTGGATCAATATTAATTTGCGAAGTAGTCAAATGAATATTTTTTGTTTTTAACTTTGCTGAACTCTGAATAGTAGCCGAAGACATATAATTTATTTAATGTTGAAACATGGATACGAACATTTGTGACCGAATGGGGACCCACACACGTTTTGTGTTTTAAAAATCCATGGATAAAATTACTCTCAACGACACGCTGAGGGCACGAATAATGGATAAGCGGAATGGAAAATTTATTAATTAATAAACGGTTTCTACCCATATCTAAGAATGCATTCCATAATTTCAGAAAATCGCATCCCAAAATAGCGCAATAATTCTCGTTAATCTCTTGCTTAGTTATGAAAAAATATGTTGAAATTGAAATTCCCCCAATGACAATTGTATTTCATAACAACCGATAATTTCTACCGTATCTCCACTCATTGCTTTAATTTGAATTGAAACATTAAATTCCTTAAAGTTTTCGTTTTTTATTTTAGTGAAAAAAGAATTTGACATTAATGAAACGGACGCACCTGTGTCAATTACAATTCTAAATCTGTGAGATCTTTCACACTAGCGCTTATTATTGGTAGATCAAAAATATTATCTCTAGATTTAATAGGAGAAAACCGTTCTTCTACCAATTGTATAACATCTAAATTCGGCTTTCTCCGTGAAAGTTTAAATTGTCGTTTCTAGTATTGCGTTGAAAACCTCTATTCCTAGAAGTCGTGTGTGACCCGCTCACCGAATGCCTGGGGGCTGCGTAATTATCGCGAAAAGCCGATTCTTGGAAATGGACATGTCGCCGATCGAAAGAATGAGTGCTTGGGTGACGGAAAACAGAAAATTTGCCCTCTGCGTCTCTCCGGGGGGCTGGTAATTGGCTCTACGTTCGTCCATCCGCTTTTTCCGACACTCCGCTTGCCTATGTTCTTGAAAGGCACAATAAAAACATTTGAAAACAGTCTCCCTTCTGCTAAAAGGAACCTCACCTGTTTTGCGAACCATAACTGAGCTCGCTTCCTGTAAACGCTCGACCCTTAAATTGATTTCCTGTAGTTTGTTTGCCAATGCCGAAATGACCGAAGTTTCCGTTTGTGAGGGCGACAAACCAGATCTCTCGTCATTCGCGATTTGATTTAATTTAACATTCTGTTCTTCAATCTCAACGCCGCGTTAATTGATTCGTCAAGATTGATGGGATCTCGCGCCAAGACGAATCTACGAATATCGTTTCGCAAACCACTTACAAAACGCGATTGTAGTAATTGATCATTAGCGTTCCTCACCGCGGTGTTTTGAGCCGAATTACCTGACTGGAATATCTGTGTTCCCAGTTTGTTGATGCGTGCTCCAAATTCTTGTACGCTTTCGGACGAACCCTGAATGCATGAAGAAAATAATTGTAAACGCGTGGATAATGGGACGGCCTTCTCGAATCTAGCAGTAAGAACTCTAACGATATCGTTGTACTCTGTTAAATGACTGTGGGTTGGGTCGGATAAAAAAAATTCCTCAGCTATTCCCGCTAATTTTAGTTTCAGAATAGTAACTTTCTCGTCGTTTGACCACTTGCCTAAATTCGCAACATCATTTATTTTTTCCAGGAACCTACGTATTCCCAACGATTCACCTCCGTCATACATTGGGATCAAATCAATTAGATTAAATTTCTCAGACGCCGTTTGCGTCAAAAGGGGGTCTGATTGTCGTGTACGTGGCATGTTAAAAAAATTAAAACAAAATTTCCAACGAGATTAAATTGCAACAGAAACAATTAAATTCTAACTAAAACAACTGAATTCAAGCACTCGTGCAGGGTAAGAGAAAATTCATAATCTCGGAAAATTAAATAAAACTTTTAACCAATCGACTTACGCGTAAATACATTTATGATAAAAAATTCACATCAATATAAAAGAAAAAAGCACCAGTACCTGTGACATCTTGCACCTTTTTTTTGTTGATTGCACATCCCCAAATATCTAAATAATAAAAAAAACTACAAGAAAAATAAATTTCACAACTGGAAAAATTGAGTAAAATAGATACAATCAAAACACAATAGCACACATTAAAAAATTTTTACATGTTTAACAGATGAAGTAGGATTATTATTCGGTGACCCAACATCTCGTTTATGAAAAGAAAAAAAAATTCATGGCATCAGATGATGCAAAGAAAAAAAATTCCGACGACTGGTTACGGCACCAGATGGTGTAAAGAAAAAAAAATTTCGAATTTTGGTCACGGCGCCAGATAATGCGATGCTCAAGTTTGTTCATTTAATTTATCTGTCCTACACCCAGTTTCTTAATTTAACATCGCATCATGACTTAAGTTAAAATTAGTTAAGTTTCTATTGACAAATCAACATTACACTAAATTAACAGTCCGATCGTATAGTGGTAACAATTATATTTATTGATTAACATATTGGTAAAAAAAACGTTAAAATTTACAAGGGTGGTACTTATCTGAGAGAAGAGGAGCGACGGAGGGGTGACCTCGGGCAGCGAGTTCGCTTCCCGACTGGAGGTTTTTTCTGACAGACGTAAGAGGGAAAAATGCCCCGAGAATTGTCGCGGACCAGCTTTTAAAGCCGACCTCACCACTTAGAAAAGAATCCACTACGGATTCATTACTATCAAATCTACCACCCTGATTGGATTCCACTGTCCGCGTAAGAACACAACCTTGCCGGCCATCAGGTTCGTTGAACCTCGACGCATCCACATTCCTGTGTAATCCCTATTTCCTGTAAACAGGGCAAATGCAAAAATTACAACTGTATCTCAGGGGCCGGCGGCCTCCCATCAATACTAACTGATACATCAAAAGAATTATAATTTATTGTAACTTAAAAATAAGAAGCTAACAAGTTTAACTTCTATCCATAAAACTAATAAAATAACCTTTTTATATGAAAGATAAAAAAGTCAGAAATAAATGTGTTGTAATTATATATAGTCATAAAAAGAACAATAAAACCCTCCAATTGGACAGAACGGATTTTTCCGCCCTACTAGAAAGGCTTCGAAAATGGACTGCACGGATTTTTCTGCCTTCAAGTAACGTTTTCAAAAGCGGATTAGCCGCACTTTTCTGAAATCCTTTCCCCCTTTTTAAGGTTTAACATCTTGAAAGATAATGAGGGACGGAGGAAGCAACACAGCAGGAGTTTTATGGCTCGCAGGGAACCCCGTGTTTTGACCCCCAAACGTAAAGATCGGGGAGAAATTTCTTTACAACCCAAGAAATGTTTCTTTGCTAGCTTGTATTTTAAAAAGTTTCAAAAGTCCCAACGCATAAGTAAAATATGTTACAATTCCCTTTTGGTTTCATGTTAATTTCAAACTGTAACAAGTTGGGGCGTGTCAGGGCAATCTGCTATTTTATATAGTTAGACAAATTATCTTTTTTTTTAAGTATATTCTTTCGCTTCATTTTTCTTCTTATTCATTCAAAGCTTTCAGTTTTTGAAACATGATTATTTTATTATAAGATACCGAAACAATTAATAAAACATCAAACTCTTTAAAATTTGGAACCTTTTCAAATTTCCAACCACTAAAAATGAATAAATTTAAACTTCATCAAATCATTTGAAACATTTTCTTACACTTTGATAAAAATAATAACGAAAAAAAAAACTAATTAAGATTTATTAGTTTTTTTTTTTTTTTTTTTCAAAGCCTAAGTGTTCAGGAAGTTTAAGTACAGTGTGTGTGCCTGGTTATATATTGTTAAAATACACCGAATTATATTTGAATTTTAAGTGCTTGAACTTCAGTTTACATCAGACAACATGAATGAAGATTTTCACACATTTTTTTATAACTTGAATGTTTGAATAAATGGTAATCAAAAATATACGGAAACATTTACAGTAGACATTTATGCAATATAAATAAACATAAAAATAATTTTAAATTCATAAAAATCAATTTTAAATTCGAGCTATTGAAAAACATTCGAATTATATATTGTTCAAAAATATCTATTTATACAAAATACCTCAACATTTATCTTTTTTTTTAAAGGCTAACTGAATAAGTAATTAAAATCTGGATATGTTTTGAAATCTCGACCTTATAAAGCTAGAAATTTTATGTTGGAAATTCCGTTTGAAATTTCGAAAAAAAAAATGCATCGCGCAGTTAAAAATTATTTACCATAAGTTTTAGCAATTGTTTGAGTATAATAAAAATTTCAAATTTTATTATATAGCTTCTTTGGTATCTTTTAATATATTTCGGCAGCGGTAGCCGAGTGGTATAGGTATCGGAACGTGGCTTGCTTTGTCACGCGTTCGAGCCCAGTACCACTAAAGACCCGCCGTGTAGGGCAGCGATGCACGTTAAATCTGTCGAGAGCTGAAACGTCCTCCCGTTGGTGTGGTGGGGTAGTTAAGAGAGGGGGTGCCAGCTCAGGTGTCGTCCACGTCACTTGACCATGGTTCAAAATTACGTGGTCCGCAGCCAAAAGCCCTCGTGTAGCTGAACAGTGCGACGTTAATATTCAATCATTCATTTAATATATTTCGAAGATTTCAAACAATTCGGTTGAAAAACGCATGCTAAGAGCAAAAAATATACTAAAAAAATTGATGAATATACAATTACGATAAATTCTTACATAGAGAAGCAAAACTGAGAAGCTAAAGCGTAGGAATAAAAAATTTTTAGTATATCTGAAGTAGTTTTCGAAATATTTATTTTAAAGTTTAGAAAAATTGTGTGCGTTATGTTATACTTGATATTAATTAAATGGTTAAAATAATGTGTTAATAATAGTCATGTAATCGTTTGATGACACATTCATATACTAATAAAAATTATCATGGTCAATGATGCGAATGTGAAGAATTTTATGTAATTTTAAATTCAGACATTAAGATATTGATGTAGAAAATATAAAACGACCATCTAAAATACATGAAAAATGCAGTCTGCTATAAAATGATCTTGAAAAACAAAATCCGGCATTTTTTAATTACTATGGCAGAGCCGGCTTAGTCAGGGGCGATCTGGAAAAAGAGAGAGAGAACCGCGGTTTTGATGGATGCCGCTCTAGCTTTAAAGCTCCCAGGAAAAATTATATATATATATAAATTACAAATGCAAAAATAAATCTTGTAATTTTCCATACATTTTTATAACAACGAATTGTGGAATTGGCTTCCAATACATTGTTGTGTTTGACAATATCTAAGGTAACCAACCCTACTTTAGATAGATTTGTACTACTTTTTCGTAACCGTATTCCTTTTAAAATTAATTCGTGCAGCCGAAATACACCTTTTGTACCCTTAAAAATTTATGTTAACTATAACGGTTAATTTTAATTTATGCAACTAGTGAAATGTTCATAATTAACCATTTCCGTCTAAACAGTTTGCATGAAAAAAGTTTGGACTCCCTCATTCATTAGGGATTTATATAAGATACTAACATTAAATTTTATATTTCACCGAAAAAGGGTTGAGTGGTAGTGTATAGTGCTTCCACACCACAGGTCTGGGGTTCTATTAACGGGCTGCGCAAGGTCGACTCTGCCTTTCATCCCCGCTACATTGGGTCGATAAATGAGTACCAAGCTTGCTTCGGGTCTTAAACACTGAAGGTCTCTCTTCAGACAGACCACCAAATCGGGACATCTGTTCATGCACCTCAGCGTCCAATGGTCACGTGTATTATGATGGGCACAGTAGTTCCTGACTCTCATTGATTGTTGTGCTTCTGAGTTTTTGAGTCTTAAGTTTGTGGATTACCTCACTTTGGGGATACCCCTTAGATAAACATGTATTTCCACTCATTTGCAATTAAACATTTTTCTTTCAATTACGTTTATTTTAGAAGGAAGTTTGATTTTTCAAATGTATTTGCTTAATAACATGTATATTTGTGTATTATATTAAACATTTTATCAATCCAAAATTACATGTTTTTAGCTCCTCTAAAAGCTTTTAGGATTTTACAACTGATCTTACAATCCATATACGTTTTATAGTAGTATATTTAAAAATGATAAAGACATTTTTACGAGTGTGTGAGCTGTTATGCCTCGTTTATAAATATAAAAAATTGCATTCAGCTACAGTTATTAAAATGTACAGAAATAAGTGGAGAAATAGGATACTTACATATTATGAATATTTTTGACTTTAGTATGATATATTTATATTTCAGTTTCTTTACAATTTGAATAGAAGTTGTAAGCCAATTTGCGAATAGTTTGATATTGAGTATAATTCCATAGGCTGTTTAATATTGTAAAGTGTTTTACTTTGATACCAGCACACATTAAAATAAGGCTCATTTGCAGTTATATGATCAGCTTCAGTGATATTTAAATTTTAAAAAATAGTCTACACGCGCGCGCGCGCGCGCGTACGAAAACATTCTTTCACAACCGCACACCACATCTCTCTCTCATACTATATCTTCCCTACAGCAGGAAATATTTGTGTATACTGAAAAATTTAATACAGGATACATTTCCAAGTGTTAAATTTGTTTTTAAAATTTGGTATGAATACATTGTGGAACTGTCCGTTAACTTCACTGAACAAAATTGTTTTAAGTGTACTGTTTTGAAATACAAGATTAATTAGGGAGAACTTATCTCACAATAGAATTTGTAATGACTGAATTGTGTGAAAATGTAGTTATTGATGTGTGACATTTTTCCTTGTAATAAAAGAAACAGAAAGATAAGAAATTTAACTTGAGTAGAAAATGGTTAGAAGAACTGTCATGCGCATTTGAAGAAGTATATCCCCCATTAAAATTAAAAATTATTGACTGAATGTGTGTTATGTCCATCACAAATGCCGATGTAGAAAAGATATTTTTATTTAATACAAGGAGTTCGAAAAGGAGAGCACTTGGAATGAAAATTTAGATTTTTTCCGAAAAATATTCAGTTAACATAAAAATATCATTTATATGATTTAAATTTAAATAAATTAAAAGTATTGAAATCATTTTTTATTTTATTCTAAATTAAAAATATAATTGAATAGAGAAAGATCTGTTTTATTTCATAAATATATGCACCATTAATTGTCTTATTGTTTAAAAAAAAAGATAGGGCCTTTACTCTTTTTACCTCATAAATTTTTTAAAAACAGGAAAGTGAGCGCGTTTTCTTACTCTCATATTCAAAAATGAATACAGGATGCTTTTTTCTAGTTGAAATCGCAATACCGAAATATTTTTTTTTTTAATTTTTAAAAAATGACAGAAAAATAAATTTTATTTGAAGAAAATATAACTATTTTTCAACTTTTAACACGCCATTTATTTCTCGTTTTTTTTACCCTGCATTTTAATTTAATTTTACTGTGACTGAATCTATGGGGAAAACGACAGAGTGGAACTACGGTTTTCATACAAGATTGCCCAAGGCAACAACAGCTAGCTGTAAACGATTGCTATTCTGGTTCTTACTGATTAAAGAAGCTGAACCAAGTCATAAAGTTCTCCCCTTTCGACCACCCGAGTTTTAAAAGGGGGAAAGAATTGAAGTCTGTTGCATTTTTGAAGGGAATAGCAATATAAGAGTAAAACGTTTTCGGAATAACTTTTCAGGAGGAAGGTATTCAGTTAGAGGGTTAAACAAGCACTCGATAATTCAACTGAATTTTTTTTCTTGGACCTCAAAAGAAATCTAAAATGGGACAGTATTGTTATTATTACATATATATACAGTCGGACCTGTAGCGCACACAAGAATTTTTCAAGGGGGCGGTCCAGGGTCGAAAGTCCACCCTTTTGGTATCCTGCTCCAATATGCCGCCGAACATGTTCTTTTGATTTGTCGATTTTCGGGAACAAAAACAATACAAAATTAATTATTGAATAAAAAATTAGCATTAATCAATAAAATTAATGTTTAATAACAAACACATAATCAAATTTTACGTAATATATATATAGAATTATAACCAATCGAAAAAAAATCTAGGGCTATGGGGGAGTCCCTATTACACCCCTCATGTGTGCACCACTGAGTCGGACCTCTGCATAGCGAAATCGCTAAATCTCGAAAAAAAGTTCGTTACATGGAAAATTCGCTATGTAGAGGTTCATCTTTCAATATGCTTTATAAACCACATAAAACAAATTTTAAGTTCCTAAACCCCATATATTTAAAAAAAGTAATTACTCACTCCTTTTTTGTAAATTAGTATCTCTTTATTTTATATATCTTACCCATCGAAAAAATATAGAAAGAAAAAGAGAAAAAAAAAGAATGTTGAGGAATATAAACTGTATTTACAAAAAGAAAATAATTTTATTTTAAAATTAATGAGCTTTAAGGACATTTTTTCTAATTTAAAGCATACAAGTAGTTTTAAGCATACATTATTTTATAACAAGACTTTTTAAACTTACATCACCACATGCGTACTTAAATTTAATTATGCATAAAACATGTTAATTTTGTTTGAGTTTTTTATTTGAAAAATACTTTGTTTCATAATACGTTTCATATCTTTGAAATGCACCAAAAATCCCTTCAGGCGCAATTTTCCGTGTCTTTTCTTAAATGTTTCTTCATCCATTGCTATTCTGGTTCTTAGTCATCCATTTGCTACGTAGAAATTGGTCTTATCCCAATACCTTCACAAATGGAAAAGCTTTCTCTATTACGAAAGGCTCAGAGATCAGAACATTTTTATCTTGCATTGTATGTATCCACTTCATAACTGCCTCGTCGAAATCTTCATGGACACATGTTCTTCTACGTTTTGAACAAGAATTCAATGAATCATAATTTCGAAGCTTATCTCGATTTCTTATAATAGTTGATAAGCTGTTTGGAGGAAAACCAAATGTTAAAGCCATGTCCTCTTTTTGACGCCTTTATCTACTTCCTGAAAAATTAAAAAAAAAATTTCATGCTCAAGCACTTACGAACTATCAGAAACGAAGTTACCAGTATGACTGATCAACACTACAAATGAACGGAAATTAGTTCAAGGACACGGAGACACGATGCAATTCCCCTGAGGGTGAAAGAGGATATCGAAGATGTTTCTAGTGAAAAGTAGTACTTCTTGGATGAAACTCCCAGAAATCTATTGCTCTCGTGCGCGCTAAACAAAAAAAAAAAAAAAAGCAGTTCAAGATTTATGAGAACTATAAAATGTGTTAAGAGAGAATAACTTAAAATGTCCGGAACTACTTTAAAAATAAGGAGAAAAAAATACAATCACAAGAAAAAAGTTTGTTGTACAGAAAATGCACTTCACTATAGGAAGTTTATTTTATGAAGAAAATCCCGAAATGCGCGTAGAAAATTCGCTATATAGAGGTTCGTTATATGGAGGTTCGACTGTATATATATTTTTTGATAAACAGTAGAAACTTTTCCCCTGTCTCATTACTTAGAACCATAAATCTCTCCTTCTCCTGAACCCTTTAACCGCTTCCTTTACACATTTTTTTGAAAAAATTGCAAAAATCATCACATTTTTTAATTTTATTATATTAAATACAATGAAAGGAAACAAAACAAAATATGTAGGTTTTAAGTTGAGTTTTTTAATTTTTTACAGGCGTAAAAGCATTTAGTTTTAATATTAGTTAACTAGCCCGAGTTATATCTGGCAAATGGGAAAAAAGTTAAATATTAGTCTTAATATGATTGATTTTGAAACAAGGGACAACACAAAATGAAATACCTGACATTCTGTAAACTGGTATCTGGTCTCGTTTCTTACTGGCTTATTTCTGGAATCTCTATTACAGGAGCACAGTCACGGAAACACTGTCTCGTTGGATTTGATTTTTTTTTCAGATGCAGGAATAACATCTGAAAAATGCATTGAGGTTAACCTGAGTGGTGAAGGACTAATGCTGGGTTTTCCTGATTTGGCAGGAAACTCGTCACGATGATTTTCTGAAATTAGTTTTTCAGTCAGTTTCATTCTAAATTGTTTAGGTGATCATGAACCTCCTGATTTACAGTACAAAATGAAGGAATTTCACAAGGCCAAATCCAATAAATGGAAGAAAATCTTAGTATTTTCCTCTCTTTTTCTGGATGTAAAATAAGGAGCAAAATGCTGGTCAACTTTATCTACACCACCCATTTGGTCATTGTAGTCAACTACACATTTAGGCTTGGAGTTTGTCTCTACCCGTTCATTTGTTACATCCTGCATTTCTTGATTGTATGTATTGTGGAAATTAGACTAACACACACACATCCTTCTTATCTTTCCATGTAATTACAGTTACTTTCCCTCTCTAATACCCAATAATTTCTCCATTTTTTAAAAAAATTTCTTTGTCTTTAGATCTCGAGATAAATCTTTTCTATTCAATCGAAATGTTCCACCCACATCAATCTTCCTTTTAACCAACGTATCAGCCAAACTGGGCGGGATAAAAATTGTCCAAGCTGCCAACCAACGCTGAGCGTTTCCTTTCATTTCTTTCAGGCCGAGTAAAACCGTGATAAAACAAATCGTACAGACAAATTCCGCTCGGGATAATAATTAGCTGTAATATATACTAACCCGAGATAATCAGGCAAGCGGTTAAAGTTCACTACATATTCCCTTTGAAAATTTAACAAAATAATTTTAAATATCACCATTAGACATGATGATGAACATAAATATACAAAGAAAAGGATTTAGCATTTTCCAATTTCGAGAAATTTACGGTTTCACAGTGAAACCAGTGAACCTTAACGGTCCATTTTTCCTATATTCGAACTAACTAATCCAAAAGATCATTCAGAAAAAAATCTATTATTTTAAAGCCATAAAACTTTTATATTTTAACGAAATCAATTAAGGAAAAATATTTTAAAAGTTTTTAATTGTTTTTTAAAAAGTTTTCTGCACTTTTATAATTTTATACAAATTTGGACATAAAAATACATACTAAAAATTTTATATTCCTCAATAAAAAATTACTAGTCCATATAAATTTTCCATCTATAATATTTAAGAGAGAATATGTATATCCATTATGTACACCCACACAGGGTCGCATTTAGGCAGGGTGGCAAAATTTTAGATTGCGGACAAGTATTGTTAAATGCAAAAATTTCTCACTATAATTTTTAAAGTAAATAAATATTTTACCAAGATATGCAATAAACAAATAGTGCTTCAAAATGTCAGCTCTGCTTCTATTCCTAAATTCTCTAAATCCCAAAATTCGCTAAGCTTTTTCGAAGTATTGGATTCATTAACAATAACACTCATTGTTAAAAGTTCCTCCCGATCTGACCCAAATAATGTATCTATTTCTATAAGATTTTTGTTTTTAGACGTGTAATTCTACCTGTAACTACTTGATAATAATAGTCCACGCCAATAAGAATTGATATTTCTTTATCGTTAAATTCATAAGAATCAGCTAATTGTACACATTTTTTAAATATCTAAATTTTTTTATCAGGGGTTGGAAAATATGTAATCGAAATATGTTGTGTCTCGACCACTTCCATTGCAATGTACAAATTTGGATCATCCCTGTTTTTCAATTTTATTTTAACTATATTTAAGGTTTTTTTTTCAGTTTCTTTAGCACCAAATGTGCAAATGGAAAGGTTTTCTTTTCTAAGAATTGGAAAGTTAAATTTCTCAGAAGTACTCTTTAAACGAAATTTCTTTGTGAACCATTATCTAAGAATAATCTAACAACTTCTTGTTCATTTTTGTCGTCTATTAATTCAGCACATGTTTGTAATAATACACTATTTACTTCTGTTTTAAATACTGCTGAACCTATATATTTGTGTCACTTTTTGAAGAGATATCGTCACCATGCGATTTCGAAAACATATTGTAAAATGGTGGAAGTCATTACAAATAGGAAATGACTCTCTTTTTGCACATTCCATTGCTCCATGACCGGATGAACCCCGATTTTTCGCGCAGCTCCCAGAAGCCCCTCACAAGCGATACGGCTCGCCGCATCGCCTGTGTCCGGCACAGATGTTCCACTAATAGAACAAACTTGTTCCTTTTAATTTCAAACTACTAAATTTTTCCATCCACCATTTTTCTTCCCCACCCCATGTAATTCTCCTCTACAAGTGTTTTTCACTTCCCCAAGGGAGGGGAAACATTCACACTTTAATGCAGTTCTGGGCTAAGGTAAAGCCGAAACAAAGTTCACCCAAAGTTACCAATGATAGGAGGTGAAGTTTCCCTGCGGGAAACAGGTACTCTATAAACTTTCCACGTATGACCGGATATGAGGCTCAAATAGCATCCCCTTTTTTCTTAAAATTGCTCTTTTCGTTAGCGCGTAAGAAATGGCAGGCCTCGACTTCATTACCTTTGTTGCAGTATAAACATTTGCGGCTTCGATGCGATTCACAGTGATGGAAAAGGAGTTGGTCTGGGGTGTTCTGTCATCGGATTTCTCTTACGGTGTCCGGGGAAAAAGGAGTTTTTATTTTTGTTCTGTTTTGTGGTGGAGGGGAATAATGACATGGTTTATGATTGTTTATTTGAGAGGCTTGTTCCAGAACTTCGAATTTCCAAGTTCATTAACCGCAAAAGAGCGCTTTGGTTAAACCCTTAGTCCATGGGGTCCAACCCAAAAGAAATTGCAGGCCACTTCGGAAAAATATTATAATCTCGCGGGCCACACATAAAAATATGTACCTTTATATCAAATTTGGAAACAAAAAAAAACATTTATTGGAGTGAAAATTTATAAAACTTTTCTTTTTAGTGTACAGGATTTAAAACATGATAATTAAATTGCGGATTCTATTATAAATCATGATTTGACATATCTATACAAGAATTATTTACTACACAAGCTTGGGAAGAAGTAGAAAATATAATTACATTGAAACAAAACTTTTGGCGTTGCAATCATTGTGAAAGTGCAACGACTTAAAAAAATATGGTTCAGTGTGATGATTGCAGTTACTGGTAACATTCGAAATGCGTCAATTTTAAGAATGGGTCAAAAATTATAAATTGGCTTTGTCCAGATTGTTCTATAAAGTAAAATATTGCGATGAAGAGAGTTACGGCTCCTGGCGATACCTCTATAAAAAAAACGCATCGAGATTCCTACCTCATGGCGATGTAGAAATGGGATCAATATCATAAATACTTCTAATATGCATTGCTTATTTCCCCCATTTAATTAATTATTTTAAGAGAGAGCTGCCAAGAGCTGGGAGGCCCCTGATCACCCCTAAGATGTTCTCCCTCAAAATTGGGGTGGAACCCAGCCAAAACGTACTGTTACCTGAATGGTACTCAAAGCTACGACTAACGACAAGCGTACTTGTAGCCCTTTGCAGCGATGAATTTCTTGGGCCTCGATCTGATATCGTCAGATAGGTGGCATTAGTAACAACAGAGAGAGAGAGAGCAACATTATTTCATAACATATTATTTAGTGTACTAACTCATCAATAAAAAAATGCTCATTTCTTACATATTAATTAAAAGAAAAATGTTTTCCAGTGAGGATATGTGTTCAAAAATTATACTTTGGATAATATTTAGGATATTTAATTCCTTCTTAGGTCAACAAAGAAAATCTTTTATTTTAGTTACTTTTTATTAAATAGTTACAATTAATATAAATATGTATATACATATGACAGACTTACAATATTAAGTGACAAACTAGAAAACGATTTTCCTTGCAATTTTTCATTTTCCTTTTTATATATGGTGTGTAAACTCGTGAGTTCTTTTCCGACCGTGTTCGAATTGTGACAAGAAAATAATTGCAGACAGGATTTGGTCCCACTGTTTATTCCATACCTTCTATGGGACATTTCTTAAAATCAAGAATATATTGCGATGTTACAGGATTACGATACATCGTTCAGCCCTGTCCACTTTTCACGACCCCGGCTTTTTTCGTCACCCTCTCTCTTCTCTCCCGTTCCGACCTTTTTCTCCTCCGTCGTTGCCAGATCCTTTTCTCTATATCGTCTCTCGTTCGACCTGTTGCCAGGTGCAGGCAGCTGTTCTTACACGCCCCACCTAAGAGTAAAATTTGCCCCTTGTGGCTGATTTTACCATATCAGACACCAGGAACAGAAAATTCACAAACCGTGACACAGAAAATCCACAAACAGAACACACAATAATTGCAACAGTCAAAAGTCTTGATGATTGTTCTAGTGAAAGTTCCTTAATACAAACACATGAAATAATATGAATAGTTCACCCAATTGAAATAAGTGACTATGTTCCCAGAAAGATCTAAACTGTAATGGGATTGCAAACAGATACATGGAAAACACATTATACAAAAAAAAAACAACACTAAATATATACATTACAGTTTTTATCTTAATCTAGACAATGTTTATTTTATTAACTCATGAATGAATGCTCAATGAGTTCACTAAATCTATATTAAGTACACAGTAAACTTTCCTACGGCTCTAATTTGCCTTTGGCCAGTATGATTTCCGACCCAACCCATCCTAATACAAAGTTAATCCGCTTTACACGATTTTTCCAAATTTGCATCAGAAGGTCTATATCGACTATTCGAGATACAACAAACTGCTCTAACATTCTTAAAACCTGAGCCGTTAAATTCCATCCATAAGAAGTGTATTCAATCTTAAACCTCACTTTTTTAGTCATGCAAATTCCAAACGACATAAAGCATGCGGCATAATTCATCGTGAGAGAACGACAGAAATACCACTTCCACAAATCCAGTACCGTGACCCACGATGCTGCGCTATTCTTTTCTACAAAACCTTCCCTTTTCGACAAAAAGATAAATCTCGGTTCTCGAAAATATGTTTAACCAAGCTTCACAGGTTACCTTCGCACTGAGACTAGTCAACGGCACAGCCTCGCCCCACCTAGTGTGCTGATCAACCAGACGTAAAATATATTTATGTCCCTTTAAGCTTGGTGGATCAATTGGACCTATCAGATCCATATTCCCCACCTCAAATGGCAATTCAGGCCTTGCCACAGGTGTACTGGATGATCGGTCTTTAATCCTAACCGATCGAGTGAGCTGACATTCTTTACATGACTCACAAAATTTCTTCACATCGGCCCTCAGACCCTCCCAAAAGAAAGAATACTTTATTCGTTCAAGCGTCTTCTTGGGACCCATGTGACTACTGAACACGGAAGTATGCGCTAGTTTCAACACCTCAGTTCTTCTGCACTTCGGAATTACCAGCTGCCCAATACTCTCCCCGAGTATTTTATCCCTACGAAATAGATATCCATCTACTTCATAGTAGTTTCCTTTGCCTTCCTTAGCATACTTCCAAACCAATGCTAACTCGGCACAACACTCCTGTTCGGAACGAAAACTATCAGCCACCATGATTCCTTTATCCATCTCAGCGGTCACCTCCTCATCCTTAGTACCCAATGTTCCCACTTCATTCCGACATGAAGTAATATTCCTTTGAGAATCCTCAATGTGCTCCTGTGCTTTCTCTGGCAGAATACCCGACGAAACCTCGGTTTCATCTACATTTCCTGAGTCAACCCTCAGGTCCTGAGAGCTTTGAGCCAGTGAATTCTCTTCACTCTGGGCTCCTCCCAACATATCCAAAACATCTGGTGGAAGCAACACGTCTTCTACCAAAACTTCTGCCAAAGCACATAACACTTGCTGGTGCACCACATTAACCTGGCCACCGGTAGCAAGACCAATTGGAACATATACTAAAGGACATTTAACCGCTGGACCGAAAATACCTTTCAAATAAATCGTGGAAGCTCCTTCAACCGATATTCCAGGAACTAAGTCTTTCTTGATAACAGTAATTTCCGTACCAGAATCCAATAACGCATGGACTAACTTCCCATCTACACTGATAGATGTTTTCACTAATTTACTTAATTTGTCTTCAATAGCCCGTCTAGGAATGACTTTACCTAGCACATCAACTCTAGCAGCTACCGTCCCATCTACCAATTCCGTCCCTTCTGTTGACACCTTATTCTCATTAAGTCTTTTATTATCTACCTCTTTGTTTTTCGGAGAATCCCGCTTAAAATGTTTATCTGATCCGCAGGTGAAACAAGCGAATTTTTAATTTCAGTTACTTGACCCTTATCAAAGTTTTTCCTAGAAGAAAAATTATCTAACTTTTCTCCTCAAATGGCTGTTTACCCCAACTACCATTAAAACTTCTCTTTTCACTATCATTCCATTTAGCTCTCTCAGGTTCATCGTAGGATTTCCCTTTGGAAGCATAAAATATATCACATTGTTTGCCCAAGTCCCTGGGTTTGTACCATTCTTCCCCTTGGAGCACACCAATATGGGTCGCCGTCTCAGAATCCAACATTTCAAACATTTTATCTGCTACGATCAGTTGATTAACTGACTCAAAATCATTCGCTTCTCTTAACTTACAGTAGTATAACCACATCGATGTTAAACGGGACGCGAACTGAGAGAAAGTTTCGTCAGAGTTACGTTTGGCCTTTCTAAAATTTTCTAAACATATTTTTGGGGGTGAGGGTTCATACTCCTTGAGCACAACCTGTTTTAAAGATTCGTAATCTTTTAATTCTTCTTCGCCTAGGTTAACTAATAATTTTGACAATTTGTCTCCTAACATGCATAACAAAACCTTCGGTTTTAACTCGTCGCTAACCATTTCACTAGCGAAAGCCTTTTCAAGACTAGAAAAGAAATAGTCCCACCCGTCTGATTTATTGGGTACCTTTACAGTTAAGAGCCTAACCATTTTAACTATTTCATCTAAAGATTTTAAACGTGAGGTTTGACCATTATTTTGAGTAGCACTCTGATTAGAGATCCTAGATAATTCCATTTCCAAGCGTAATTTTTCAATTGATAATTGTTCTTGTTGTTCTAGTTTTTGCCGCTGTTCTGTCTCTAACCTTTCGGCTGTAATAACTTCCAATAACTCTTTTGCCTCTTCCTCCTTGTAATATCTACTAGAGATTATTAAATTCCTTAAAACAATTTTAGACATAGACGGATCAGGTGACTCATCCAAGTCCCGCGCTAATTGAATTAAGTCAATTTTCTTACTTCTAATGAGAAATGCCATTTTTAATCAAGCTAAACCTAATGCCAAATTACCTTCTAACAAATTTAGCTACAAACACTTAAATGACCTAGTACTATATATTTAACAAGCAAGAAAAATTCTACTCGTTTTTCTAAGAGTACTCAAATTCCAGAAACACAATACGAAATATGTTTACAATAAAACTTATATGAGACACAGTTATTTGTTACTAATCAAAACCTTTTTCAAAATTAAAAAAAACACAATTAACAACATACTTTAGCTACATTACCATAGAATTATTTCTCAAATCATAAATCTACTCTTAGTTTCTTTTTTTTTTAATTAAAAGAATCTTATGCAGGAAACAAAAAACCAATATACATATACATCCTAAATTACGAGCAAAGGAAATAACCTCAGATTGCATTAAACTATCAACTAACTGACAAATTGCAAAACTTTTGCTTAAAATGAAAAACAATCATTTAATATTAAAAAAAACATGCCACATTCTGAGTCATAAATAACCTACAAAATCTCTTATTTACAACCTTTTAACAGGAAGTCTACTTGAAATACATATACATTTTTTTAATGGATATTTTTTACCCACTCAAACATACATTTTCGCAACCATTATTTCAAGATAAATTAATCTAATTCTTTTTTTTTTTTAAATTCTGCAAATTGAATTGTTATGCAAAACACTTTCTATACCCAGATTTTAATTTTTGAGACAACTTCAAAACAGTAAAGAATGATGATAAAAACAGAAATTATAGTTTAACACTAGAACTCTAAATACCATATTTTACAACATTTAAAATGATACCCTATCATTTCCAGGTAAAATAAGTACACAATTTTCTTATTCCATCTACACAATAATCCAACAACATAGAATATTGCAATAAACCAATGAAATTTTCTTTTTTCAGATATATCTGATTTTCTATTTTATTTTTCAAAAACCAATTAAATATGACTGCATCCCATTACTTTTTTAAATATTCACACAATATTTTAACTTAGGGGAACAATAGCCACCTACCTCGACATGAAAGCTGTTTCAGTACTTGAACACTTTTCAGATCACGGCTCCATTCATCAGAAAATGAAGAAAAATACGACATCTGTTCGTTCATATCCCAACTCGGCAGGTGAATGTAAAACTCCATATGAAGAAGGTCTTGTTTTTTTTCACTTGAAACTGCTGCAAGGCAATTCCCGGGATGCACGTGGTCATCAACTTGAAGGTACACTGCAGGGTTCTATTTCCTTGTTAAAATTTTTCTTTCAAACTGAATGTCCACTAGAACCTTGTTCACAATTATGTAGTACGAACACCGATCAATTTGAAATATTTTGTTCATTTAAATTCTGCTCCATTGCATCGCACTTCTGACACCAGTGTAAACTCGTGAGTTCTTTTCCGACCGTGTTCGAATTGTGACAAGAAAATAATTGCAGACAGGATTTGGTCCCACTGTTTATTCCATACCTCTATGGGACATTTCTTAAAATCAAGAATATATTGCGATGTTACAGGATTACGATACATCGTTCAGCCCTGTCCACTTTTCACGAACCCGGCTTTTTTCGTCACCCTCTCTCTTCTCTCCCGTTCCGACCTTTTTCTCCTCCGTCGTTGCCAGATCCTTTTCTCTATATCGTCTCTCGTTCGACCTGTTGCCAGGTGCAGGCAGCTGTTCCTTACATGGTGTTAGACTATTTTTTTGTTACTATTTATTCATTTATTGAATTTAATTATTCCTATAAAATAGTATTGAAAAAAGAAATCACATTCTCAGAAATTAGGCCATCCCAAGAGGGATTCGAACCTACAACATTTGGATTAAAAGTCCAACGCGCTATTCATTGCTCAACAGGGGCACAACGAACGATTTTCCTTTCTATATATGCTGTTGGACTATTATTTTTTTTTTTACTTTTTATTCATTTTTTAAATATAATGAATGAATTAATATTTGAAAAAAAAGAAACAATGGTATTAACAACAAGTGTCATCCACTGCTAGTTTAAAAAGATGTATTTGAACTTCAATGGATGAATAGAAAGTATTTTATTAACGATTGAAAAAGAGTGAACTAGTAATAGGAATTAAAAAGAAATAAACAACATATATAAAATATAAGCATTCCTTTAATATAGTTAAATAAAAAAATTAAGATTTTAATGAGAATTTTGCCCTTGTAAAGTTATACGTAATGACGCAATATCAGGGATATAGTTTGTGATTTTCATTTTAACAATGATTCGCATGTTGAGTTGTTACGTGGGGGGGGATTCAGATTTTATATCAGAATTTTTTTTTTTTACCCAATTACACCAATTTTTTTAGAATTTTAATGGATAGGCTGGTTAAAGAAATATATAGAACAAAATACTCAAATACTATTACATTTTTGAAAAACTTTTTTTTTCTTAATTAATGAGTAATTTTGTATTTGTGTCAAAAAATATTTAAAAAATGATTTAGCGTTTAATTGTGAAAAAAATTAAAAATTAATTACTGAATCTAATTGTAAAGATGGAACTATATTTATTTTGAAAATTTGATAGAGAGACCGGTATAGAAACTAAATGTGATTATAGTTGGAAATAGATTCCAAAAATAAAAGAATATTCGATATTTATCATTTAGTTATTAGCCGTCATGTAGAAGTATTGATACACGTTAAATCTATTGAGGCTCAAACGTCTTCTCATTGGTGTGGTGAGGAAGTTAAGACAGGGGTGCCAGCTCAGGTGTCGTCCTCGTCACTTGATCATGGTTCAAAATTACGATTTGTCGCCAAAAGTCATCGTGTAGCTGAACAGAGCGACATTAATTGTCACTCTCTCTCTCCAGTTATTAAGATTTTCAACGATTTGCAATTCTATAAACGATTTTAGAATATCTCTATGTATAAAGCTAATAATTTATTATATAATAATGGTATCTGTTTGCATTATAATCATTTGCTCATACTAAAGGGGAAAAAATGTTTATTCCTTAATATGTGTTCTTTGTACATTAAATTCTGTACTTTCAACTGCTTTTTCTAATTTGATCATTTATATTTTGTAATCAAATATTATTCCTTAACTCAGTAGCGCAACAGCCCATGAGAGCCAAGACCTGCTGTGCCCATCTCAGTATACGTGTTCCTGGGAGCTGAGTTGCGTGAGCAGATGCTTCGGTCATGTGGTCAATATGACGCGAAAGTCCCAGTGTTTAGTTCCCAAGCAAGCATGACACTCATTTATCGACCCACTGAAAGGATGAAAGGCTGAGTCAACCATGCCCAGCCCGGGGTTTGAAACTCGCACCTGTGGTGTGGAAGCGTGACGCACGACTACTCAGCTTCAATATTATTCCTAAAATAATATAATATTTTCTGTGTATATGTGTGATCAGCTTATACTTTTTATCAACATTGTAACATCTTTAAAATGTTTTACTTTGAGTGAGATTCAACGAGTTTGAAAACTAACGTTTTGTTCAAAATCTGTATGCCATCTATAAAATTTATAAAGTTTTTATTACATTTTATAGCATCAATATGCAAAAGTTGAAATAAAAGCAAAGTAAACTTCGGCATTTTCGATCAAATTATTAAAAATGGTGTTTTACCAAATTTAATGCAGTCGCATACTATTGAAATTGAGGCACCACAAATTTAATGTTTCCGTGTCATTTAGCAACCAATATCACAATTAGTCAACGATGTATTATATTCTAATTTTAAACTATGTTTTAGATTGTATCATATATATATATATATATATATATATATATATATATATATATATATATATATATATATATATATATATATATATATATATATATATATATATATATATATATATATATATATATATCAAAACTATTTATCGAAATAACAAATGTACTCGCGTATGTGATCAGTTGTATTAAATGTGTTTTAAAAAATAATGTAGTTTTTGCATTGAATTTACCAAATTTGTTAAAAGTCATGTGTCTTACAAGTCCCAATTTCATGTAGCTTATCCTCTTTTTGTATGATATTTGGTTATTTCCACGCTTCTTTAAAAGTTTATATATATATATATATATATATATATATATATAAAAAAATATATGCACCCAGAAGAAATTGAGCTACATTCACGAAATTTGGTATGCATGTAGTGTATATGAAAATAAACAAATGATTAAAAATTATCATTTTATTATTAGAAAAAGGTTAAAAATCATTAAATTCTATACAAGCCGAAATATCGATTCAGCATAGTCTTTGCATCTGCGCAGTTAATTCTCCTGACTGCATCTTTGCTCTATTGGCGAAAGATCTGGTGTCCTGGCAGTTCGTCATATCCTTGAAGACATTGTAGAGTCGCGCAGTATGTGGACGAGCATTATCCTGTTGATAAATGGCACCTGGGCGACTTGATAGCATGGGTAGCACAATCGGCGTTAAAATATCGTCCACGTATCTGCGAGCTGTCAAAGTGCCTTGAAGGAGCACTAAAGATGATCGTGTGTCCCAAGAAATTGCTCCCCACACTGTCACACCTTGTGAAATTGCTGTATCGACAATAAATGCCGGATCGGACCGCTGGCCGGTGCGCCTCCAGACACGTGTGCGGTGGTCATCAGCACTGAGACTTCGGGATTCATCACTGAAGATGACACGTCTCCAGTCTGTCACACTCCAAGTTGCCCGAGGTCGGCAAAAATCCCGTCGAATAATGTGGGGTCACTTAGCGGACGTCGGCTCTAATGGTTTCTCTTGATGGCACTGGATGTCTGGAAGGTAAGTGGCGTTGATTCGATTAGCGACGTTGTTGGTGCCGAAGTGGCCACTCTTCTGATTGCACGATCCTCGCGATCATTTGTGTTCCTGGGACGTTTAATAGTCCAACATACCATATCACTCCGACCGAGGTGGCGGCCGATACGTCTATTCGACCAACCTGCTTCTCTGAGGCCTATTATACGGCCCCTATCAAAGTCCGTCAGCTGCTCGTACTTCCTAAGTCTCAATATCGTCTATCAAAGTCATCAGATTCGTTTGGATAGCCGTACGGCGCTCGTACTCATGCTTTTAAACTCTCCCAGTTGCGCAACTAATATGCGCATAGCACACTTAGCCTTGTCTCATTGGCTTCGAAATTTTAATCATTTGCATATCTTTACAAACATTCTTGCAGTTTCGATTGTACTTGATTTCCATATGTTTTTTGCACAGAGTGTATATAAAGATAATTAAATTAGATTAAAAATTAAATTCCATCTAGCACTTGACTCATCTTTCTCAGTTCCCATATTCAAGTATCAAACTAATCATGGCGTGCTTTTTTCCAGATCCAACATATGCTCGGTGGCAAGTGTTATCGGTGGCAGAACAGATGTACAAACGATTGAATAAAGATCTCCTTTTTTAAACTTTAATCTGATTCTGTCTTAAAAATCATGACAGAATTAAAGCCGGTAGGATCTTTGTCTGCGATCTTAATGTAAAAAACTAATCTTTTTATAAAATAATTTAATATAAAAACTAACGCCAACGAACGTAATAACTGATATGGAGAATTTTTGGAACTTCGACGGCACTCTACATTTGTTAGCTGAGGACGTTGGGTTACCAGAATTAATCTATGGTACGGAAAAAGAAACGCGCTAGTAATCCCCGAAAGAACATCGCTCTTACCGCCAAAGAAATAGAATCATCCTCTTCTCCTAACAAGATTTCAGAAAGTCATACTTCAAAAATGGAAACAATGAATGAAATTAAAATTAAGCAAGAAGAGAATTTAGATGCTGATGAAGAAAAATTACAACAACCTATAACCATTATTAAAAATGATATTCGATTTGAAGATCTACAGACTTTTCCAAAAATATAACCTGGAAATACCCATCCAAACATTCATTAGAAATTTTGAAAGTACGAGCGATTCCTTCAATATACCAGAGAAACAGAAAATCCTATTTATAATCAAGTTAGTAGATGGAGCTGTGAAGACTTACATCCAATCACAATATATCCCTAAAAGTTTTTACGAACTGAAAAATAATTTAATACGTGAATTCGGAACACAAGTCAATCCAGCGGAGATTCATCTTCAATTATCTAAAACAGAAAAAACCTCAAAAGAGAACCACATAGAATATTTCTACAGAGTAAAAGAAATCGCATCCCGGATAAACATGGAAGAAGAAGCTGAAAAATATTACATCATAAGAGGATTAAAAGAAAATAGAGCCATAGAAATACAGTTACAAAGCTGCAGCAACATAGAGGAACTGAAGGAAAAAATGAAACTCTTAGATATCCAAGAAAATCAAAATCAAGTAAGAAGGAAGTTATATACCCAAAGTATCCAATGACAAGAATACCTTATCATACGAATCAATTTGCCCATAGACAACAATATGGAGGATGGAATTGGAGAAATGACCAATCTCAACATCCGGATACCATAACCAATACAAGATATAAGGTATATTCTCCTCAGTTTCCATCACCTTATCATCACCCTTCCTTTTCACTTTTAGCGGCCGACCCTATATCCGAGAAACCAACGATTTCCACAACGACCGACAGTTTTGCGACCCAATGCTCCAACTTTCTACCCCGTCAAAGAACACAAAACAATAATACGGTATTCCAACCTCATCAAACATGAGAACTTATGAGCATCCAAGGAAGAATCAACTTCAAACAAGTTGATGTCCTCTTGGATACAGGATCAAGTGTCAATATTATTCCAAAAAATATAATATCACAAATCAAGGGATACCACAATGTAGAGTATATCAAAACAAAAATTGCCACCATCAATGGAGAAATTGAGGTGAGTGAGGCAATTACTTTACAATTGAAAATAGGAGAAATTATTGAAAATATTAAATTCCTCATAGTAAATGTAGAACTGAAATATTTAATAATTTCTAATAAAACTATGAGTATTTTTGAATTAAATATTAATTTTAGTGATTATAAAATTTTTTTCAAAGAGGAAAACAAATTTTAAAAAATTATGAATCTATAAAAATATTAAAGAAAATGAAACTCTTAAATTTAGTAATAATAAAATTATCACTAAGAAAACTGATAATGTGTTTAATATAGAAATAATTCCTAATAGTGATTATGATATTATTAATATGATTATTGATAAATATAAACATGTCTTTGCTAAAAATAAGTTTGATGTGGGCGAGTTAAAATGTAATTCTCCTAAAATAATACTTACCTCAGAATTACCCATTGCAAATCGACCATATAGGACATCTTTTAAAGATGATACGGAAATAAAAAGCAATTAGATGCATTATTGAAAGTAGGAATAATAAAACCATCTTATAGTTCTTACGCTGCCCCTAAAACATTGGCTTTTAAAAAAGAGGATAATGCTCGTACACGATTATGTATCGATTACAGAAAGCTAAATGCTATCACAAAATTAGATGCAGAGCCAATTCCCCGAATAGATGCAGTTTTAGACAAATTAACACATGCAAAATTTTTCTCAACCATCGACCTATGTAGTGGTTATTGGCACATTAAATTAGATGATAATGAATCTGAAAAACTTGCATTTACATCAAATTACGGTCTTTTTCAATTTAATCGTTTGCCTTTTGGATATAAAAATTCTCCAGCTATATTTCAAAGAGCTATTAGACAGATTTTAAATAAATACCAAATAAAATTTGCATTAAATTATTTTGACGATATAATAGTATTTTCGGAATCAATTGAAGAACATGCAAAACATTTAGAGGAAATTTTTAAAATTTGTGGAATATAGAAAATATTAAATTAAAATTATCAAAGTGTAAATTTGGCAAAGATACAATTGATTTCTTAGGATATGAAATAAAACAAGGGGTCATACACTCCAAATAATACAAATGTCGAAATAATTAAAAAACTTTTACCCCCTAGAAATGTAAAGGATTTACAAAGATTTCTTGGTAGTATTAATGTCTATTATAAATTCATTCCTCAATATGCAAAATTAAGAATGCCCTTAAATAATCTTCTTAAAAAGAATCAAAATTGGAATCGGACCCCAGAATGTCAACAATCTTTTCAAAAACTTAAAGACAGCTTAATTTCAAAGCCCCCATTTTAGCTATATTCAATTCAAATTATCCCTGTCATCTTTATGTAGATGCATCGAAAACTACAAAATCTCAGGTATCCTCAAACAACAAAAACCCAATGGAAATCAACATCCGATTGCATTCCACTCGAGACGACTGAGAAATTATGAAATTAATTATACAATAACTGAATTAGAATGCTTAGCTATAATTGATAGTTTAGATAAATTCCATTGCTATCTTCATGGATCTCATTTCACAGTTCATACCGATCATAATGCATTAGTTTGGTTTAAAAATTTCAAAAATCCCACGGGTAGACTTTTTAGATGGTCTTTAAAAGTTTCTATGTATGATTTTGATATAAAATATAAGAAAGGTAGCACTAATGTTGAAGCTGATATGTTAACAAGAAATCCTATTGCTTATCATATAATTAATACACCCCAGAACCTTTATTAGATATCAATAAAATAAGTCATTTTCAAAATATAGAAAATACATCAGCTCCTAAATGTTTTAAGAGAGATGGTGTTTTTGTAGTTAAAAGACAAGGTTTAACTAAAATAATTGTACCCAAAGCTCTAAGAGTGAAATTAATGGAAACAACACATAAAAAATTTGGCCACCCTGGTGTAGCTACCATGTTAAAATTAATATCACCACAATATTATTGGATAAACATTATTACTGATATACGAAATTATGTGAAACACTGTGAAACTTGTCAAATAAATAAGAAGTCACATCAGAGAAAATACGGACAGATGCAATTACTTTCCTTGTGTGAAAAACCCTTTGAACTTTTATCGATAGATAGTGTATGTGGTTTAAATTATTACAACTCTGTTAAAAATATTTGCATACTATTATTGATCATGCAACTAGGTACTTTTGGACTTTTCCATCAAAAAATGCAACTACAGATACTTATATAAATTGTTTTTATTGATCATGCAACTAGGTACATTTGGACTTTTCTATCAAAAAATGCAACTACAGATGCTTATATAAATTGTTTAAGACAAATTTCAGAATCATGTACTGGAAAAAATTTTAAGTGATAGAAATTGAAGCGAAAATTTAAACATTCCTTAAGACATAACAATGTCACTCAATTATTAACTACTTCTCACAGACCACAAACAAATGGAAAGGTTGAACGTGTAAATCAAACCATCATTACCCGCTTAAAATGTGAAATTAGTAATAGTTCAAATAATTTTCCATGGACAAAAATTCTAGAAAAAGTAACCCATCAGTATAATCAAACTCCACATACAATAACAGGTGTAAAGAACAATTTCAATTATAAAATTCTGCGAGCTGCATCTACCCGATGCTCGGCGTTGGAGGAAGAAATTCAGTCTCGAGCCAGTCAATTAAAGTAACTTAGTTTATTCAGAACTACCAAGTGAGAGTGAGCACGTGATTGCTTCACCCTTTTTATATACAGAACATAATGACGTCACACAACCTCTTCACAGTTACAAAAACGTGGCGCCATACAGCCACTCATTCACACAAATCATTTTTATTCACAACATACTCCCCCCTTTGAGACTTGGGGAGAGTCTCAAACCTATAACAGTTATAATTCAAAAGATCAAGTCGCTTCGGTTCTTTAACCAATCTTCCAGAAGAAGTATATTTTTTTACAATTGCATCATTAGTATTCAAGACCTTTTCAGGTTTAGTACTTTTAACAAAAATTGATTCCTCTTTCAACTCCTTATCGCTATTAGCAATCGCTTGTACTTCCAAAGGGAAGATACGTTGCACGGGACGTATTACTGTTCCATGTTGAGTTTTTAGTCGAACTGTTCGAATTTCCCCATCTCGACCAGGGGATTAATTCTATAATCTTAGCTATAGGCCAAGACAAACGTTTCTTATTGTCGTTTCCAATTAAGACCATTTCCCCAATTCGGGGTTCCCGCACCCGATTATCATTCTGTTTTTGTATTAGCTCACTTAGATATTCTTTCCTGAAACGTTGTCTTAAATCACTTAAAAGTTTAATTCTATATTTCATTCTTTTTCTTAAGTCTCTCGAATTCAATTCGTCAATATCGGTAGTATCGGAACAGCGATTCTCTATTAAAAACATTGCTGGAGTAAGAGGGATCAATTCCTGTGGATTTTCAGATATATAAGTTAAAGGTCTACTATTGATTAAAAATTCGCAATCACAAATCACTGTAGACAATTCTTCATAGGACAATATTGATTTTCCAAGAGAACGTCTCAATAGTTCCTTGATAATGCGAACCAACCTTTCCCCAGCCTCCCCACCATGCGGCGGTGGGTGGTATAAATTTCCAAACTATTTTTGAGTTGATGTTTCTCTCGATATTTTATGCCAATCCAATTTCGCAAGGTCATTGAAAGCACCTCGGAAATTAGTACCGTTATCACAGTAAATTATCCTGGGCCTCCCGCGCCTGGCAATGAAACGCCTAAGGGCTAGCAAAAAGGCATCAGAAGATAAAGCGTTTACTAATTCAAGATGTAGTGCGCGATAGACGGCGCAAGTAAATAATGTAATCCATACCTTTTCGCCAGTTTTTAAAAACAGAGGTCCAGCTAAGTCAATTCCTACAACTTCAAATATCGCGCAATCATTCACACGGTCTGGTGGTAAAGGTGATGGTCCGCTTGACAATGATTTCACTTTAAAACGAGCACAAATAAAACATTCATTCAAAATACTCTTAATAGTTTTTCTAGCTCTGATAATCCAGAACCTTTCTCTAATTAATGATTGCATTATTTGGATTCCTGCATGACAGTTCTTTTTGTGTATAGATCTAATCAAAAGTTTTGTAAATTCACATTTATCAGGTAACAATATAGGATACAAAAAGAACTTTCATCATTTCGTTCAGTTATTTTAGATTTTACTCTTAAAATATTATCATTATCAATAAAAGTAACAAATTTTAAAGATTCAACATCAGGTAAATAATATGTCTGAGTTAAACGAATCGATTGTTTCTCAGAATTTTCAATTTCAGCAACAGAAAGTTCATGTTCCTTACATTTGTTATAGTCTTTGCGACAATTATTTACAAATCTTAAAATCCATGCAAATACTCTTATCATTTTATCATAATCAGACACATTACATATAAGCAAGGGGGTGCATCGTTTGCTAGATCAACATTCGCATTTTTAGTTTTCTTTCTCTCTACGTTAACTTCTTGAGGCTCGCAACTGATTTCACCATCTGGCCAATATTCCGAATTTTGTTTCAACCAGGAAGGCCCCTCCCACCATCTAGAATTAAGCATTTGTCGTGGAGAACAACCACGAGATAGTAAATCCGCGATATTCATGTTTCCTGGAACATACTTCCATGACTGAATTTGAGTTAATTGTCTAATTTCCTTTACCCTATTAGCTACAAAAACCGACCAATTTCCATATTCTTTAATCCACCAAAGTGCTGTTGTGGAATCGGACCAAAGAGTAACTTTCAAGTCCGGCATATTAAGCGCTTTCAAAATAGAATTTACAAGTCGAGCACCTACACAACAAGCCATTAGCTCTAGACGCGGTATACTCAAAAGTTTGAGAGGAGCTACTCTAGACTTCGCTCTAACGAGAATTACGCTAACTCTAGAATCAACTATTGATCGAGCAAAGACGCATCCCGCATATGACCCCTTGCTTGCATCAACAAATACATGTAATTCAGTAAAAATATCAATTTTCATACAACGTGGTACAGTTACATCTTTCAAAATTTGAATTTCATTAAACCATTTCATAAATTTTTTCTTTACAATATTCTGAGGTAGTTCCTGATCCCATGCTATTTTCATTTTCCATATTTCCTGCAATAGTAATTTTGGGAGCAATGTAGACGGCGCCAACATTCCAATGGGATCGAAAACTTTTTGCACCGTAGACAAAACTAATCGTTTCGTTATTTTCACTTCGCACGTTAATGAGTCGAAATTCGTGCAACATTTCAAAACATCATTATCCAAGTCCCAGATGATACCCAAAATAAAAGTTTCGCCTGAGTGTTTATCAACACTTTTACTCGCCACATTGCTCTCAAAAATACGTAAATTAAAACATCCTTCCGACATAATTAATTTAGTCTTCTCAATAAATATCTCTATTTCATCAGCACTGAAAACACCAGTTACACAATTATCAACATAAAAGGAAGATTTTAACTTTTGTGCAACTTCCTTACATTCGGAATTACAGTTTTCCAAAAGATGCATAATAGATGCATTCAATAAGTAAGGGCTTGAAGACACCCCAAACACAACTCGACAATGCCGTTACACTAATTGTTTTTCATTGCATGGGGAAAAAAAAATCTGAGAGATAATCTCTATCTTTCGGTGCAACAGATAGCATCAAAAACGCCTTTTCAATATCGGCTACAATTCCGACTGGATAAATTCTAAAACGATCTAAAATGTCAGGTATCAGTTCAATAAGGTTTACGCCTTTATATAAACAGTCGTTCAAAGATGGTTTCCCTTTTTCACGGGCCGAAGCATCGAATACGGGTCGGATTTTTGTAGTCGCACTATCCTAATTTAATCACGAGTCTATGCGGTAAATAATGGCATTCATTGTTCAATTCTACTTCCGGCACACGTTCAATGATATTTAAATCTTCCCATTGCCTAAACACAATTTTATAATCCTCAAAAAATTTACCGTTTCTTAATTTATTCATCATCCGTAGATGTCTTTTCCATGTTAGTTCTTTGTTACTGGGCAAATTTTCAGAGTTACATTTCCATGGGAGTTTAACTTCATATCTTCCATCGGGAAGAATTTTCATTTTATTCTTAAAATCGGTTAATTCAAAATTTTCTTTCGTATTCTCATTAAGTAAGGGATCCGTTATTCCTAAAACATCAAGTTCCCATAATTCTTTAACGCTAACATTCCGAACATGCAAAGACGATGTCGTTAACATAACGTTTTTATCGTTCGAACATACTTTTCCAATTACCGTCCATCCTAGTTTAGTTTCAATAGCTGTTAAACCCGAATCAAATTCAATTAAATTCCCAGTCAATAATTTTCCTATATTATCAGCCCCAATCAAAAGCCCAATTTCCGTTTCTTTACAATTTAAATCCGATAAAATAATTTCTTTATTTTTTAACTCATTTAAAATACGCTTATCCTCAATCTTAGAAATAAATCCACATATTTTCTTTTCGGATAGCACTTCAAAACAACATGTATAAGAGTATTTCATATCACTGACCTCAATAGAATATACGCTGTGATGTTTCGGTTTAGTTTCGTTGCCCCCGAATAGAGAATGAATTATAGTTTCCTCTCTAAGTGGAGTGGCCTTCAAAATACTAGTAACACTTTCACTAATGTAGCTATTTTCACAAGCGGTATCAATCAGAACTCTAACTTTCCTTTCCTGATCTTTAATGCGAATGAAAACGCAGAGAGTTTGAAAGTAAATATTTTGGTTTCTGTTGCAGTTACTTGATAGAGAGTTCTCAGTTTTTATGGAACACAATTTTTGATCATACTTCTTATTTAATTTTGGACACATAATTTCAAAATGAGAATAATTACATTTAGAACAATTAATATCATTTTTAATATCACAATTTTTACTCAAATGTCCAGATCTATTTAAACAAATAAAACAAGCACCTTTTCTTAATAACAATTGTCTCTTAGCATTTAAAGACATTTTTCTAGCATTAAAGCAATTTTCACTGGGATGATATTTCTCACAAAATACACAGTTATTGATTTTCTTACCTGAGGACTTTTCGGAACTTGCCAGAGCTGATGCAGTCATTAATTCAGTCGGCTTAACCCTTTCAGTTGGAGAATCTCTTTTTCGGATAGGAGTTCCAAAACCGGATTTTGCCAGCTGCACCATCTCTTCCCCTTGGACTTCCAGGCGAAGGAAAGTCATTAAGTGTTTTAGAGTTCGCGATCCTTTAGCGTCTGTTTCAGTATTCCGTTTTCTTTCCCAGGCCATCAGGATTTCCTCGGGTAAGCAGGACTCGACCAATGGTGTAAGGAAATCTCCATATTTTTCTTGTGTTCGTCCAAGGCTCTCCAACGACCGTAATTTCCCTTCAAGTTCATCGTACAAGGTCGACAAATCAGTTTTCGTTCTTCCAGAAACAGCGTTCTTCATTACTAAATTTAAAAGTTCACGTACGTAAATTTGTACTAACAAATCTTCACGACCGAATCTCTCTTTTAATTGATCGATGGCTTTAGGATAATTTTCCGCCGTTGCAGGGAAACTCAACACTAATCGTTCTGCTTTCGATTTCGGTTCCACGGATTGCAATAAATATTGCATTTTGTCTTCTTCCGCAATGCCTTTATCATTGTGAATTTTCTGAAACTGACTCCAGAAGGCCAAAAGTCTTTAGCTTCACCGCTAAATTTCTTCAGTTCGATTTTCGGTAATTTAAAGCTTCTCTTTTCAGTTTCGGTAGGAACAACGGTTTCTCGTATTTTCAAATCTACTCGAGTACACATTTCGATGTAGCGGTCACGGTAGTTTTCTGCATCTTCCATATCATCTAAATATTCTTGTACAGCATCTTCTGTATCCAAGAGTTGTTCAGAAATTTGACTCTGACAAGTGTCGAGTCTCTGAAATTTATCGATAAATTGAGTTTTCAGAATCGAAAGTTGATTCATATCGATGTTTTCTTTCATGAGTTCGGTTTCAATCTTTTTCAGACTGAGAGAAAATGCTGTTCTCAGGCCTTTTCTTGCCGCTTTCAAAGCATTCACTTCCATTTTATAGTTCAAAAGTTAAGTTCAATACTTCAAAGTTCAATAATTTAAATTCGGTTTCAGTTTCGCTTCCAACCAACAACCAGTCCCGCCGAGAGTACCAAAAACTTATGTAAAGAACAATTTCAATTATAAAATTCTGCGAGCTGCATCTACCCGATGCTCGGCGTTGGAGGAAGAAATTCAGTCTCGAGCCAGTCAATTAAAGTAACTTAGTTTATTCAGAACTACCAAGTGAGAGTGAGCACGTGATTGCTTCACCCTTTTTTATATACAGAACATAATGACGTCACACAACCTCTTCACAGTTACAAAAACGTGGCGCCATGCAGCCACTCATTCACACAAATCATTTTTATTCACAACAACAGGTTTCCCTCCAACCTACTTAATGTATGATAATTTAACTTTCGAAATTTCGCTAAAAGATAATGAGATATATCCTCCCTTAGAAGAAGCAAGAAAATTAGCCAAAGAAAAAACAGAACAATGTTATAAAATAAATAAGATTAGATATGATAAAAAATTTCAGGAAGCTGATTTCAAGGTTGGTGACTTAGTAATGTATGAGGAATTTCAATACCCCAATACTAGGAAATTAAATCCCCCTTATTCAGACCCTTATACCGTTTTAAGAAAATGTTCTGATGTATTATTTGAAATTGATAGACCCAATGCCCTTAATAAAACTGACACTGAATTGGTTCATTCAGTTCGTTTAAGACATTTTCATCCATCTGAAAATTTTCAGTTAAATTACATTCAACAAAATACCCATAACAATGAGAAGAAGATAATAACTAAAAGAAACATCTTACGTAATAAAGAAATAACTGAGTTCTGCTTAACAAGACTATTCGGCGAAAAAGAATAATATATGATATGATATGGTACTTAATTTTTATAATATAGTTGTGTTATAAATGAGATATTTTCTTTATATTTTAATTGAGAAAACAAAGTATATAGGTTTAGTCATACAAAATTTTGAGAAATTTTAATATACTTCTCATAATTTTATCTTAAGATGTCGAATGAGTTAAGAGTTATGATAGAAATTGGTGTTTTAAAGTGAAAGATATAAATTAAGTTTTTAGAAAAATGACTAATGAGACAACTAATACTAGAGATATTGATTTTTATAAGAAACAAAAGTAAAGTCAAGTTGTATTCTTTTTTCCCCATTGAATTCAATTGTTTTGTTAATTATTTTATTCAGCAGTAATCTTATTGCATGTCATTTAATTTTTTTTATTTTGAAATTGGGTGTTTTGATATACCGGCCATATATCAGGATTCACTATTTCTCGAAATTTTCCTTATCTAAAATTAAAATTAATTTAATAACTTGAAGCTTATTTTTGGATATTACACAATGGATAAGCGAGAATACAATCATTATAATTTTGTATATGTCTCGAAACATTAAGAAGACAAACCTGTTTAGTTTGATATGAACACCTCTCATTGTTTCTTATCAGCATCCCTGAACATCTGTGAGTTGATGACGCAGATTTCTCAGAGAGATGTGTTCAATATTAAGTAAGGTGATACAGTTTTATTAGTGAATGTGTGATGCAAGAGAAACTCAAGAATTTTTGTCTATGAAACGTATTTTTAGAAGGTTACGGAAAGATTCAAAATATTGCGTGCCATATTAAGTTACAATGAATATTGTGAAAAATTTTCAAAAATACTAAAAGTTATTATTGAAGTGAGTCCACTTTTCCGACTTAAAATAATAAAAAAGAGCTCTTATATTCTTATAATTTTTATATTTTATAACGCATATGAAATAAAATATTGTTTATTGTGTTGGATAGTGCATAGAAGTTGTGTGTTATACACCGTTTTCATATTATTAATAATTTCATTTTATTAGTGTCTATATTTTTTTATCTTTTTAAAAAAATGTATTTCATATATGCAAAATGTGTGTAACAATATAAGGTATTACTAGGATGGCGCCAGAGTAGATTTTTATACAAAATTATTATTTTAACATTTGTATGATTTCATGTATTTTTATATTTACTATCTTATTGTTTGATATATTATTTTCCAACATAAAATTTTTTGAAAACAATATCTACTAGCTATGATACGAATCTATTAGTATGAAGGAATAGGAGGAAAAGCGAGCTCTTGTTCTGAATGTCGAATAGATTTAAACAAGCTAATCTTCAATTATATGTATGGAAATTAATTTTTATCAATTAATTGTCATTACTGTGTTTGTTGTTATAGTTTCGTTTATTATATTGCATTTTGATTTTAGTATTCCTATTGCTTAAATATTTCTACTGTGTGTAATATGTCTTTCTAAATAACTATGTATTGTTTTGTGTTTGTTGAAAATTGATTAAGTTTGTAAAGAGAGAAAAAACCACGCCATGACTCCCTTTTAAAATTGGGGGGCAAATGTAAGGATAATTAAATTAGATTAAAAATTAAATTCCCTATCTAGCACTTGACTCATCTTTCTCCGCGTTCCCATATTCAAGTATCAAACTAATAACCTATTTATTTCTTCCGAACATATGGCCTAGCCAATAAACATGTCTACTTCCAGATCGTTAGATTTAATAGTCAATATATGTCAGCATTAACTTGCAAGCAACCTCTTCAAAGCAGCGATACTTACCATATGTTTTTCAAGTGTTATCCACTAGAAACCACCACCATGGCGTACTTTTTTCCTCCCTGCTCGGTGGCAGAACAGATGTACAAACGATTGAATAAAGATCACCTTTTTAAACGTTAATCTGATTCTGTCTTAAAATCATGACATATATATATATATATATATATATATATATATATATATATATATATATATATATATATATATATATATATATAGTAGCGCACACAGGAATTTTTCAAGGCGGGGGTCCGGGGTCGAAAGTTCACCATTCTTGTATCAGGCTCCTTTGATTTTGTCGATTTTCGCGAGCAAAACACAGTAAAAAACTAATTATTGAATAAATAATTAGCATTAATTAATAAAATTAATCATTAATAACAAATACTTAATTAAATTTTACGTACTATATACTTAGAATTATAATCAATCGGAAAAAATCAAGGGCTTTAGGGGCGGACCCCTTGTGTGCGCCACTGTATATATATATATAATGCAATTATTTTTGAAATTAAATGGCCTTTTATTTCAGAAAAATGCTAGTCGCAATTTGATAAAAATTATCTGTGTCATCACCCATTTTGCGATGTTCAATGCTTCACCATATTCTTTATCACTTTGCGTGATTAAATTTTTATACGTCATTATGAACTAGGATTGGCATAATTTACTGTATTTAACATTAAATGAAAAGCAATTGATTTACACTAGAGAATATTATCTTTGACTCAAAAGTAATTTTTTCCCCACTTCAGTATTTATCAAAAAGAGCACGGAAGAATAACAAATAGAAGTAATACTATTATATGGTTGAATAAATAAACTATTTTCAGAGTATATGCATGTTTTGAAGAGTTAAGAAGCAGAAAAAAAAAATAAGATTATCATCCTTACCCCCCGACACTAATCAGTAAGAATCACGCTTTTATGACTGTCTAAAAAGTTTGGGAGGAGGGTTGGAACTCAATAATTAAATTAAACAGGAATTTAAGTATGATGTCCATTATATAGGTAAACGTGTCTTAAATTTTTAGGGACATTCTTAGAAATAAAATTTTATTTTTATAATTAGATACATTTCTATGGAAAAACTCTATTTAAATTATTTAAAATTAGCAAGGGTATAAAATAACGGCCGGAAAATCTCGTAAAAAATTCTAATCACTTTTTTCATAAAAAAAAATTAAAACATGCTTTGTATACTTAAATTAATATAAATTTAGAAGTCCTCCTTTTAGCATTTTGTAAATAATTGGCCGTATGATTTTTAACATAGCAGAGAAATGCATCCCTTTTATTTAAAATAATTTACTGTAAAGAAACAGTTGTGTGAAATTGTAGTTTCTATTGTTGCTAAGTTAAAAAAATATTTCAATAAACCTTTTCATTCATTTTATAGGCATTTAAATAAGGAAATTTATTTTTAATTCGGCTTTTAATATAGTTATTTTAGAAGAGAAAAACATAAGAAAGTATCCTATGGCTTCTTATGGAACGAGAATTCTTGCATTTTAAATTTGTGAATTTTTAACTTTCTCTTTATAAGAAAACTTATTGCGTGTACATTACGCATAGCGTGTAGAGAGAATTTAGGCTTTTCAGACCATTTAATTAAAAACTACAACACAGGCAGTATGTAATTCAATTTTTGTCTTGTTCGAACTCGAATTTCATTAGGTACAAAAAAAGAATTGCTTTCACAAATATGTATTTATATATGAATAATTAATTACTTTTTAGCGGTAACATATAATTGAAATCCACTTTTTCATTATTTTATTTGGCATAAATTTAGTAACAAATTGAGTCGAGTTTATGCATTGCGTGTGTAGATATATGATTATACTATGGAAGGATACATACTAATTTCCGTTTGAAAATGAGTTTAATTTAAAATCTGATCTAGCTTGAAAGTATGAGAAAAAAATTGTTTGTAGTTAATTTTGGAAGTCTGCTTTTTTATTTTTACAGAGAGAGAGAGTTTGATATAAAGTGATAAAATATTAAGCTTTTAAAAAATTTCCGTTTATATTAAACAAAAATAATAGAAACTCGATTCATTGTCAGAGTGCAAAACCATAGCTTTCGGTCAATCCGTCATTCGACTTGTATCATTATGAATATATATACATATTGAATTGTTATTAATAAAACAAGTATTTACGATTACGTAGCGATCAAAATGTAATTTGATGACCCACAGAATGAGCGAAACAAATAACCGATTTAATAAAAATCTATCAATGAATATTCAGTGCACAAGCTATCTAAAATTATAAATAAACATTAATTATATTTTGTAGAATTGAGAATTAAATACGAAAATAAGCTTTTCAAATCACTTTAGTAAACGCTTTTTATTCTGTATCAAAAAACTTACCCTTTCAATTTATAGTAATAACATTTGTAAAAGATCCGATAAAATCACTTATTGGTTATATTTAAAATACTTATTCGTAACATCTACAAAATGTACAACAGAGAAGCTGCTTCTTTTTTGAATTTCCGTGCCATGAGTAATCGTATTATTTAAATTAATCCAGTATCGTTTCGTTAAAAACCTGGAGCTTCAAAAAACAATCAAACAATAACGTAAGCCCTTTCTGCTCGCAATTGTATTACTTACCACTCACTGCAATTACATAATTAAACTTTTTATGTAAAAAATAATGAACAAATTATTTAATTTCATTTAAAATAAATTTGTTCCATGTATTTAAACTTGCTATTTCGAAAGATGGTTATATATTTTTTTATGCTTTCGATAAGAATATTGCTTTCACCGTGTGAACAGGTAGGTCCACGTCTAATGCGAAAATGAATGATTGGCATCGTATTCAAAGCAAGCGCCGATATTGGCGAGAAATTTGCTAAGCTCTGTAACCCTGCAGACTGTCATCCCCCTGTTTCCTTCCCCTCTCCTCTTCTAAAAAAGTGCTCTTTATTTAACGACTTCCCAAATCAATAGTGTACCAAGGTACCATGGACTTCAACAACAAAATGTTTTAAAATACTTTCTTAGTTACTATCCCAAATTAACTTTTTGTATTCATAGGAATTTTTGTGTGGTTTCAGTTTGGTACCCGAAATTTTATTTGTATGTTATCATTGATACATTTAGGAAATGATGCATTGAAACATATTTTTCAAGGTAATTATAGAAATTTTTTTTTCCCATTGTATGTAGGAAATGAATTTTTTTGGAAAATTTTGGATGCGTTAGCATTTTCAAAATAAAACGAATTAATTTTTGCCCTATCATCCTAGAAGAAAAAAGTTTTCTGACATCATTCAATGTCAAAATTTTCAAATGATTGTTTTAAAATTAAAGCTAGAATATGCGGGTACACTCTTAATGGCAAATTGCTACATTTAATTGAAAGACAAAATTATACCCATTATTAAATGAGATGTATTAAGTATATTGTTTTTAAAATGTAAAAGTATTTGAACAACTTAATGGTAATTAAAAAATCATCGACAGTTTACTTATATATCATGCATTAATAGTATACTAATATATACCGTGAGCCACAAAAGTGTCCGTACTCTTGTAATTTCTTAAAAAATTCAATGTTTTCGACTAAATAAAAATTAGTATATTGGAATTAGAATTTTTTTATGGTATCTGCAACTTGTTTTTATGGAATTACATAATTAATTTTTTTAAAAATAGTATAACTATTTTTAAAAAAAATTAACTATCAGAAAACTAAACCAACGAGGTAAAATCCTAGGAGAGCCCACACCCTTGGTGACAAACTGAAAAAAGCGCCAAGCGAACCCGACAATGGCGGCAAGTAAATATAGCGGGATAAGGTGGATATGTAATGAAAATATATGTAAACAATACAGAAATTAAACATTTAAAATGAAAAATAAAAAAAGCACTCACTTTCTTACTGCTGATCTGTTCCGAGTGGAGGGTACAGCGTAACAAGAAATTTTAAAAAAGCCTTGAAGGTCTCATCGCTAAGCGAATGATCGCGTGAGTGCCGCCATATTTATTCTGCAAGGTAATGGTCGCATGAACATACCTTCGACGTGGCTGGTACAATTTCGAACAGCATGCATGTTCACACCTTTTTTTCGACATCTATTCAAATCCACCCGAAACAACACTCTTTCGTTCGTATAATCCCATTCGCTCAGTACATTTAGGACATTCATAACATGAAGCAATCAATACTTCTTTCATGCACCATTCAGTCAATTCTTTACCTTTCGTATTCAACAAAGTAAACAATTCTAAGGTATATTCACTCGCACACTCAGGCATACTTCCAGCCTGGTACCCAACAACAAAATGAAATTTGAAATGTCCGAGGACAAAGTACAAAAATTCCAGAAATAGTTAGGTTTACCATATCTATCCTCCATGGTTTATTGATCCAACTAGATTCTTGGGATTAAGTTTCAGAAAAATTCAAAATTGACAGCAAATTGATTGGGATGTCAGAGAATTTAACATTTTTGGTTCCAATGGGCATATAATAGCTTGTAAATGTAAAAATGAGTTTAATCCCATGAATTTATGTGGAACAAGAACTCCTTAACCTCCATGCTTCAGAATGGAAGTGAAGGTATTTTTGCGTAGGGGTGTAAATTGGCCTCAGAATTAGGTAATTTGGTTTTTTTATGGTATTGTAAATCATGAGCTCTATTTAAATATTTTAAAGAGAAATTTTAAATTATCCGCCCAAAATTTGGATACTGGACATGACTTCATTTTTTAACAGGATAATGCCGCCAAGCACACTGCTCTCAATGTATGCCACTGGTATCTCTATAACTGTTCCCAAATTATGAAAACACCTCCTCAATCACTTTATTTAGCCCAGTAGAACATATTTGATGAGATTTTGATGTAAAAAAAAGAAAACTTGACATGTAATCACAAAATGTGAAGTAATAACAATCAGAGAAGAATAAAGGAAAATCACAAAGCAGAAATTACAAAATTCCATTTAAATCTATACCACAACACTAAAAGATATCCTACTAAGTACCAAATTAAGAAAGAAATACAATATTTAAAGCTAAGTTGAGATTTTTGTTAAGTGTACGAAGACTTTTGTGGCATAATTTTTAGTAGCTTTTTGATTAATTTTTTAAAAAATAGTGATACTATTTTCAAAAAATTAATTATGTCATTCCATTAAAAACAAGTTGCAGGTATTATAAAAAAATTACAATTACAATACATTACTTTTATTAGTCGAAAACATTAAATTTTTTAAGAAATTGCAAGTGTATGAACACTTTTGTGGCCCACTGTATATGCATTAGTTTTAAATCTGAAGGGCAAGTTAGTGGACTATCCATTAAAACTTACTTATTATAAAAACTGTATTTTTTAAATGGTACAATATGTAAATATTAATATAAAAAAATATCTTTGGAATGAACTAAACAGTCTGCATAGCATGTTCTCCAAATTAGGGGAGATGAATAAAAGAATAAAGGTTCTTAATTCTCCACTAAGTGCTTAAAAGTACTCTCAAATATTTTTAGTAAAATTTTATTCAAGGATTAAAACTGAAAAGGATGGCTTATTGTAATGCATTGAAAATATAACTAGTTATACTAAAAGTATGTGGAAGGAAAAATGACAAAAACTTAGATCTTACTATGTATATTGGAGATATCTAGAAATATATGAAAATTGAAGGAAACAAAATGAAGATATTTTTTCTTCAAGTGTCAAAATTATAACAATCTATTCCAAATTGTATGTGTTATTAACATATTTTAAGAAAAAGTAAATATATGCAAAATTTTGATGATCCTATATATCTAAATATGTAACAAAATTCTATGTGCCTAATGAAATGTTGCCATGGGTAATGGGAAAATATTTGGAAGTATACCAAGCGATAGACAAATGAAATGTGTGTTTAATTGAAATGTTTCTCCTAAATTGTCAGTAAAACTTAGGTTAGTTTTTTAAATCAAAACATTAACTGTAAGAAAACTACAAATTAATATAGCTCAATAGAGCTTTTAAATTGAAAAGATTGTGTACATAAAAAAGTAAATTGCTAGTTTAAACCTTTTGGTTATCTCACTAAATATTTTTTTAAAAGCTGATAAATTTGTAAATAAGTTTAAATGTGCATAAATATAGAATTTTTTTTCCTAAGGGAAAAGGTGACTGAACTTATTGAGTTATTGAGGGTTTTTTCTCTCTGGATTCAGTAAATATTTAAGTGGCTATGTGGTAACTTAGGGGTCATGATCATGGACTTGTGGCTGGTGTGACATGAGTTCAAGCCCTAGTACCACTGAAGACTGGCCATGTAGAAGGGCTGATCCATGTTAAATTTGTCATATGTGGCTCAAGTCCTCATGTTGGTGTGTGGAATTAGGAGAGTGGGGTGCCGTTTCATGTCTCACCCTTGTCACTTAATCGTGGTTCAAAATTATAAAGTATGTCACCAATAGCCCCCATATTACTTTGTTTTGCTACACATTAATAATCACTTGCAGTATAAATTTGAAACTAGGACATTTTATTATGCAAAACGTCTCAGTTTATTCAATGATGAAAGAAATGGAAAAAAGATTTTCATCTGTGTGTTACGAGTTGGTAGACATTTGTGTAAGAAGAACAAAGTTGTCAATCAAACAAGATAACTAAGGTGTCGAAGATTCATTTATATGCATCTGTTGTGTCACCCAAGGGAAGCCTAATTGGCTTTTGCAATATTATTCCTAGGTAGACAAATTTTAAGTTTAGATTCTATTTAATTTGATAACTTAAATGATTGATAAAAGCTCTCTCTTCTAAAACTGTAAAAGTTTAATTTAAATGAAACATACTACCATCTCAGCTATTGTAGCTCAAATATCATGAAGTTAGAACTCAGCTGTGCAGTATATATTTAAAAAGTAACAATTTGTACCTATGAAATACAATCTTAATCTGATAGGTTGCTTCAATTATTCCCAACTCTGTTTTTTAAGGGGTATATACATTCCTGAGAAAACCATGCAAAAAAAAAAAATCATGTAAAATTCATGCAACATATGGTAAATTTGGGAATATGTTCCACAAAACCATACAAAAAAGTTATAATGTTATCCATGTTTCATATTTGTAAAACAAAAAAAATACATTTTTATTACAAAATTGAAATTAGTGTACAGTGAAAATTTAGTCTAAGGACATAGAACATATAAAAATTCAAACTGCAATTAGGAAATAAACTGCTCTAACCCTTATTCATCTCTTCTTGATAACAAGCTTGGACATTGATTGCGAACTGGAGCAAAAATGCATCTGAAGATGTTTCAGATATGTCCAGCACATCTGTCAACTTTGATTCAAATGAAAAATTTTGTTTGCTGTTAATGGCCTCTGTTGGATTTTTTTTTTTTGTTAAAAATTCTATTACCAGCTGTTTTTTTAGTTTCTCAAATTGCTTACATAATTTCTAATACCCTGTTGCACAAAACTTAAGATTACTTTGAAATTTTAATGCTTTCTCTATGTCAGGATCCTGAGTAAGAAAATGTTGTTTCATACTTGTAGTAAATTTTAAACCCTCACAAATTAAATCACCTGGTTATAGCTGAACTTCTCCTTCAATTTTATCATTATTGGCTTTGATTCATAAAAACTGTCATAAATTCAATTAAATCGTCCTGATCCAAAAGACTTTGTAGCTTTTATCTTTCGATGTCAGCCATTTGCATGTTGTAAAAATCTTTGCCTCCAATTGAATTTGATATAGCTATAATTTCAGAACACGCAGCTGATTTTTATACTATGAACTTTCACTTTTTACGCATACTGGTAAGAATTTTTTCCAAGAAGCATTTAAGGTTATTTGGGTCAACTGTATGATGGAAATAGAAGCATGTGTTATGCAATTCATAATCATAAGCTTTCACCAGGCTTCCACAACTAACAAATTTCTTTCTTCCTCTGAATCTAAGATATATTTAAACATTTGCTTTATGTAGTACAGTAAAGCTTGTTTATATGCAGTAGATAAGGGACTGCGCATAAAAATTATCCACACAAAAAAATATTCGAAAATACCATAAATTTTTACGTATAACAAACAACTTCATCAAAATACTGCAGAACTTTTTTTATGCGGTAAAAAGGGACTGCATAAAAAAAAGTCTCACTTAGAAAGTACACCAATTATTTACAAAACTTATGAGGAAAACTTATGTAACAGAATCAATAATTAAATCACACATGGAAACATTTTAAAAATATTTAGTTTCTCATTGTATACATGAATAAGTTTTCACAAAATGCACATATATAATCCACTGCTACTCATCGTAATTTAGAACACCCATCTTCCTGTGAAGAATCAGTTCAAAATAGTTTTCTTAATATAAGAATAAAATGATTAACAAGAAAATTATTGTCATTGGGATAAAAACGTGGGGTGCTCCATATTAATTGTTATAATTTCTTGCTAGTTCTTTTCTGAAATGATGTTAGTGTAAAAAAGTAGTACAAAGCACCCCACGCGTAATGACATTAATTTTCTCTTTAAAAATTTTATTCTTATATTAAGAATTATTTTTTTTACTTTTTTTAGTTCAATTCGCACTATAAAAGCTTGCTTTTTATTTTTTAAACTATAATTTACTTTTCATTTTTTAGTTCGATCTACAATAAAAGCATGTTTTTAGTTTTTAAAACTGTCATTTATTCTTTGTTGAATTTATCCTTGAGTTTGATATTTGGAGCCAGAATTATGTGGCTGCTGGAATTAGTCTTGCTCTTCAATGGATATTAATTAACGAGACTGAAGGCTATTTATTCTCTCCATTTACCGGGCCTTCAATGAGCAGACCCGACTCTAGCAGTTTTGCCGCTTGGACAAAAATGGAAAATATCTCCAAAAACAAAAAACTTGAATAATTCTTGCGAACAAAAAGGTATAATATATATACATATAAAGATATATATATCTTTGAGTCTTAAGAAATACAAAATAATTTGGAATTATAAGGACATAACTACTTGTTAATATTTCAAATGAGTAAAATGGAAGAGAAGCAATTGGCCATTTCAGCAGGCCAATTTCTTCGAAAATGCGTCAAAGGATGGTGAGGACACAGGCGTTTATTCTAACTTAAGTAACTACACTCAAGGTTAAAATAAAACATCGCCTGTGGCTCTCTATCTACCAAAAAACTCTTATTATGGCTGTCCTCTTTTGGATAACTGACATCGGACATTGTATGGGTGAAATGAATGCCCATTGTGATCCCGCTCCGGGATGGGGAGAAAGTTTCTAGTGAAGGATGTGTTCAAGAGTTTCACGAATTAACATATGCTCTTGTCTCGAACCCTTTAAGTTTCAACATGGAAGAAAACTTTAAACATACTGAGTACAAAATAAGGAAGTAAGATACGCGTAAAAAGAAATACCAAATTAACACTCAATAATATTTCAGAAAATGTATCAAATATTTTGTAACAAATTTTTTTTTTTCTAATTCGATTCAAATGTTGCCCCGGGCAGGGACCCTGTTTGTCCAGCCCTAGAGCCGCCCCTGCAATGAGCCCCATATCATTATATTTCAAAGATTCTGTCTTTATAGATACAGGTCTAACTAATTAAAGTGTGTTAAGAAACATTAAATGTCAGTTGTATTATCACCTTTTATACATATTGTTGTATCAAAATAAAATATTTAGCAGTTAGAACATAAATTTATCGCCTTTTAAACGTATTGCTATAATGTTAATTCATATCATCACTTCTAAACATATTCCTTTTTAAAAATAAAAAAAAATACTTAGCAGCTAGAAAATAAATTATTTTTATTCACATGCACATGTCTTTATTTTTTTCCTTTCTCACATAAAGAACACTTTTTTTGCTTGTTTTATTTGTATTAATAGCAAGTGTTTTCATTTTTAGGGTTGCATGTTTATAAGGGGCAGGGTCTTTTAGTCGTCAAATTTGGAAATGGAGTATGGAATTAGTCGCCAAATTTGGAAATGGTATTTGAAATTAGTCACCAAATCTGGAAACGATATAATGAATTAGTCGCCAAAAATCTCGGAAATCCTTAAAATCATTATTTTTGACGATCCTGATAAGGACAATGAAACAAAATTTTGAAATTATTGCATTGTCATTGGTCCTTGACAAGTGTGTAAAATTTCAAATTAATCTGACCTTTTAAAGTGGGTAAGAATCTAGAGTACAAAGATTCCATTGCATACAAGTGAAACTTATAAAAGCGTGTTAAAAAAACATTGCCAGATCTAAGGGGCACCTTATTTACACTTTAACAAAAAAGGAATTTTGTTACTTTAAAACTTTGAATTAAAAAGAATTAATTTTAAAAAATGTTGAAATGTTTATTTTGTCATAAATTTTTTAAGGCTGTCTTCATTTTAATGCCAGCGAATGAACCGAATTTGGAACACATTTTCAAGCAGAAAAATGTGCCAATTTTCATAAGTTTGTGAGATTATAATACTTATGCTTATAATATTGCATTTTTAAAATTAAAAAAAAATTCTATAAATATAAATGTTTTCTATTTAGCATATCAAGTTTACTCATTTAACATTCACAGTATTAGATATGAAATATGGAACACATTTTATACTAAAACAGAATTTATTTCTAACATGCAAAGACAGCTTAGTACATCCACTATAGTTTGTATATTTTGATCTTTAAATTTGAACTATGAGAGATGCTACTGTAATAAAATTTGTTCAGAAATGGGTACCTTCTTACAGTGCCACTAAGTTTATTGTAGTTATCAACTATAGATGCAACTATATTTATTCAATTTTCTTTTTGCTGCATGTATTGATGCAACTCACCAAAGATTTAAATTAATGAAAGTTATTCCTTTTGCATGTATATGTGTGTAGAAAACAAATTATTATATATATAAGTTAGAATAAAGGTTGAGAATATAGTAGAAAGAGAAAAATTAAAATTTGATCATTGAATTCTTGTGGAGCATGTTGAAGTAGCTAAGGTTAGCTTAAATATATAATTCAGGTGTCTAATTTTAAATTACTACTAGGGCAAAGTAAATTTTAATGCTTAAAATTTTCATGGCAAAATTTGTAATGGAAGTTCTTTCAGTATGAATATGTGATTTGTGAGATGTAGGAGGATAAAATTTTTAACCACATACATAATTTAGAAGTACCGTAAAATATAATAATTGGAAAAAATATCACAAAAGAATATTTTTACCAACTGTGAACATTATGTAAGTATTCTGCTCTTAAAACCAAAAAGCTTCAAGTACTTAATTCCAAAGAAAATAGGATTAAAAAAATTATACAGACAGCAGCAGTTTTAAAAATATTTTGAAAAGGGAAACTTTTTTAAAATTTATATTTTATCTTACCCTATAAACTTACTGTGTATTGGGTATCCCTCCTTTAGCCTATAAAAAGTAAGTTAGATGTGTGCGGGAGATGGTGCCTGTCTTCATACAGTTGGTCAGAATGCTATTTCTAGCATTTTATCAGAAATTGAACAGACATAGATCCAAAAAGAAGACAGGACAACAACAACAAAACAAAAAAAAAATCACATAATGATGATAAAAAAAATTCCCGAAGCTTAGAAAAAAAATGTAGTTATTTCAAAGATCAAAATACAAGCAGCACTAACACATGTCTCCTGGCAAACGGTGTTCTACAGCATAAAAAATTCCAAAACTGTCCAGTTCCAAAAGAGAAAATATAATTCAAAGTTTTCAAAATCATACATAACCAAGCAGCTGGACTGTGCTAAGATTCACATGTTATGGACCTCTAAATGAAATTCTGTCATACTCTCAAAATAAAAGAAATTTAATTTTGATAGTGATGATGTCTATCAGAGTTCTACTGGTATAATTTTGAGGAGGATGAAAATTTAACTATGCATGCCAAATGGGAGGAAGTTGAATGGTGTTTTAAAATGTTGGCTAAAGAGGAACAACTAGTATATTTTAACCTGTATGCAGAACCATCCGTCCATGAGCTTAAGAATATACTCACGTCAGACTTACCACCTGCCCATACCCCTCAGTGCCCAAGGTCATGAAAATTGAGATGGGCACAGTAAACCTTGGCCGACATGGGCTGTTGCACCACTGAGTTTAGTTTATTAACTATTTAACTATGACTTTAGTTTAGTTAACTATTTTTCAAAACACATTTTTCACAAACTCAATTCTCCCCCCCTCTCTTAATAACTGGACAATTTTTGTCAAACTGAAATCAATTCACTGCATCATTCAATTCGAAATAAATATTTTAAAGTGATCAAGCAAATGGAAAGAGAAGTTGTTAAAAAATTGTTATCTTTCCTATAAAAACTAGTGTCCTTTTACTTTTTTTTACAAACTTTTCAGTACATAAAGCAAAAATAACTTTATAAAATTGGATAACTCTTATACGAATTGTCAATTCAATTGTTTTCGGGGGCATTCAAAACCTGGACTGGGCAAGGGGGACTCAGCCTTTTATCCCTCAAGTGAGTTGATAAAGGAGTACCAAGCTTGCTTGTTAACTAAACTGGTGGTTTCTCTTCAGACTGATCACCCGCCCATGCATTTCATTGCCCAATATCATGAAAATTGAGATGGGCACAGTAGGCCTAGGCTCTCATAGGCTATTGCGCCACTGAGTTTAGTTTATTAATTGTTAACTGTACTTCAAAACACATTTTTTTGCTAACTCAGTTTTTTTTCTCTCTTGATAACTGTCTGACATTTATGATTTCCTATATGATTTTAATTAGTAATATGGTATAATTATATCATATGGCATCAGAACTTGATGTTTGTTAAGAGAATTTGTTTGAATCTGAAGAATTATGCATTGGTGATGAAAGGAATTTAAAAACTTTATATATTTTATAAATTGCATTTTAAAATTTTGTATTTGATTGAAAGAGGAGATGTGATTACAATATTTTATAACTGATATTCATTTAATGTGTGTGTGGTTGATTTTTGCTTTAACCTTATAATCTATCAGGACTAACTATATGAAATGTAGGTTAAAGGAGTTATTCTCCATGCCTCGAATCTCTGGTTTTTCATGTATTAGTTTCAAAATTAAAATGATTTAATGGCCTTTTAGTTTTTAATATTCATACTAAAAATATTTAAAGCATTTTAATTGCTGAAATAGGCATATTAACAATTCATTTATTTCAGATGCCAGTGAATATGTCTTGGACAAGGTCTTTAACTTTTATATCTGTTTCATTTATAACTATGCTACTTGGAGCTCAAGTTGTTCATGAGATATATAAACCATTAAGTGTAAGTGTATTTGATGTATATATATTTTGTCTTATTTTTGTACAGTTGAATGAGTTTTTAGATGTTTCTATTAATATTTTTACTGTTGATATTTTCTATGGAGCATTTCTTATTCAGGGGTTAATGATTTAGGTTTAAAAATGTTTTCAGTGACTTTTAGTAAAATATTACATTTTTTTTAAGTGTTTGAAATTACAGTAATATTGACTACATCTTTATCATCAAAGTACTATTAATACTCTTGTAAATTTATTGCCATAAGTTATTTCATCTTCTGTTTGCATTTAATTTTTCATGTAATAGTTAAACGGTAGTTTTACTATTCTTATATATATTACTGAATAAATTTTAGAGTTCTTGAGTTAAATTGTCTTGAATGTTTTATTTTACATATTTCTACATTCCAATATAAATTGTTTCATCATAGGATTTACATGAATATGTAGAACACGAGCGACATAAAGTTTTGCAGCTGAAGTCAAATGAAATAAAATAAATGTATGTCTTCAAAATTGAATTTGTAGTTTGAATTTATTAAATATTTTTTAAAGTAATATATTTCCCCCAATATTTCAGAGGTATGTTCAAATTAACTAATCTTTCATCAAATATAGAGTTAATTTATGGTTTTTTAACTTTAGAAAATTAATATTTCACAATCATAATCAGTTTATTTTAAAAATACATTTTGTTTAATTTTATACTATTATAAATTCACTTTCATTAAAAAAACAAGGAACATGGAGTTATTTATTATCAAAAATATACTAAAATTGTATGTTATAAATAATATGCATGTGATTTAATGAGTTCTAGAATACCTTTATAATTTATTTTAGAATGAGAGAATAAAATTTTAATTGCAATACTCTTTTTACAAATTTTAATCATTGGCTTAATTCACTAGCTTAGATGTAACTCAATCTAGTTTGTATAGCTTCAAATATTACCTCTATTAAAAAGGTTGATTAAATTTAATTTATTATTTTGAAGATATTACAACTTAATACTTTGGTTCTAGTTTATACACATTAATGATTGTAGGACTAAATATTTTAAGCTTTTTTTCAAACTGAAATACGTCTTTATTCAATGAATTGTATTCAGAAGAAACTACTTCTGCTTATATCTGAGTATAAACCACACATTATATACTTCAATTAGATTGATATATTTCACATCTCTTGCTTTTTTATAATTAGCGCTATTTATTTATATTTTCAGTTACTTATACTTTATATTTATTACTCTTTTTTTTAATTGCTGTTAATTCCTTAGAAATGTGAATTTATGTTAAAAAAATTGTTTTTTAATGTGTGTTTTAGAATACCGTGTAAGGTAAGCAGAGTGAAGATGTAAAGGAGTTTCCACCATGGAGAAATATAAACTTACTGAAGAAGCTCAACATTTTTTTTTTCTTAACATTTTATTTCAGGATATTTATCTAGTAGTTGTAAAATTTTTTTTTTATATAAATGTGTTTTTTCTTTTGACTATAAATTTGCTTGTATAGCAACTTTTAGATGATTTATACTTACAGCTGTTTAATCAGTTAATTTTAGTAGATAACTCGTAATTATTCAAGATTAATATAAACCAATTGTTTTTAAGACAAAATTTTGTGGTGAGAAGATCATTGACAAACTTTTATCGTTTTTCCTAACATCACAGTGTTCTGTAGTTGCAGAGTCCTTGTATGATTTACATACTTTTCGATCGCTTAATGTTCTTGGTTCTCAGTGTAAACTCACCCTAGTTATTTCTCTGGATAATTTAGCATTCCTATTTATTTATTTATTTTTCTACCTACATAATTTCAAAGATATTTAGTTATTTTCTTTTTTAAAATTTTAACTGAAAGGAAAGTTATATTCCTCTCTTATTTTAACTGATTCACCCTTTCACACATACACCTTTTTTTCTCAAAATGATTTCAAAATATGTTATTAAGTAGTATTTCTGTAAAAGGACAAAATAGTATTACATATTAAACCAAAGCTTAGTTTGTTTGTTTTTAAAAAAAATTAACGTGAAAAAGCCTGTTAGAATCAGTATTCCTCAATTTCCTTAAAAAATAAACATGTATCTGTTATATAATTGGATAATTAGCTTAATTTATGAAGTTTCTTGTAACTTTGCTGTGACCATTTTGTAATTTGTCCAGTGTCTTATATGTTGTTTTTCTTTTATGAAAAAATAAAGCTTGATCTATGAATTTTTAATATTACAAATATCATGAACATTGTGAACATGTCATTTTTAGTATATACAACTTTATAACACATCAAAATATTTTGCTAAATATCAAGCTGACTTGACTTTTTTTAATTCTACTTTTAGACAAATAATCAATTGTGATTATACATATGTAATTGATTTCCACAGTACGTAACACACACAGAGAAAATATATTTGAAGGAATGTAACTTATTTACCACAGAGGGAAAACTGATGAAGATTTTACTTTTTCAATGTTTCTATTTTGCCAATTTCAATTAAATAAAAACTTAATTTTGAAATATAAATTTTTATACATAATAATCAAAGCAGTTTTGTGTAATAAAACTATCATTTTACATATATGCACACACATTTTATTGGAACAAGCGTACTTTTGATGGATGCGGAAAAAAACAGATTCTTAATTGTGCTAAAAGAACCAACATAATTTTTACTTGCACCTTGTGTATGGGTTAAGCATACATTTCTTAATTGTTTATGTATTTTAGTAAAATGAAAACATAATTACATTGTGCAGTTTTCAAAACAATGATTGAATTTATCATATTTTAATTTATGCCATTGCAAACATAGCTAAAAAAGTGTGAAGAATTTCATCATTTAAGATTTAATACTTTCTCCAATTAACAAATTACCAACCTTACACAGTTCTATCGACTTTGTTGGATAATTTTTTTGTCTATAAAGATGTTTCTCAGCACATATGAAGAAGCTTAAGTTTTTTTTTTCATTATATTGAAACAATTAGTAAATTACTTTGGAAGTTTTAAGTAAGTTTTTAAATGTTGATTCTTAATTTCTAAGCGTGCAGAATTTGTATTGACAAATATCTTACTCGTATACATTTTATCATTGACAATCAATGAGAATAAAATGTCATGCACCTTAAGTATCTTGTTTTCAAAGATACAAACCATGTTCAAAGTTTGGCCACCTAGTGAGGCATGATATTGATAAACGAGGTGGAATTGGAAGTGCCATAAAATAAATAGTCTTCTAAAATTTCTTGACTGTTGGGCCTAATGTCTGGATTAGGCTCTAATAATCTGGTTATTAAATTTCGAGCAGATCCTGTTACTCTACTAGGTATGGGGTACTCACCAGCCATTACTTTTTCTTTGATGGTGACTATTTTACCTCGAAACGGAAGTTACCCTATCATTAAAACATATGTAATGCAACGAATAGCCCAAATATCTACTTTATAGTTATAGCTTACTCTGAAAAAAATTTCAGGAGCCATATGTAACAGAATGAACCACATATAGATCTTAACTTTTAGGGCCAATCCAAAGTCCCCAACTTTAATATTCATATTTTCATTTAAGAAAATATTTTGTTATTTCAAGTCTCCATGTATGATATTTCTATCATGTAAATATTTGCAGGCTCCAGCTAGTTGTTGCATAAAATAACGAACCTCTGGTACAGTTAAAACTTTTCTTTGTGTTAGCATATGTGCTAACGTTTCCGCACAACAGTGTTCCAAAATTAAGTACCAGTACAGATCATCCATGAAGTAACTGTGGAAGGCTACTATTGAGGGATGAGAAAGTTTTGAATGTATTTTGATTTCATCTGGTATTGGCTTAGAAATTGTAGTCTGAGGATTAATTTTTACTACATATTTGCTTCTTGTATTTATATTTTCAATTTGGTAACATTTCGCAAAAGAACTCTCTCCTCAAAATTTATTAATTTTATAATTTATACCAGTTTTTTTATTGTTCAGGATGCCATTAATCATTTCAGATTGTTGTCTTTCTCTCTCTCTCTATTTTCAGGAATAATTATGCTGGTGATGTTAAAATAAAATAATCTTATGTAGTTAATTCTCTGGTTATTCAAGCTATAAAGCCCAAAATATTAATTTTCTTGGAAAGATTCGAGGCTTATATGCAAAAAAAAAAACTAAAACTCGCATTTAATTTGGAAGACGATTTCAGTTTCACACTAGTGTGCCACGTTCATTTCAGCTCAGTTCTGATATGATGGATAGACATTTCAGTTTTTTTTAAAAGGCATTTTTTTTTAACGACAACGCCAGTTTTCCCGGATCCTGGTATGAAAGAATTTTTAAATATGCATATATCTGTATCAGTCGGGTTGTTGGTGTTTCTTCGATTAAAATGAATTCTATGTGATTAATTTATTAGGATGACATACTTCTTCGCTTTCTATGTTTTGTTAGTGGAAAAATATAAATACACTTTGTTATATAGCTTTATTATTTACGGTTATAAGTTCGAAATAAATATTATTCTTTTTTAGTTTTATTGTGCAATCATATGCTTATCACTATACGGGGTGTAACTAAACTCTGCGGCAAAACTTTTAAGAGGTGATAGTACTCATCAAAACAAACAATAATAAATAGGGAACTTTGGGTCTCAAATGTCTTCCAAAGGAGATAGGTGCCATTAAAATTTAAGGTCCGAAATTTCAAATGATTATAAAAAATGGGTCGATTCGTTAGCGGTTTTCGCTAAAATTATTCTTTTTGTCAGTAATTTCTTCGAAAATCAACTTTAAAGATAAAGCTCAAAAAATGTCAATAGAGGGCGCTTTAAACTTAGGAGTAACGAGCAACTATTTTTTACTGTTATTTTTTGTATCACATTAAATACTTTCAAGAGCTTAGACTTAAACTTAAATCTTGAGCTAAAAATTTGAATCGTTGGGGGGTGGTTAAGTAGCGCGAACGGAATTGTGTTCAGGAGGTGAAATTTGAACTCACCTCCTTCTCTGGACACAGTTAAGTTATTCACGATCTTCGATACTCGGTTGTAGGCAAGGCAGCAGCTATTACCAACTAAATGTAAAATAAACGAGAGGGATGACAAAATTTAAAAAGTTATTCATAACAGACATGAGTAATTTCTCCCCTCAAAATACCCGATTTGCATGCAAAATTAGTACACAAGGCTTTAACTGTATGGTGCTAATTGTATGTAAGGATGTAAAGTTCTAATGCAAAGTGTTCCAGCCAACATAAATACTCGTACGGGGTTCCAACATGACAGAGCGCCAGCACATTTCCGCTCAGATGTGCGAAGTGCATTGGATACAGCATATTCAGGGCGATTGATTGGGTAGTGTGGTCCGGTAAATTGGCCGGCACGCTCTCCTGCCTTGACTTCTTCCTCTGGGGACATAAAAAGGGTCTTGTTTACGCAAGCCCTGGCGACTTCGATGAGGCCCTAGTTACGAAGATTGCCCTCGTAGCAGGCGAAATCCGGGAGATGCCCGGATTTTTTGCTAATGTTCGACATTCCCTCCACCGACGGTGGCCTGCATCTTTGCTGGTGGGCGCTTTTCAAGCAGTTTTTGTGATTCCGCAAGAAAATCATGCGTATACCATTTTCTACGTGCCATCATTCATTCATACGCACTACATGCGTACATCAAATTGTTTCTTTTTATTTTGAGCAGAGAAGTTACTCATGTCTTTTATGAATAATTTTTTTAAAATTTTGTCATCCCTCTCTCGTTTACTTTACGTGTAGGAGGTAGTAGTTGCTGCCTGGTCTACGACACCAAGATCGCGAATAACTGAATTCTGTTCAGAGGGAAGGGAGTTATAAATTTCACCTCCTGAACACAATTCCGTTTGCGCTACTTAACCACCCTCAAGGATTCAAATTTTGAGCTCAAAATTTAAGTGTAAGTCCAAGCTTTTGAAAGCATTTAATGTGATACGAAAACTAAATGTAAAAAATAGTTGTTCGTTACTCCAAAGTCTAAAGCGCCCTCAATCGACATTTTTTTAGCTTTATCTTTAAAATTTATTTTTCAAGAAAATACTGACAAAAACAATAATTTTAGGGAAAACCGCTAACGAATCGACCCATTTTTTATAACCATTTGAGATTTCGGACCCGAAACTTTAATGGCACCTATCTCCTTTGGAAGACGTTTGGGACCCTAAGTTTCCTATTTACTATTGTGTGTCTTGATGTGTACCATCACTCCTTAAATTTTTGCCACAGAGTTTAGTTATACCCTGTATATTAAGGAGAAAAGCGCCTCACGCGCTTATCACAATAACTCCGAATCTATTAGAACTAACTGTACTTGACATTTGAAAGATATGTTCCTTTCATGCTGTGGAGATCTGCTAAGAACGGATTTTGTGAAAATTGAACCCCAAGAGGAGGGGGAAGTTAAGAGGCATTATAGGTAAATATTCCTATTATCGAACTAAACGACCGACAGAATTGAAATAGGGTAGCTATATTCCTTCCATAGTAGAGATTCGCCAAAAAGTACGGATTCTCCGAAAATGAACTCTGAAGGGTGGGAAATGGGTTAAGGGTCATTATAAATAAATATTCACATTTTCGATCTACAGAATTGAAATCATGTATGTATGTTCCTTTCATGAAGTAGAAATCCACTAAGAACGCGGATTTTCCGATAATTGGTCCTGAAGGGGCCTTATGAAGAAATGTTCTCGTTTTTGAACTATTCGACTTACAGAATTGAAATTTGGCAGCATGTTTCCTTCATGGAGTAGATTCAGTAAAAACGGATTTAGCGAAAATCTATTTCCATACGGGGGATTTAGGGGCATTATAGATAAATACTTTCATTTTTGAACTGTTCGACTTAGAGAATTGAAATTAAGTAGGTACGTTACTTTCATGGAGTAGAGATCTGCTTAGAATGGATTTTCCGAAAATCGATGCCGAAGGGGTGTTGCGAGGGGTTAAGGGGCGTTATAGATAAATAAACCCTTTTAGGACCTACAGAATTGAAATTAGGCTGTGACTGGGCTTTCATCGCATTTTCTTTTAACAGTTTTCTTGGGGTTTTGGGGGTCAGAATGGCCGTTCTTTCCACCCGACTCGAGAAGAACATGATTATGCAAATTAGGAATCATATATAAAATAGAAGTTTAACGTGCGTGGTGTGACTATGTGAGGCCTATGTATAAGTGAGGAAGTGATTAAGATAGCGTTTAGAAGAATAACAAGTCCGAGAATTAACCTACCCGTACCTGTATGTCCAAGCTAAAGGTGGTTACGGAACCACAAAGATTAGAGCCGGATAAAAGCCACGTCAAGAAGGATTAAGAAAGTAGCCGTTTACCTAGGATATAGCGGTAAGCGCGACTTTGATTACAGCTATAAGGAAAGTGCGTGTATTAGTGAGATTAGAATTAATCTGTAAAGTTAGATACAGTGGTCAATTACGCGATTATTTGGTAATACGAGTTGTATCTTCTCGCTCCAGAGATCTGCTTACTTTGATTATTATTATTGTCGTGTATTGTGATTAAGCTAAGATCTTAGTAAACAGATATTATGATGAATGATTTGCGTGATTCTTCGTTCTTTCCTACAGACACAGGTCGCGTAGATAATGAAGAACAAGGACACCCACGGGCAGGTGACTCACAATTGCACTCAACTTGGTACTTTTGTTCCAGGGCAGATTGAAAGATCAGTTGAAGCAAATTCACAATTGCAGCTTGTGGCGACTGGGTTTGAGAAAGGCAGACTAAAGAATTTGTTTTTGAGTACTGTTCGCGCGCTTTTGTTAAAAATAAATACTCTCAATGGGTGGAGGTCAGATGCTTGTTAGATGTAGGATCGCTGTCTTGTTTATGTACGAGGGCTTGTGCTGAGAAGTTGCAGCTGAAAATGGAGAAAATAAATACAGTGGTTTTGTGTGTTAATGATGCTTCTATGGTTGTTAAAAATTGCGTAAAAACTTCAGTTCCAAATGAAGCCTAAACTTTTGAGAGTGAGTTAATGTTGTTAGTAGTTAATAAGATTACAGATCTCATTCCAAACAAGGTGATTGATGTAGATGTTAATGTTTCAGAGTTTGTGCCATCAGCTCATGATAAATTTAATATACCAGATAGAATTGATATGTTACTTGGTGCTGAAATCTTTTACGATTTGTTAAAGCCTGGAAAATTTTATTGTGATAATTCGCATTTAGTGTTACAAAATACGGTGTTTGGTTATGTTGTAAGTAGAAGTGTAGGTCAAGTTACAGAGAATCGCGTTCATTGCGGATTAATTGTTGATAACGATTTAAATAAAACACTGAAAAAATTCTGGGAAATTGAGGGTGTTCACATAGAGCATAAGGTTGATACAGAGGTGTCCTTGTGTGAGGATCATTTTGTGCGCACTCATAGGAGGAATTGTGAGGGTAGGTATGTAGTATCGATGGCATTAAACAAAGATCCGTCTTGTTTTGGAAACTCCAAAGATATTGCTATTAGGCGACTTAATTCATTGTGGAAACGGTTGTCTAGGGATTCTAGGTATTTATCGTTGTATGCGGAATTTTTGAGAGTATGAGGAGTTAGGTCATTTGGAAAGGTTAGTTGAGTCAAGTGAACCACCCACACATTACTATATACCCCACTATGGTGTATTACACCCTTAAAAACTGACTACTAAACTAAGAATCGTCTTTAACGGTTCATCCCCCACCACAACAGGCATAAGCCTTAATGACATTTTATTTAATACTTTATTATACTTGGGTAGAAATCTATAATACAAAAAAAGAAGCATTTTTTTAAAAACAAAATTTTATAATAATTCCTTTTTGCAACACAGAATATCAAAAACACCTTAGCATTAAAAACAACTATTTCAAAAAACTTCCTAGATGCTAAAGCATATATGCTCTAGGGTTAATTTACATATTTCAATACATTCAATACTGATAAAATGTGCATTAAATAAAATGTATTTGAAATTTATACTTGCAGGAAAATATTTTGCATTGTATTAGATTTTGTGTTATTACTTAAGTTTTGTAAAAAATGCCATCTTTTATAAGTTTTTATAATCATAAAACTTAATAGTCTTTATAATCATAATTTTCGTGCATGTATCTAGGTAAGTGTTTCTTAACTATGTGCCAAGAGAACTTTCGACGAATAACTAAAAGTTCATGAGTTTTGTAGCTTTGAAAATAGTAATTACTTCAATGTTTACTAAAGATATATTTGATATAATTTTTTTTGCGCAGTTTTAATTGACATAGATTCAAATTGGTTTTCTTGAAATAAAAAGACTTGTGAAATAATCCAATCTTTACATTTTTTTATGAGATTGCATTGCTGTGAACTAATGAAAAAATATTTCATTCAGTAAGTAATAATGGTCAGATATTTAATAAAATCTTTTGATAAAAGTGTATATAAATATATATTTGTAACACACATCTTTCACATTTTTTTATATTCAGATGTGTGACCAACAAAAAAGAATGATAAATACTGGTCGTATTGTGTTGAGCTTATTAACTCTTTCATGCTTGGTGGTACATATGTTGTAACACTAGTTCTTATTTACTTATTGTGTGGTGGTACATAAAATGTACCACCTGTTTGAATGCCTCAGAAATTGATACTAGGGTGTGCATTCACTGAACCACCACTGAGGTCAACTCCTAGCAGTTATTCAAGTTTCAACAGATGTCAGAAGCTAATTGCATGTAATGAGTTTATGCAGTGGTTCATTCTTTGATCAGTTAGGAGTCTGTTGAGTGATATTTTTCGAAGTGACTGTATTTCTAGAAGCGTGTGTTGTGTATTTTTATGTGTAAATGAAAAGTATTGTTGTGATATTTGATACAAATCAGCCAAGTACATATATTATGTAACTTAATATGTCAATCTAATCTAATATATATTATAAATGTGAAAGTTTGTGAGTATCTTTGTGGGTCTTTCACGCAAAAACAACTGAATGAATTTTAATGAAACTTTACAGTAATATAGCTTATACATCCGAATAACACATAGGCTAAAATTTATAAAGATATTGTGAGAAGTTTTCAAAATATAACGACAAATGTCAAGAAAGTAGGAATAAATTCTGCCATTTGCAAAAAAGCCCGTGACAGCATTCATCTATCTTTTTTATCCCTTCTGTTTTGTCTACGCGATACCTCAGTGCGCTTTCGCTTTAATTTATTCCGTTCGTCAGTGTCATCACTATTTTTATTTCATAATAAAACTAGATTTCGAAGGGAGAAGTGGTGGCAAGATTTTAACATAAAATAAATACAACAAAAAGTAATATTAATGTATTATACTTCCTGATATAAATTATTTACACTATTTTAAGCGTTCATTACACAAAATTTTTAACTATGACAGTGGAAGGAAAACAATGAAATTAAAATAAAATATCAAATTGTTTTTATCATTTAGTTTTTTTCTTTTCTTTTTGAATGTTTTTTTTTTCAGTACATGTAAATATATATCTACGCTTCCCCCATACTGTTTTTTTATAACTTATATATGTATGTTTTTTAAAAGTATTTCTATTAATTCATTACTAAATTAATTATTTGTTAATTAAAAAAGTACATTGTCTATTATTTTGGATAAAAATACATTTCAGAGACATTTTTAAGCTAACTAAAGAATCGTTTTCTTTTTATTGCTTCACATTAATAATTTTTTAACTAATGCAATATTGTTTTTTAAAAGTCATAGATCGAAATTTGAAGCTATATTTTATCTGTGAGGGGGAGGGGAAGAGGAAACAGTAATTTTACACTAAAAAAACCGTGTTATGCCGGGCTAGAGGGAGGGGGAAAAAACCTCTTAAATCGAAAATATGTGGAACACAAATTTCGAAAAAGGGAAATTTAATGAAATAATTTTATAAATCACTCACATTGCGCGCGTACACACACACACATAACTGGCGTCATCAGGGAAAGAGAAAGCCCGTGCAAAGCCGGGCCATGCAGCTAGTATTACAATAATTAGTACCTCACATGTGCATTTCTAGTATGAAAATATGAGTCCAAAAAATGTACCACCACGTTATTGAAGGCCATCTTCTCTTTACAAATACAAAATGCCTTCTTTCCAATGCAAATGCATTATTCCTTATTTTTTCCCAATAATATTGTGCCAGATAGAGTTGTTGTAAGTCACATTTTTTAAACAGTAATATTTATTAAATAATAGTACAGACAATATTACACAAATGTCCTGAATGAGCTATAGCTCGTGATCAGGGAAAGATAAATATACGACTCATACACTTATTATATATGTTGACTAAATAAAAACTAGGTAAAAAAAATAATGTAAAGAATAGAATATTTAAAATTAAAACTAACATTAGGTAAATTAGGCCTGAACTAAAATTAAGCTTACAACACTAGATTAGAAAAAAAATTGAAAATGTTTTAATTTATAGGATGAATAACAATATCGGATGAATTGTATTTATTTATTTTCCCATGATCATACAGTGTTGTGTCTGCAAAGTTTCATTGTTCCTTGGGAAGAAAAATCATGTTTCAAGAAATATATATCATGCTGCTTGAAGTGTGGTGGTACAAAAATGTATTTCTCATTTTTTAAAACTTTGGACACCCTTTATTTGAAAAAGTGTTCGATATTATTAATATGTGCCAGCTTTTGTTCAATAATTATAGTTTTGTGAAGTTTATTTAAAATATTTGTAATTATTTCCCTCTAAAGCATTATTTTTATCAAAAATTCAGCACATGATAGAGTTAATTATGCATTTATATCCAATAGAAATATGCATCAATAGCAGTGTAATGATGCATGTGAAGGATATGTTGCGTTAATGTTCAATCAGGATGCAGTCAGATAAAACTTAACAACTTGAACTTTATTGTAGACACATGTTCTAAATCATCTGCGAGTGTTGAGAGAGAGAGATTACCCATGAGCACAACGTATATATACTGCAACCTAGCGGAGAAAACTAGTACTATTCTAGATGTACACTTCATTGTAAGGTGCTACCATCTAGTGAGTTAAAATATAGGATATGCTACAATAGTATCCCCCCAGTGATGGAGAGAATCGAAAGAACGATATATGACATGCTCATGAGCAAAATCTCAAATACAATTATTTGAAATATGCTTGAAAATTACATTGAAAAGAAAATATAATATGCATACAGATATTTGAAATTACATTACATAAATATACATATGAAAAGGTATGAAAATCATAAGATATGTGTGAAAAGTCAAACAAATTTCCCTAGAAAAAAATATATATGTCCATCTGGTACTTGAATAGTTTATTTAATTTCAGTTATTAGTCTCTGAGGAAATCTTACCCGTCTACCTGATTTGGTAGTTTGCATGTTTGTTGTCACTGGATGGCGATGTGATGATTCTGCACTAATGATAGGATCAGGAATGGTATCGGGCAAATCCATGAACACAAATGCTGGTTTAACTCTATCAAGTGACACACAACTTTTCTTTCCATTTATATTAATGGTTATGTGTTTGTCATTCCTTGATAGAACTTCGTGTGGCCCTGTGTAAGGCTGAGACAATGATGGGGAAACTTTGTCAACACGGAGGAACACATGAGAACAGTCATCCAATTTAGGGTGCACAAAAATTTTTGAAAATCCATGAGTGGATGTTGACAAGGGTTTTAAATGATTCATGTGGTTTTTCAACTGTTGCACAAATCCGTAGTCTAGTGGCATTGAAGATGTGTCAGTGCATATCTCGGCTGGTAATCTGAGGGAAACACCATACACTAATTCTGCACTTGAAGCATTGATGTCGGGTTTCACAGCTACTCGCAAGCCAAGAAGAACTGCAGGTAGGGTCTCAGTCCACTTGATATTCTCATGAGCCATTAAGGCGCTCTTTAGCACTCTATGTAAACGTTCCACTAAACCGTTTGCTTGTGGGTGGTATGATGTGGTCCTGATGCGGTTTGTGCCCAGGAATTTCGTTAATTCTTTGAAAAGAGCAGCTTCAAATTGTCGGCCTTGGTCAGTCGTTAGGTAAACTGGGCAACCAAATCTAGAGATCCAAGTGTCAAAAATGGCACGAGAAACTGTTTCTGCAGTAATGTTCTCTATGGCTACTGCTTCTGGCCACCTAGTGAATCGATCGACAATTGTTAAGCAAAAGATTTTCCTTCTGATGATGGTAAAGGACCTATCAAATCCACATGAATGTGTGAAAATCTTGCATCAGGTAAGGCGAAAGTGCCCAGAGGTGTCTTCGTGTGTCTGTGCACTTTTGAACGTTGACAAGCAATACAATTCTGGACCCAATCTTTCACTGTTTTCCGCATGTTTGGCCAAACATATCTGGATGCGATGAGTTGGAAAGATGCTGAAACACCAGGGTGAGCTAAGTTGTGAAAATGCTCAAATATGGTCCTACGAAAATTATGTGGTACAAATGGTCTGGGAGAGCCAGTGGAAGTATCACAGATAAGTTCAGTGGCTGATATTGGAGATGGCACACGTTTAAAGACAAGGGAAGATTTCTCGTCATTTTGGAAACTTTGTAATTCGTTGTCTTCTAGTTGAGCCTTTGAAAGTGCCTCGAAATCTAAAAATGAATTGGATATTTGATTCACTTCAATTATTGAAAGTGCATCAGCGACTGCGTTGTGAGTTCCATTTATATGACGAACATCGGTACTGAATTGAGATATGAAATCTAGATGTCGCCATTGCCGTGGACTGCACTTGTCAGGATTTTGCATAAAGGCATACATGAGAGGCTTCTGGTCTGTGTAGATTATGAAGTCTCTTCCTTCGAGCATGTGACGAAAACGTTTGACCGAAATATATATTGCCAGGAGTTCTCTGTCATATGTGGACCATTTCTGCTGACTTTTCGAGAGTTTCACTGACAAAAGGCAACAGGTTCCCAATTGTTTTGGCAAAGTTGCATAAGAGAACCACCTACGGCTTTGTCACTCGCATCAGTCCAAAGGCTTAATTTTGCACCTGGAATGGGATGTCGAAGAAGAGTTGCGTCAGCTAAAGCGTTTTTGGCATCATTAAATGCCTGCTCTGCCTCCTCTCAGTCCATTGAATTGAGTCACGCAAATTTTTACAGGAAACTTTTTTAGACTTTTTTTTAAAATTTTTAATTCCTTCCAAAAATTTATTTAGTGGGGCTAATAAATGAGCAGCTTTGGGAACAAAGCGTCGATAAAAATTAAATAACCCGAGGAAACGTCTTAATTGCGTGAGTGTAGTAGGTTGAGGAAATTTTAAAAATGCAATCGACGCGATCCGACAAGGGTTCTATTCCTGATTCAGATACTTTAAAGCCTAAGAATTTTATTGAAGTTACACCGAAAATGCATTTAGAGGGCTTTAAAGATAGTCCATATTGTTGTAAGCGTGTGAATAAAATTTGTAAATGTTGTAAATGTTCTTCGGGCGAAGAAGACGCGACCAGAATGTCATCTACAAAAGCGAACACAAATGGAAGATTTCGCAAGACTTCATCTATGAATCGTTGAAATGTAGCAGCGGCATTGCAAAGACCAAACTGCATCCGAGTGCTTTCAAATAACCCAAAAGGTGTGATGATTGCACTTTTATGTACATCATCTGGGTTAATTGGAATTTGATGATACGCCTTCACGAGATCAATGTGAGAATAAATTTTTGTACCGTGAAGATTAGAAGTAAAATCTAAAATATTGGGAACGCTATAATTATCTTTAATAGTTTGAGCATTGAGTGCACGGTAATCGCCGACTGGTCGCCACTCTGTGCTGTCTTTTTAGGAACCATATGTAAAGGTGAGGCATAATTACTTTTGGAAGGTCGCATATGACCTAGAGTAATCATGTTCTCAAATTCCGCTTTTGCGATGCGGAGACGATCGGGAGCGAGGCGGCGAGCTTTTAGCTGTTACAGGTCGACTATTTGTTTCGATGTAATGGACTACGGAATGTTTAATTTCTTGATCAGGCCGGGGAGGTTTTGTGATGTCAGGAAATTTTCTTAAAAGTTCATGATAAACACTATCACCTGACACAGTTTTAATTGAATGAATTCTACTATTGCCTAAAATACAATGACATTTAATATTTGTCTCCGAGTCTAACAATGCTTGCTTACTTATATCCGGTACTAAACGGAAGTTGTACAAGAAATCAGCACCGATAATTGGGGTTGAAACGTTACCAACTAAAAATGTCCATTGGAAAATTCTCCTTAAGCCTAAATCCAAAGAAAGTGTTTGAGTTGTGTATACGTGTATGGGTGATGTATTGGCGGCAGAAAGTGTCATTTTGTAGAATTGGTTTGCCTTTGTGTTTTTGTTGCTGGAATTATGGACACATCAGATCCCGTGTCAATTAAAAATGTGACATTAGTACGTCTATCTCGAATAAAAAGGCGACGAGAATTTCTTGGCAAGGCAGTAGTCGCCATTATACCTAACCGGACTCGTTTTTTGAGAATTTACATGGAGGATGACATTTTTGAGCTGCTGAGCCAAATTTGTAATGGTACCAGCACTGCTCGTATGTTTTTGATTTAGAGCGATTACGTTTATGAAATGGGAGATTACGATTGACTACGACTTCTGCTACGCGAAATTTCATCAATGCGCAAATTTAATTTTTTATTTCTTCAAGTACATGGCTTTCAATGGAATTTTGTCTGAGGAAACGGAACAGGCACTTTACCGCAATTGGCGTCACCTCCATGACTCGATCGGCTACTTCGGCAACTTTCTCCAATGTCAGCGGGCTTATAGCTGCAAGAATGGATTGTACACTAGTGGGCAGATGCTGCTGAAAAAGTTCAATCATGAGGTCATCCGAACGCTATGAGATTCCGCGCGCCTCCTCATGACGCGCAATAGTTCGCTGGGACGTCTATCTCCGAGTTCTTCTCCGATGAGTAATTTCCTGATTTCTTGATGGGATGATTCACCGCTTCTTTTTATTAGCTCCGTTCTCGCTTTTTCGTAAGGCTCCACAGGGTCGGGATTCATAATGACGTCACGAATGATGGTTGCTGCTTCCGGTGGTAAATGTGCGATGATGTAATTAAATTTTGTTTTGCTGTCTGTTATTGCCTTGGGACAGCCAAGTTGGAATGTGCTATCGCACATTGTGAACCAGAGAGCAGGATCGTGAAAGTTATATGCCGGTATCTTGACGGCGCCTACGTCATTCATTTTGAAGCTTACACGTGGTTACCATTGAAGGATATGTTGCGTTAATGTTCAATCAGGATGCAGTCAGATAAAACTTAACAACTTGAACTTTATTGTAGACACATGTTCTAAATCATCTGCGAGTGTTGAGAGAGAGAGATTACCCATGAGCACAACGTATATATACTGCAACCCTAGCGGAGAAAACTAGTACTATTCTAGATGTACACTTCATTGTAAGGTGCTACCATCTAGTGAGTTAAAATATAGGATATGCTACACATGTTAAGAAAAATTAACTTGATTACTTTCACATATTAATGAATGTTCTTTTCTTTTTTTTGAATCTTTGTTACGTGACAAAAATTCAATGTTTCTACCAATACAGAAAGTAAGAAGTCGATTTAAACATGAAATATTCTTATTTAAATATTATAAATAAACATTTGTTAGAGCATCAAAAATTTTGGAACTAATTAATTCACATTTGAAGAAATTTGTATAAACCTCAGAGTTAAAGCCAATCTATCTCCTTTGGTTGAATATTATCTCAATATCTCTTTTAGAAATAATTGGCACAACTACTGATAGAAAATTATCGAACAGTTGCGGCGACATTCGAAAAAAATTAAAATAGCTTTCTGTGTCTTGCGTACGCATCTCATCTATTAGCCTGGGTGTTGGTTTTAATCGCTTTTTTTTATTATTGAGAAATACGTCGAGCACACTATCGTTCCTTTTCCTCTCTTTTTAATGAACAAAATTGCAAAAAATTATTTTTTCTCTTCTGCGATCCATACTTAATAAGTCAGAATCCACTACTTAGTGCGATTTTAAAATACTATCTTCAGCGTCAGCTAATGAGCAGAAATCCACCGCACGCATACGAAAAAGCTTTGGTGTGAATCAAGCAACGAAAACATATCTCCTTCATACTATGATCGCGACTTGTTGTGAATGAGCCTTAAGGCCAACGGCCATATTTTCAAAAACTACCTTTATCCAGCAGATGGCGTTGTTTGCAACTCGAATGACGTCAAAGCGATAAGGTTTGCAAAAAGATAACCCTTCATTACTATAGCAACGGAGTGTGGTTAAGAAATGATTGACAGATATAGTCAGTTACAGAACGCATGCGCGGTTGCAGTAAAATAAAAATATTCGAAAACGTAATCAAATGGTGAGGACAACGGGGTGCAGCGTTGGTTGAATGGGTGGAAAAGAAAGTTTTGTAAAGTGCTGTCTTTTAGAATTGCCGCGGAAATGGGTGCGCAGTTTTGTTTTTTTTAAATCCGTGCAAATATTTTGGGATATCCACGAGTGAATGAACAAGTACGTTTACATTTTCTTGGGTATCATAAACATTGCCCATAGGGTTAAGAATAAAGATGGAATTTAGAAAGGAGTTTTAATTTTTGGAGGAAGGATTTGATAGACCTCCAATTCTTTTTTTTTTAGAAATATCTTTTTTATTTGTCTTAGCGTATTTAATTCAATTCTTTTTGTTTGATAGGTATGTAATAAATTTCTTTCCGCTCATATCTTAGATACAAATTGTATTTGAAATTGCTGTATAAGAATACTTATCAGGGAAATAATGATTTTCACTTTGAGTCTTTCACAAGAAAATGTTACTTTTCTAAGAAAATATCCTTGAGCAATTTTTTCACAAATAGTTTGTATAATTCTGTTTTCAAACACATCTATTTATTGTATTACAAATTAATGTTATTATTTCCGATACGCATGAAAATATGACAAAAATTTCACTAAATTACAGTCGTCGCTAAACCTGAAAAAAGTTCGTTATTTGTAAAATTTCGTGAAATGGTGATTTACCTTTCAATATAGTTTAAAAACCACTTAAAAGAAAAGTTCGATAAATGGAAAATGCACTCAGCTTTTTGGAGGTTATTTGACGAAGAAAATGAAAATGTTCTTGGTTTCAGGAAAAAGTTCGCGAAACAGAGAAATTCGCAAGATAGAGGTTCGCAAAATGGGGAGGGCCGACTGTATTACATTCATCGAATTAATTTCCAAATTAAGCTTCCTTTTTATTACACTTCCTTAAGTTGGTATGGAATTGAAAACCTGTTTCCTTGTTGAATTTTAATAATTGTTCTTATAGGTAATCCGAGAAAAAGCATGAATATTGTTAAATTTAGAAACCTGGAAGAAATTTAAACATTTTTAAAATATTAACTTAAATATTTTAAAAAACTAGCGAGAGTTCTCAGATCTAAATTTATATAAATTTTTATAGAACATATATATATATATAAATAACTTCAAAAAATTTCAAAATTATTTTGAACAGAATTTTTTTTTAGTGAATGGAAAACCCTTTCACACATATCTTCCAAACTGAAAATCTGAGAAAAACACATTTAAAATTTGTAAAGGCATAAAACAGAAACTAATAATGTCTGTAAATCTCTAATTTTTTATTACGTTTTTTTCCAACTGACGAAGGCTGTAAAATAGCTTGTAATTTTCTATGAGACACAAAAATTGTTTTAACCTACAATCAGTGGCACACACAAGGGGGTCCTGGGGGTGCGGACCCCCAAAGCCCTTGATTTTTTTTCGATTGATTATAATTCTAAGTAAAGGGTGTTTTTTTAGAGGTATAGAAATTTAAATTGCAATAAAACAACGATGTATTATTCGATTGACATGAATTTTTTTTTTATTCGAAAGATAATCTTGTGGCATTACATTTTAAATATGATTTCTGGCATATGACTGCCACGGCTGGCTCGGATGTAGTCCAATCTGGACGTCCAATTTTCGATGACTTTTTCCAATATTTGTCGCCGTATATCGGCAATAACACGGCGAATGTTGTCTTCCAAATGGTCAAGCGTTTGTGGCTTATCCGCATAGACCAATGACTTTACATAGCCCCACAGAAAATAGTCTAGCGGTACATAGTACGTAAAATTTAATTAAGTATTTGTTATTAATGATTAATTTTATTTATTAATGCTAATTATTTATTCATTAATTAGTTTTTTACTGTATTTTGTTCCCAAAATCGACAAAATCAAAAGGAGCATGATACAAGAAGGGTGAACTTTCAACCCCAACCCCCTTGAAAAATTCCTGTGTGCGCCACTGCCTACTATTCTATTATGTAGAACAGAGGTTCCCAAACTTTTTTGCCTCATAGACCCCTTGACAGGTTTTTCGGTTTGGGGTATAGACCCTTACTTACGTAATATTAAATTTTTGCTAATTCATCAACTTAAATGTATTTTTTAAAGCAGGTATAGAGCTACTTCCTTTAAAGGATTTAAATTGTTAACTGCAGGGAATTATAGTGTTTAATAGTTAAGAAAGAACATGTTAATTAAATTAAAATTTAATTAATAGATAAAATAACTGAGCAACAAACAAATGCTTTTCGTGATATGGATGCATTTGGGGATGCAATAAAAAATTTTCAACTTTTGATATCCATCTTGTCAGGTTTTAACCGTTAAATATCTCCTTGGTTAATAGTGTCCAGTCTTTTCTTTTTTTTTGTTTTGGAAATTGGCAAGAGCACTCTAACTCCTTCTCAATTGGAAAAATAATTAAAGACTTTCTCAAGATATTCCATAATATGGAATAAATAACAGGTATATCTTTATAAAGCCAAAATTATCGACATTCGTTTCTAAGCTTTACTTTAGGATCTTCGTTAGTGCCTGATTCTTGTAAACTGACATTTTTTTTTCTAAGTGACCAGAGTAATTCATTGCCTACTGTGGTATTTCGATAATCCTAACATTCTCAAACCTAGTTTCAAAATCTAAAAAAAAGGGCATTTAAATGTTTAACATAGGTTAAAATGTCTTTACCTGGTGGATTGTTTCTGACAAATAAGAAACTGGGAAAATTTGCAATTCCCATTATTATATTCCTTTAGTTTAATATATGAAAATACTCCTTATTATTATACTCATTATATTATACTCCTTTAGCTTGAAATATGGTCCTTATTTTAATAAAATTTATGCTGTCGCCTTGTAGCTTCATTCAATTTAGTAAATAAATATGTTAAATAGGTAATCCTGGTTTCCACTTAATTAAATTTCCTTTTAAAATTAATGTTATGATCTGGTTTAATGAGGGCCACTATCGTAGACACCCATTTACACCTCATGGACACCCAAATTATTTTTTTGGTTGACGTGGAGCCCCTTGCAGGTCGTCATAGACCCCGGGGGTCTATATAGACCACTTTGGGAATCACTGATATAGAAGCTAATCTCTTATTGTTATCTAATGACATTAACATCACAAATTATTATTGTTGTTACTAAAATCAATGACAGTGTGTGACTTAAAACTTGAATTTTCATTTACATGTACAACATAGAATATGTCAGGTGTATTGTTATACAACACTTTTATCATTGATGTAATTCAGAATTCGAGGAATGCGTAATTATTCGAACCACGGCGTACACAGGAACGATGAATAGTGAGTGAGTGAGTGAATATTAACGTCGCACTGTACAGCTACACGAGGGCTTTTGGTGATGGACCACGTAATTTTGAGCCATGGTCAAGTGACATGGACGACACCTGAGCAAGTACCACCTACTACCTAACCTACCTAACTACCTCACCACACCAATGGGAGGACGTTTGAGCTCTCGACAAATTTAACGTGCATCGCTCCCATACACGGCGGGTTTTTAGAGGTACTGGGCTCAAACTCGTGACAAGGCCAGCCAAGATCCGATACCTTAACCACTCGGCTACCGCTGCCCCATGTCTATGCTCAAACCTCTTCCAGTTGGTGTGGTGTGGAAGTTAGTAGAGGCGGGAGTAGCTCAGGTGTCGTCGTCGTCACTTGATTATGGTTCATAATTAGGAGATCGGTTGCAAAAAGTCCTCGATTAACTAAAAAGTACGACGTTAATATATTCACTCACTCAACTCTTATTAAAAGTTGTATTCTTATGTTATTAATAATTGTGCAAAATTTGTAATAATTGTGTGGTTATTGAAAAAGATATTTAATTAACATCGTAATTCTTATATAAATCAATTCAAATGATTGGAATTAAAAAATATGACCGAAACTGATTGTTTGGGATAACAATAAATAAATAAATTGCTTTGCTCTCATAAATAATTTTTCTAACAGGCTTCAATAGTAAAAGTATGAGTTAATAGCCATTTCCCTGTAAGAACCGATTATTCTCACAAATATCTGTCTTTATAAAAACAAAAAAGTTTTCTTGATGCTGTAATAAATTTACTTTTGCTTAAGGTAAAGTTAATAAAAGAAACTACATCTTTACAACAGCTATATGACTAGTAGTAAAATCAAAGGAATAAAAAAAGACAGTTTGCCTAAAGTTGGATCAAACTTACCTATAATACTGAAAAAGCCGGTCTTTCAGTCACAAAAATAAACGAAAATCAGGTATAATAAACTGAGATGATCTGAGATTACAAGTATTTGCGATGAAATGCTTTAAATGACCATTTTCAATAGGAAAAAATATTCAGGAAATTGTTCTTGCACATTTGTTTCGTCAAATACATGTTAATTTTTCCCTTAATTTTTTGGACAAATATCGGGAACAAATGGTGTTTACTTGAAATAGTTCATTGATGATGCCAATTTTGGAGAATATTGCTAACCATACTATTAAACAAAATGATTGGCATTTCTTGTATTGAATCCAATAAATTTTTAGTTTCAGATACCGCTGTATAATCATTTACATTAATGAATTCTTCTAGGTTATTACGAGTTCGTTCAAACTGTGCATACACTGCTTTAACCGAATCTATTTTAGCTTCCCAACGGGTATTGCAAGATTGTCTTACAGTAATGCTTAAATGCTTTTGTAGAATTTCCCATCTTTGTAGATGCAGAAAATAAGCATAGAAATATCTACTCCCAATTCTTATAGTACATATTACTGAAAGTGACATCATAAACTAAAAAATTTAAAGATGATGGGCAAGGTGATAGGTTTAGAGCAATTATTCTAGATCTTGCACTTTTATATTTCCGTTTCATATTGCTACCGTTTTGTCACATGCCGACAATTCATATCTAATTCTAACTCCCTTAACCTTTTCGCTAGAGTTTTTGCTATGCCTGGTGGCCGCGGTAGCTTAGTGGTTATGGTCACGAGCTCGTGTGACCATATTGCCACTAAAGACACGCCGTGTAGATGAGGCCATTCCTCCCGCTGATGTGGTAGTTAGGAAAGATGGGTTCCAGCTCAGGTGTCCTCCTCGTCACTCGACAAAGACTCAAAATTACGAGGTTTGTGATCCATAGCCCTCTTGTTGCTTTGTAGAGCAAAGTTAAACATCAAATGACAATTCCAGATTTTTCACCCACTAAGAACGTATACACACCACAACAGTGGTCTTCAAACTGTGTTCCACGGAACCCTGGAGTTCCACGGAACCCTGGAGTTCCACGATACATTCCCAGGGGTTCCACGAGTCACAGTAAATAAATCGAAAAAAAATTATAAATGTGTATGCAAAATGTATTCACGTTCTCTATGAAGTTTGTATCCCCACAAGAATTTAAAGCTCATTCCTGTCCTTAAGAAACTGAAAATTTTATTTCAATATAACTTTATTTTGCAATACTTTTTAAACTCTTATTATAATATAATAAAAGATATATTAAAATGTGTTTTATATATATATATTACCTAATAGATTGTAAAAATTTTATTGTTTACTATCCCGGGTTCCACGAGATAATTGTATACTCGTTAGTACAATGTCTTGCAAAACTAAATAGTTTTTCAATGGAATGTGCACCTTTTGACATTTGTTGGGAAAACACCTACAATAAGAGGGAGAGGTAACGACTTATCGACCTATCAACAAATTAGATGTCCAAACTCTAAATTTAAGCAAGAAAAGCTCCTAAATTTTTTGTTGCAAATTCATACAAAATACTCAGTATTCCTCTAAACATTTTAATGCCATTCAGAACAATGTGTATACGTGAAAAATATTTCTTGGCATAAGTGGTTACAAAAACAAAGTATAGAAATAAATTAAGATTAGAATATGTAATGCGATTGCCGTTAATTGCCATGCGTTCGAAGTACCACTAAAGACCCGCCGTGTAGGGCAGCGATGCACGAAATCTGTCGAGAGCTGAAACGTCTTCCCGTTGGTGTTGTGGTAAAAATCAGCTCAGGTGTCACCACGTCACACCATTCTAGTTACCCTAGCTAACATAATGCGATTGCCGTTAATTTCAATGGGCTTAGACTTCCAATGGTTTGTGCGAAAAAATCAAGCACACATTCTAGTTACTATACATAATGCATTGGGTGAATATTATTAATATTAGTAAATTACATTAAAAGATAGTTTAAAATTTTTAATAATCAATGCAATACTTTTTTAATTGCCTTTACAAAAAAGTGTGTGTGGAATAGGGTTCGACACAAAAAATACTTTCTAGTTCTAGGGGTTCCACAAAAAGACCTTCTAGTTCTAGGGCAGTGGTGACCAACCCGTGGCCCGGTGGAGTTGTAACGGGGGCACGCGAAGACATACTGAAAAATTAAAAGAAATTTGAATACATAATAATAAATAATTTCTACAATTTTATTGAAGTGGGGTTGTCTCAGACAAAAGTCTCAAAATTTGGATCAAAATATGTTTGTGTGTGTGTGTGAATAAATGTTTTCTTCTATGAACATAATAAAATAAATATTACTCATAACTAGCTGATGCGCACCTAAAATAACTTAATTTTGTTAGTATCTGCAAAAGTTAATCCTAATATAGAAGACATGGTAAAAAAAAAGAGTAATTCAAAAGCCACATTAAGTAAATACTAACTGTTTAATAATTATTTAAAATTAAACGTTTCAAGTAACTTATTTTTATTTTGTACCTAACTTAACTCAATTGAACCTGTAAAAAGTTTATTAACAATAAAACCTATATAAATTTGCACTTCATTTTATTTTTAAATTTCCTTCATTAAAAAAAATGTGCTATTTGCGTAAAAATTCCACAATGAACCTATAAGTAACATTTTTTTTTTTTTTTTTTACTTTTCCATATTTGTTTGATGGAAATGTTGGAAGCGGCACTCTTAATTATTTTTTATCAAATTGTCGCACTCTTCTCAAAAAGGTTGGCAACCCATGTTCTTGGGTTTCTGTGAGTAGAAAAAGTTTGAAGACCACTTTTTCGGAATAACCATACTATCAGTGCTAAAAATAGGGTCCCTCTTCTCCCCCTATTCCACAGTTAACATGTGCAAGTAATTCTTCCGGCCATTCTAAAATTCAAGCAAAAACTAATCAGTCAGCTGATCTCAAGGTAACTTGACCGTTGCCTTTTGAAAGGATGTCATGGGGAGTGGCTTCCCATTTAAAGCAATGACGTATAGTTTAGGGTAAAAAAAATTTTTTTCAAAAAACCATTTAAAGTTTAACAAAATTAGTGTTTATGAAGTAATTTAAGTAGCATTTCGTGTCTCAAAATATTCTTTTTCATAAAATATAGTTTTATCAATGTGTATTTAAGCAGTTTAACCGGTAATTTTATTCTAAAGCAACATTTTAAAACTTGTACGTAGATTGCATACACGTGGCGCCATCTGCTGACTTTGTTATAAAGCTTGCCAAATATGGCGTCAAAAAGTTCTGGAAGCAAGGATGTATGTATTTTTCGTAATTTAAAAATTTTCTAGACTATTTCTAACATTTCTACATTTCAAGGCGGATTTATATGAGTAATATACGTTCTCAGCACAAGTTTTACGCCTGAATAATGTGATTTCATTGTGCAAAAGTACCCTAACCATTTCAGTACATTTGGCAGTCCCCCTTAAGTAAATAAAAAATACCCAAATTTGATGAAATAGCTCTACTCTGGAGTCTATGAGGGCAAAGGTTTAATTTTACAATTATTTATTTGTTTTGTGATGTATCGCATTACTATTGAGCTGTGTTTTTTACGATAATGTGAATTTTGTGTGAGCATAGTTTATTATTTCATTGTTCTTCATTTAGTTTTTTAATTGTTTTTCTTATTTCTCAGTGCAATTAGTGAGAATTCTGTTCTGTCAATTAATTTTCATTTGAAATCATAGGGAAATTGAACTCTTTGAAGTGATTTGTTCAAGTGGAATGAAATACCACGTTTCCCGTTGCATCAGAATTGAGCTATGTTGATTGATTTGCATTTGAAGTTAAATATTTTGTTAGTATTTTAAATTTTTTTCCTTTTTTAATGTTTTGCAATTTTATCTGTTTTAAATTTAACCTTTGTATTTTTAAGTCAATCGGCTTCCAGTGTCTGTAACATTTTAAATGTATGTAGTCACCTTAGTTATTTTTTGATAAATTGCATTGCTATTGTGTGAGCGATGGTGTTGATTTTGTGTGAGTATATCATAAAAGTACAAATGTCCCAATTTTTCTGTGAATCATGCAAAATTTCTTACGTACCATCAATTTGTGGCTGTTGCTCTAAAACAGGGGTGACCAACCCAAATGACCTAGCGGGCCACTTCGAAAAAACAGTATAATCTCGCAGGCGGCACATAAAAATATGTACATTAATATCAGATTTGGAAACAAAAAACATTTATATTAGAGTGAAAATTTAAAAAAAATTGAATTATTATTATTGTTTTCATTATTTTTCATGTATACAGACATAGATAATATAATAATGTTTATATAATGTAGTAAAAAATGATCAAATAATGTTTAAAATATTACAGTTGCCATTTTCTTCAAAATTACGGAGTTCCTTTTGAAATGATCTTTCGTTATTCATTGATGAAATTTGATTGTGCTGTCATTCTCAAACGATTAAATATACATTGCCTTTTATCTTAACCCCACCCTGAATAATTTTTTTAAACTTTAAAATACATCTCTGACTGCCTCTTGCTTTTTGGGCACTTCAAACAGAAAAAAAGGAGGAGAAATGAAAGTCGTACGCACAGAGAATCATGTACCATCCATAGTAAAGGATATGCATAATGCGATTCGGAAATTATTAAAAAAGTGATTTATTATAGTAAAATTAAACGTAACTGTTTGCTAAAATATAAATCTATTTTAATCTAAACGACGTTTCTATTATCAAAAAAGATTTATTTTAAAACAAGATCATGTAACAGGCAAATACATTGTATATATATATATAAATTTCCCTTTAAATAAATTTCAAAATGAAAAAGCTTTAAATTCCTGATATTTAAAAAAAAATTTTAAAGAGTCGGTGGGCCGCAACTTACGTACTGGCGGGCCCGTGTTGGACACCCCTGCTCTAGAACACACAAAGGTATTTGTATATTAGCATCACCGTAACAAAATTGGTGCCCCACAAATCACACCTTGATATCGAAGCAACAAAGATTTCAACATTTTTTATATGAAAAAGAACCAATCAGTCAGATTTGGGTGGAAAATAGTGTGATTCTCATGGTGGCAATTTGGCTTCGGTGATGCTAATACGCAAGTATCCACACAACAAATAATCGTCCATGTGAAAAGCAGTCTGTGTTTAGATATAAGCCACTCTGTTATAAAAATAGACCCTTAAATTTGTTGATAACAATTGCTAGGTGGACCGCAAGAATTATCAACATTTTATTATACAGTTTTTGCTGAGAAATCAAACATTTGAAATTTCCCTGCTTATTCTACTGAAAATATCTTCAGCCCCACTCACATGTATGGTTTATATTTCTCCCTTAACTTTGTTGGAGATGAAGGAAAGTAGGCACATTTTCAATATATGATTGCAAATAATGCACAAATTTGATTTTGTTGTCACATGTTGCTCATGTCATTGATGATACTTCCAAGTGTTAATGACATTTTTAACATAGGCAGTCACCTTAATTATTTGTTTCCATATTGCATTGGTATTAAGCTGTCTGTTACTATAGAGTTGATTTTATATGACATTTAACAAAGGGCAAAAGTCAACCATTTACAGTCACTCAAATACCTACTGAAATGAGGTTATAGCTCGAAAGAGCTTGGTACTCAAGACATCCACCCAACGATATCTTATATGAGTATAGTTAATTTTTTCCCATTGTTTTTCATTTATTTTTTCCTCTTCATTTCTCAGAGCCATTGGCAGGAATTGAACTCTGCCTTTTAATTTTCATTTGAATTCAAATTATATAGTAAAATTGACCTCTTCAGAGTGATTTGTTGGAGTGGAATGAAATATTCGGTTTCTCACACATTGTGTTAGAATTGAGCTGTATTGATTGATGTCCATTTGAAGTTAAATATTTCATTAGAGAAAGTATTTTTAATTTGCTCTTTCTTTTTGTTCCTGATTTCTTTCTCAATATTTTGAATTTTTTTTTCTTTTTAAGTGCAGTCTATTGGCTTCAGTACATAAACATAACGCTTTGTAGGAAATCAAATTTAGGTTGTTGTATTGGCTAAGCAAAAGTAGTGCAACGAATAATTGCATAGCAAGTGAGAAAAACAGACGAAGACACATGCTGAGGACGCAGCTCTGGTGATTCTCCAAGTTGTGGCAATTTAATTTTTCCAGTGGTGCAAAACATTCCTTTTGTTTCTCCCTTAAAAAAAATTTCAGAGTCCTGCAATAATGTCACATTTCATTAATTGCGCTGATGAGAACATGCTGGCTTAACCAATAATCTTCTGCTGGGTTGCACTAGAATGCAATGTGACTGTCATCGTAGGATTACTCACCACCAAGTCATGTTTGACGATGAAATGCTGTTTCTCTTTGATATCTTTCAGCCATTCGTAACCTATTGTATTCCTTTTGTCAAGAACAGAGCAGACCTGATGTTGTAAAAAGCAAATACTGTGTTCGCAAACATGCATCCTTAAATCCGGTTGCCTATTGCTGTGCTTTAAAAACTTTGTTTGCCAGATATAATGCAGAATTACAACATTTCCTATATCATTGAGAAATGCAATTCATGTTTCTAAACTAACCCCTTGCCCTTGAGGAATCTAGAGTAGCCAGTGGCGCACACAGGAATTTTTCAAGGGGGGGGTCCGGGATCGAAAGTTCACCATTCTTGTATCATGCTCCTTTTTATTTTGTCGATTTTGGGGTAACAAAACACAGTAAAAAACTAATTATTGAATAAATAGTTAGCATTAATTAATAAAATTAATCATTAATAATAAGTACTTAATTAAATTTTACGTACTATATACTTAGAATTATAATCAATCGGAAAAAATATCAAGGGCTTTGGGGGTCCAGACCCCAGACCCCCCCTTGTGTGAGCCACTGTATATATATATATATATAAAGTAAAGTTATATATATATATATATATAATAATATTATATATATGTATATATATATATATATATATATATATATAAAGTTACATATATGTATATATATATATAAATATATATATATATATATATATATATATATATATATATAAAGTTACATATATATATATATATATATATGTATATATATATGTATATATATATATAAATAAAGTTACATATATCATATGTATATATATATGTTATATATATGTATATATATATATATATATATATATATATATATATATATATATATATATATATGTCATGATTTTGAAGACAGAATCAGATTAAAGTTTTAAAAAGGAAGACCTTTATTCGATCACTTCTGCATCTGTTCTGCCACTAAGAGCAGAGAGTAAAAAACACGCCATGGTGGTGGTTTCAAGTCGACAACACTTGAACAACATCTTTCCGTAACCTTCTAAAAATTCGTTTCATAGACAAAATTTCTTGAGTTTCTCTTACATCACACATTCACTAATATAAACTGTATCACCTTACTTAATTTTGAACACATCTCTCTGAGAAATCTGCGTCATCAACTTACAGATGTTCAGGGATGCTGATAAGAAACAATGAGAGGTGTACATATCAAACTAAACAAGTTTGTCCTCTTAATGTTTCGAGACATACAAAATTACAATGATTGTATTCTCCCTTATCCACTGTATAATGTCCAAAAATAAGCTTCAAGTTATTAAATTAATTTTAATTTTAGATAAGGAAAATTTCGAGAAATAGTGAATCCTGATATATGGCCGGTATATCAAAACACACAATTTCAAAATAAAAAAATTAAATGACATGCAATAAGATTACTGCTGAATAAAATAATTAACAAAACAATTGAATTCAATGGAGAAAAAAGAATACAACTTGATTTTACTTTTGTTTCTTATAAAAATCAATATCTCTAGTATTAGTTCTCTCATTAGTCATTTTTCTAAAAACTTAATTTATATCTTTCACTTTAAAACACCAATTTCTATCATAACTCTTAACTCATTCGACATCTTAAGATAAAATTATGAGAAGTATATTAAAATTTCTCAAAATTTTGTATGACTAAACCTATATACTTTGTTTTCTCAATTAAAATGTAAAGAAAATATCTCATTTATAACACAACTATATTATAAAAATTAAATACCATATCATATCATATATTATTCTTTTTCTTAAAGTTCTGTTCAGCAAAACTCAGTTCTTCAATGTTACTAAAATTGGAAATATACCATTTAACTGACCTCCACTTTCCAACGCCAGAAACCCTTGGTGAACGGTAATCCAGATGCTGTTGTCACGTTATTCATCTAGTAAAATTTTATTATTTTTTTTGATGTTGTTGCTTCACTATTTCACAGTATTACCGTGCAGAATTACCGGCGAAAAAGATTTTTTCTGGTACTGTTGGTCCTTCCATCATTGTGTCACTGGAACTAAATCACAATACCATTCGAGAAGAACATATTATATTTATTATTATTATTCTGGTGGAAGGGATTGACGTCTTTCATCACTGAGTTGGGGAATGCACGCTTCTCTTATTGTTTTTTTTTTCGCCATTCGAAAGTTGGTTCTTTCATGGCAAACTTGTTGGTCTCTTCAGCAACGGAAGAAATAACGTTCGGCGGTAAACACTGCATTATTCTCTGTGTTAAGAGCGATGTTCTTCCAGGGATTACTAACGCTTTTCTTTTTCCGTACTATTTTTTATTCCGGCAATCTGACGTCCTCAGCAAAGAGAGAAATATCGTTTGACGGAGTCCCGTAATCGTTATTCGCAGCATTTATTTCGATAGCTGGCATAATTTGCGCTCGTTTTTTTTTAATTCTTTAACTTTAAGAACTGATTTAAGTTAAACATTTCGAACTATATTAGCAAGTAAATCCTGCCGGCTTTAATTCTGTCATGATTTTGAAGACAGAATCAGATTAAAGTTTTAAAAAGGAAGACCTTTATTCGATCACTTCTGCATCTGTTCTGCCACTAAGAGCAGGGAGTAAAAAACACGCCATGGTGGTGGTTTCAAGTCGATAACACTTGAAAAACATATGGTAAGTATCGCTGCTTTGATGACGGTGCTTGCAAGTTAATGCTGACATATGTTGACTATTAAATCTAACGATCTGGAATTAGACATGTTTATTGGCTAGGCCATATGTTCGGAAGAAATAAATGGGTGATTAGTTTGATACTTGAAGATGGGAACTGAGAAAGATGAGTCAAGTGCTAGATAGGGAATTTAATTTTTAATCCAATTTAATTATCCTTACATATATATATATAAAGTTATATATATGTATATATATATATATATAGGTATATATATATCTATATATATGTATATATATATATGTATATATATCTATATATATATATATATATATATATATATATATATATTTATATATATGTATATATATATCTATATATATGTATATATATATATATATATATATCTATATATATCTATATATATATATATATATATATATATATATATATATATATATATATATAGTGATTTGAAATGCTTATTGTCGTATTAAATTTTTTCTGTTCTACAAAATACGATTTTTGATTATAATTTTAGATACATTGTGCTAATGAATATTCATTGATTAGATTTTTATTAAATCGGTTATTTCCTTCGCTCATTCTGCGGGTCATCAAATTACAGTTTAATCTCTACGTAATCCTAAATACTTATTTTATTAACACGCAATTCAATATGTTTATATATTCATAAGGATACAAAAATCGAATGATATATTGACCGGAAGCCATGACTTTCACTCTGACAGAGAATCGAGTTTGTCTGATATTTTTGTTTAATATAAACGGAAAATTTTTAAAAACTAAATTTTTCTGACTACATATTAAACTTTCTCTGTATAAAAATTAAAGAGCAGACTTCCAAAATTAACTAGGAACAATATTTTTTTTGTCATAGTTAAAAGCTAAATCAGATTATAAATTAAACTCATTTTCAAACAGAAATTAGTATACTCTACCATAGTATAATCATGTATCTATGTATATAATGTGTAAACTCGTGCTACTCAAAAAAAATTCGTAACTAAATTTTTGCCAAATAAGGTAACGAAAAAAAGGATTTCATTACATATTACTGCTAAATGCATATTCTTACATATTTGAGTAAGCTATTCATTTTTTTTGTACCAAATGAAATTTCAGTTTGAGCAAGACAAAAATTTATTTACATACTGCCTGTGTTATTGTTTTTAATTAAACGGAATAAAATGCCTAAATTCTACAAGGTATTCCTAATTTGCAATTTTTTTCATTAAAAAGAAAGATAAAAATTTAAAATGTAAGAATTCTCTTTCTACACACACATAAGAAAAAAAAGCCATACGATACTCTCTTATGATCTCCCTTTCTAAAATAACTATATTAAATGCCGATTTTTTTTTAAAAAAAAAACTTATTTAAATGTGTATAAAATAAGCGAAGAGGTTTGTTGAAATATTTTTGACCATAGCGACAATAGAAACTAGAATTCCACACAGTTTCTTCACAGTAAATTATTTTAAATAAAAAGGGATGTATTTCTCTGTGTTAAAAATCATCCGTCATTAAAAATACAAAGTATATGTTTTAATTTTTTTAAAAAAAAACGGTCAGATTTCTTTTACAAGATTTTCCTATAAACTAATTTTTCAATCCTTTCCAATTAATTTAATTAATTGGAAAGAATTAAAAAAATATATATCCTTCCCAATTTTAAATAATTTAAATAGAGTTTATCCGTAGAAATGTATCTAATTACAAAACTGAAATTTTATTTCTAAGCATATCCCTAAAGTTTTAAAACACATTTTACCTTTATGATACACACTTTTTACAGAAATGGGCATCATACTTAAATTCCTGTTTCATTTAATTATTTCGTTCCACTCTCCTCCCCCAATTTTTTAGACAGTTATAAAAGAGCGTGATTCTTAATGATTATCGGGGGAGAAAAGAGTGAGTAAATGTTATTTTTTTCTGCTTCGTAAATCTTCATAACATACATATGCTTTGAAAATTGTTTTTCTACCATTTTATTGTATTACTTCTATTTTTTTTATTCTTCCGTGTTCATTTTAATAAATTCTGAAGTTGGGAAAAAAATACTTTTGAGTTAAAGATAATGTTCAATCCTCTAACGTAGATCAATTACTTCTTATTCATTGTTAAATACAGTCAATTGTATCAATTCTAGTTCATATTGACGTATAAAAACTGAATTACAAACACACATGCAAAATGAGTAAAAGATTCCGGTACAGCATTGAATATCACAAAATGTGGGATGACACAAATAATTTTTATCAAATCGCAACTATAACTTTTTTGTTAAAATAAAAAAAACATTAGTTTTCATTAATAATTGCATCATACATATATATAAGTAAATTGAAACTTTGTAAAGAAGCTTACAGATAACCAAATATCATCCAAAATGAGAATAACCTATATGAAACTAGAACTGGTAAAACATCACTTTTAACAAATTTTGTACGCTTAAAGCAAAAATTACATTATTTTTTTAATCACATATTCCAGTACATTTGTTATTTTGATAAATAGTTTTGAAATGAGACAATCTAAAACATAGCTTACAATTAGATAATAATGCATTGTTGAAAAGTTGTGATATTAGTTGTTAAAAAATAACACGGAAACATTGGATTCGTGGATATGTGGAGCCTCAATTTCAATTGTATGCGACTGTATTAAATTTGGTAAAAGCCCATTTTCAGTAGTTTGACCGAAAAAACCGAAAATTATTTTCTTTATTTCAAAATTTTCCGATTATTCTATTATCTATATTGTAATGGTGGATTATATCTACAAGAAGCTATATTATAGGTTGAGATTTATTTTTATGGTAATTTAGTTAAGAAAGAAAAAAAATGCAACACACACACACACATTATGTAACAAAATTTGTTTCAAACGTATTGATAATGTACTTGACATTACATGACCACGATAAACCTGTATTCCCATTTAATTAGTTAGAATTATAAGGGGTGTATATCAGAGTGTTGACACATAATAAAATAAATTCTCATCGAAAAACTGGACCAGTTCAAACTTTATAAGAAAAAAAAAAAAGCAAATCTTTCTTTATAGCCTTGACTTCTGTGTGATCTTTTAGTGTGACTATGAATAATCAAAGACCTCCCTCCCTCTGATCTTTCGGAGAAATATAGGGGTCATAAAAGGAACATCTGCTTCGCTTTGCTTGAAGGAAGGGGGGAAGGCCATAACATACAAGACGAAGAAAGCATTCGTGAGGACATTCCGACTCTACCAGCACATCCTAGATACAACACTAAGGCCGGATCTTTGTATGGGCTGCAGCCCAAGGCCCCTGGCATCTAGGAGCCCCCGTTCCCCATTGAAGATAACAAGCAGCGAAAGATTCTTACTATAGAAATAGTAATAAATAATAAACCAGTAAAAATATACAAATAAAAAAAACCCGAAATACTATATAAAATTTATTTTCATTTTTGAGAGCAAAGGCAATTTGCTTTTTTTTCTTCCGCCCTAACGCCGAATACGCGGAAATTGATAATTAAGGGCAGTCGGAAAGGTAAAATTTGATTTTTTTGACAATTTGAGATTTTTACATTTCCACATAGTACAGATTTTAACCTTTCTAAAAATACCTTACTTTAACCTCTAGGGTAAGTAGAAGCCCTAAAAACCTATTTTTAAATAATCGTTGAAACTGGGCCACGTCCATTTGACAAGCGTAAAAGTAAACAAAGTTTTTTGTTTTGGCTTAAAAGTTGAGCGTCTGGTATAAATCAAAACATTTATCTTTTATTGTATAAATTGAGCCTTTTATTATTTTATTTCCTAACCCATTTGAAACTTCACTGTATTTTTAACGGTCAAATCAGTGTTTGTTTACACTTTCAAAACTGCGTTATAATTTTTGAACTCGCAAGTATTCTTTAACATTATTAAGCTTAAACTTTCAAAAAATTGCTATAATATATCGACTTTACCATGCCTAGAGCATCGACTAAAGTATTTAAGAAACGAAGAGGAGTTTTTAATAAAGGAAGATGTAATAAAAGTAATGATGGTTGTGGTGAAAGCAATTCTACTGTTCCAAAGAACTCTGCTGATGAAAAGAATTGTGCTGATGGTGCAAAGCTTTGTACTAATGAAACTGAACCATCTGCCAGTGAGAGAAAAATTGTAAACATGGATAGTTCATATTCGGATGAGGCTTTTTCTGGTTTCAGAAATGTTATTGTGGACATTAACCTTTTAGCTTGTGTGTTTTTTGAAGCTGTAAAATGTATAAAGTGTGAAAAAACAGGACTCAGGTTGCACCTCAGTGAAAGTAACTGTGGTGAAGCTGTGAAGTTTCACTTAAAATGTCCTTCTTGTAAATATAACTATACTTTTTTTAACTCCAAGAAATGCGATAGTTCTGAGAATTACGAACTGAATACCCGGCTAGTGTATGCTATGCGATGCATAGGTAAAGGTGCTGAGTCTGCTAGGATGTTTTGCGGTATCATGAATCTTCCCCGCCACCCACAAAATTCTCAAAGTACAACCACATTTTACTGCAGGCAACAAGAGAAACCTGTGAACACAGTATGGCAGAAGCTGTTCGTGAAGCCGTTGATGAAAATGATGGAAAAAGGGACCTTGCTGTTGCTGTTGATGGTAGCTGGCAGAAGCGTGGTTTTTCTTCGAAGAATGGCTTGGTGACAGTCACAAGTGTTGATACCGGCAAAGTTATAGATGTCGAAGTTTTTTCAAAACATTGTATTTGTCCGAACAAAACCAAGCATCTTCAAAATTGTAAGAGAAATTTTGAAGGCTACAGCGGTAAGATGGAAGTAGCTGGAGCTCTATCCATTTTTCAGCGTTCCCAGTCTCTCTACAATGTTCGGTACACAAAATATTTAGGAGATGGGGACTCCAAAGCGTTTACTTCTATTGTCGAGAACAAAGTATATGGTGACCATTGCTCTGTCGAGAAATTAGAATGCATAGGTCATGTTATGAAAAGAATGGGGACACGTCTTCGACGCTTGAAAACTAAGATGAGAGGTCAAAAACTTTCTGACGGAAAGCCTTTATGCGGAAAAAATAGATTGACAGAGGCAGAAATCGACCGTCTGCAAGCATATTATGGTCTAGCTATCCGCAGAAATTTGTCTAGCGTGAAGGACATGCAACAAGCCATATGGGCAATATTTTTACACAAGCTATCAACCGATGAAAAACCTCAGCATGGATTTTGTCCCTCTGATTCAGATACGTGGTGCAAATTTAAAAAAGCAGAATTGCTTGGGGAGACTTATCATCACAAAAATAGTTTACCTGTGGATGTTGTGGAGGCCATGCGACCTGTTTTTAGGGATTTAGCTAATCCAGAATTGCTAAAAAGTGTTTACATGGAGGTACGCAAAATCCTAACGAAAGTGTAAATAATGTAATATGGTCTCGTGTACCGAAGAAAACATTTGTACAATTAGAAGTTTTGTCACTGGGTACATATGATGCAGTTTCCTCATTTAATATGGGGAATGTATCAAAACTAGAAATTTTGAGAAAAATGTGTATTGAGCCTGGTGATTACACGGTACAGGCGATGGAGTGCCTCGACAAACAGAGGCTGTTACGAGCAAAATACTATTGTTTACAAAAAACAAAGGAAGTTAGGAAGGAAAAAAGACTTAAAAGGAAGAAAGAAGATGATGAGCTACTAAAAAATGCTGATGATTTAGAATATGGAGCTGGAATGTTTTAATTTAAAAGTAATTATACGTTAAAATCAATTTTTCTCAAAATGTCAATTTTTGATGTTCGATGTTCCTTTTCTTAGAAACTACTGTTCACAGGTATGTAAATTTTTTTTTATGATATATTTATAATGATGGCTAATATATACTGAAATGAGCTTTTTGTAAAAAACCCCAAAATTTATTTTTTACAAATTTTTTTATGTGAAAAACGGGTTAACGTAAACTATGATAAAATATTTTATAAATTATGAAAAAATTCAAAATTAGCTAAAAGCTCATTTGAGTATAATGAGAAATGCGTATTTTAATTATATGAAAAATTTCAAGCATGTACATATAACAGATTTTGAGAAAATGTACCTCGAAAACAGCCAATTTAACATTGTCGGTATAGAGGTTTCCGACTGCCCTTAATAGACTATCACAAGAGTGGCGCCGACGAGCATCGAGTATTTATACAAACGTAGTGGTACTATTTCTGTAGCCATAGTGTGTAATATTAATTTCAAGTTACAATAATATACTGATTTGGTGATGTGTCATGTGCATAATATCTGGAATTAAAAGATACTTAGATGCCTGATTATTCAAGTAAAAAGTAAGTGCCAATACACATTTCTAAATTATTTAAGTAGGAAGATATGATTAAGTATTTTCTGGATTTCAATTTTTCAAAGATTGAAAACATCAGGATTTCCCATAAATATGAATGTTATCTTAAAATTTGTGATGAGTAACTTAATTATTTCTATAGGATGGGAAAAAATTACAAACATTTTATGTAGGTTGTGAAGGGCTCACGCGTCTTTTCTTTAACATGTCCTTTGGGTTCTTTGGAGCCAGAATCAATTGTAACTCTTTTCCAACCAAACCCAAGAAGTGAAGTGTGAAAGAAAGATGCAAATTAGGAAGCTTTTAAATATCAGTAGTTAGAGTAAGCGGGATGGCAATTAGAGGAATGTAAACATAATCAGTAGTTCAAGCGTGAAGTAGTTTTGGATAACGTTACGTGGCGACTAGCAGAAATTATACGTGATAGACATACATTGAATCAAGGTGCATACCATTGCACTCGAGAAATTACACGCCTTCATCTAAGATTGTTGTGATCGATTCTTCAGACTACAACAAAGCAGGATTGACTATTTACAGTCCGTCGAAAAAATAGTTAAGCAACGTGACCCTTTCAAAAAATGATTGCAAATGGAAAACGACCTAATTTGAAATGAAAACGACCTTTTGTGAAACCATCTCATTTGAAATTAATCATGAAAACCCCATCTCATTTAAATTGAAAACCATCTCGTTTAAAACCCTCTCATTTAAAGTGAAAACCATCTCGTTTGAAATGAATCACCATCTCAACATCATATTTTTGTTGTTTTATTCCCACCTTTTCATTTTAAACGGTTTTTTATATGAATATTGTACACTTTTCACCTACTTTTTATCCAAAACTTCCATTCAAGATTTCAATCAAAAATAGGAGTTTTAACGGCTTTTTTGTATGACTATATATATATATATATATATATTGTGTATTTTTCACCCAAGTCTTATCCCAAAGTTGACTGCAGGGTCTCGATTCAATTATCCCTCAAAGTTCTCCTGAGAGCATAGTATTACGAACAACAAAATTCTTCAGATTTCTCCCATAAATATTTTATCACGGGGCAAGAGAAAATTTTTCATTCTATCCCAAAGCGACAATTTAAACAAGGGTCATCAACAAATGAAATTTAGGCATCTTGAAGGGGTCAAATGAAATTCTTGGCATGTCTGATGAAATGTATGCATCTTGGTGAGAAAACAGGGGACCAGCCAAATCAACGAGACAAGCCCTCCAATCTTGGTGTGTGAAAACGACAATTATTAACAGTTAAGTCTAATCTATATTTGATGCATTCCAATCTTCGCGTATTTCATTGACCCGAAAAAAGGGGGAACCGAGTCGATCCCCCAATTTTCAGACTTGAAGATTTTGGCTAAAACATTTGCCGATAAGACTGCCAGAATCTGCGAATATTTATCACTCCAAATCCTGACAGTCTTAACGAAAAACATTTAGCATGCTCCATGAAAATATGACTGCATTCAAAAACATTCTGATTTTTAGCTGCTGGTCTTTTATACTTTAATGAGGTCACATGAATTGATTCCTATTGGCTAGTGCATGTTGTGATAAAGATTTAAAACCTTCCAACGTTGGCATATTGCGTGTCTTGAAAAAAAGGGGATCGAATCGACTCTTGTATCGACTCGATCCCCCTTTTTTCGGTAAAATTTTTTTTCACTCACTTATTAGATGGGCAGTCTGTGTTTTGCATTCAGCTTGCAACTTGTTAAAATGCTAAAGGTATCACCCAAATCGGTAGGATTTCACCATGGTGCCTTCGGAAATATCTTAGTCCTCGTGCACGTCATCGTGCAGGTGGTCAGACAGGGTGCGGCCATTCAAATCTCGGGAAAAGGGCAGCAGTTCCAGGTTGATGGTAAAAAGTCCAGGCTTTTCAAAAATTCTCCACTGGTCCGATCCTTTGACGACGATGAGGCCCCTGTTGCCTCGGGCCAGCTGACTAAACTTGCCCCTCACACAAAAGGGCAAATATTCCACGGGCACACTCTTGGGTAACGGGTGGTGTACCAGACGAAGAAGGGCATTCTCTTGGCTGTTGGATCGAAAATCTTTGGGCTTGGAAGTTAGCCCAGCATGATTCACGGTGATGCAAATTACTTTGGGATCGCTCTCATCCCTGGGAATCGTGGCAATGGACAATTCGATGGGCACTGGCTTGCCATCGTGATGAAACACGTAGGTCTGAGCAAAATAGGCTGGTTGACTCGAGACAGACATATCTGAGAAAAGCAGAATGATTCTAGCGGCTGACTGCTCACCTTATATATGCTCGAGGAGCGTGACGTCAGATGTCATCCCATTGACTAAAGCCTTTTCGTGAGAGTGCTGCACATTTCCAAAGCCCACTTCCACCATGAGCAAAGGGACGTTGTCGTCTCAATGCATTTCCCAATCGTCCAACCACATCAACCATTTCATGTACACGTCTGCGACTGGAGTACAGTCTGTAAAATCCAAAATATACGCATCCGTAGTTTGAGGTTGATGGACATCATAAACTCGGTGAGAGGGAAGACGACCCCCTTGAAAGAATCTCAACTCGACACCTTTGTCCCAGGTAAGATCCAAATGACTCGTAAACACAATGACCGTTTTTCCAAACTACCGAGGAATGTGCACACCAAACTTGGTTTCAAAAATGATGGTATAAGGATAGTCTTGCTCGTAATACGTGACTGAATCCGGCCACCGACCCAGATTTCCAAACACAATAGTGGTGCGATGTAGACACTGGTCACATAAACTTGTTACCGAAACCATTTATTTTTTACATACTCTTGTCTCCAAGCTTGTTATTTTTTCTGGACAAAAAAATGAGACCTGTTTCAGGAAAAAATGAAATTTATTTACAAAAAATATTTACATCAAAAATATATTTACATCAAAAAATATTTACAATGTTTACAAAAAAAAATTAACATCTAAGAATAATTGCGTATAGACAGATCCAACGGTTTAATCTTTTTTTCACTTTCTTTTTCAATCGGTGCATGATCAAATCCATGGGTGTTTCTTTTTGCTCTATGGCTAACCCTGTTTCAAAATGATACAAGAATGTGAGATGAGATCATTACTCTCGTCACACAGGGAAGGCACCGTGTCAAGCACCTGGGGTTCTTGGGTATGAGCCGGAGATACTTGACTCCCTTGTTGCGGGCAGTCTCCAGATAGGAAGACATGATTTGATCTATCGAAGAGTCGTCCGTAAGGGTCGGCTCCAAAAACTCGACCACAGGTAGATCTGATAAAAAGAGCTGTACAGGTGATTGAGGTGGCTCTGGTGTCACTTGTATCTGCATAGGTGGATCTGGAATCTGCATAGTTGTTGTCGTCAGCTCATGTGGATTTGGGATCTGCTCAGGTGGTGTCGTCAGGTCAAGTGTCACTAGTATCTGTACAGATGGTATCTACTCAGGTGGTATCTTTACAGGAGCCTCTGGAATAATCACGGGTTGAGGGGAGGCCGAGGCATTTGTAGATCTGGCAATCTACACAGGATCCACAGACGGTCTGATGACGGGTGTGGTAAACACTGTGTTCCTCTAGGAGGAAGTCTCAGACTGTTCTTCCAAATGTCGTTTGTTTGTCTCTGCGGGTACATGAGCCGAGGTAGGATGAGGTAGCTTGTAGGCCTTTTGATCGTACCGTTTAATTTTTCTAAAATCCCCCAGGTTAAATCCATTCTCCATGAGCTGGGGAGAATGTTTTGGGGGATAATATCTAGACTAAAAACAGTCTTTTGAACCGTCACTAAGATGTAACGGGTTCCAGCTGAGATCGGGTACACCATATGGGGTTCCAACACCATTCGATGATTCAGCATCTGATCAAATGGTTCAAAGCTCCTCCTAAACAAATTGGGATTGGCTCGACACCAGAGACTGGAAGAAGGAAAATCATAGATAAGCAGGGGGACGTTAGTCGTTTGAATAAGGGGAATCTTTTCGGATTTTACCATTCGGAATCCAAAGTTAAAAAATTTTTCACAAAAAACATGTTTTTATAAATGTTCACCATCCTCTTGTCGATGTTTTTAAGGGGTCTATCGGGATTTCTCAAACGTCAATGGAGATTTTCTCTCAAAAGTCATCGTCGGGCCTGAATTCGTTCACATGCTTCACCTCCATGATGGCACGCTTGAAATTATACACCGCGTCTTTTTTTTGGTACCAATTGGCTTTACTAAACAAGACAAAAACACGTTTCGTGTTGGGTTCCTGGTAAATAATGCAAGCACGGACATGTCCATGCCGAGCTGCATATTCCAATGCGTCTGGTTTCTCCGGGCAGCATCAAGGGCATCACGGTCGTTAAAATGTGCTCGAGGATGGCATTGATTTGGTCCATCGTGCTGGACTGATGTGAAACGTCGAAACGAGTCTTCTTTTATACTTTCAAACAGGATGTGGGAGGAGCCATCAGATCACGAGTGTTTGAACCAATCATGAGAGAAAATGGGATTTATGGATTGATACAGAATAGGACACATGCCTTGCACAGCAATCCAACGATGACATATTGTCTTATTACAAAACGGACATTGACCCAGCTCACGTCCATTTGAATTTACTTAAGGCTCGCTTGAATTGACTTGAGGAGCTCCAACTCGCTTGGATTTCCTTAATTTTTTTAGAATGTTGATCGGTGACACAAATGGTACCGACATTGAAATAGTGTAAAAATTTAAACATTTCGTTTGGACATTCCGTATCCATGGCATACGAAACGACTCCTTTGGTCAGCGTGAAACCATTGTTCCTAATACACATCACGGCCCAACCTTGGCTGTGGAAAAAGACTTGGACATTTTTCTGGGAAAGGGCATTAATTGCTGTGCATAAGGGGGTCTCCGAAACACTCTGGGTTAGAAATCATGCCTTCGATATGGGGGTCTGAAGTCGGGTCTTCTATACATCCTGGGATCTTGTGGCCTTCGTTCCGCATTCCTTTGTTCCTCGTTCCATCTTTCCTCATTTCGTCTTTCCCTGGATCGCGGAGAACGATGAAGGACTGAATTAACCTTCTTGACATGGGCTTTCTTGACAGATGGATCAGGTGATTTAGAAACAATTGGTGGCTTAGAATCCACGGGATCTTTCAAAGGTGACTCGGGAACTCTAGATTGTTCCATGGGTTCTTTGAAAGATTACTCGGGAAGCAAATCTTTCAAAGGTGACTCGGAAACTGTAGATTGTTACATAGGTTGTAACGAATCATAAATCGCATCTTGAGATGGTACATGGGATGGAGAAGCCATTGGAGTTGGTGGTAAAGGTGAGACAGGTGTTGGTACACTGAACATGTCAATAAAATCATCAATGTCTGGGGAATTCATTTTTGCAGGAATGAGTATTATGATATGAGTGGGAGCATTAAACTCTACCGTCAAAAAATATTTTAATGCAAAAAAAAAATTTTTTTTTACTTGTAGAGGACAGTTTTAACTGTCCATTTAGTTTTTCATTTCAAATATTTTCACACAAAAAAAACACACAAAATATTTAGTCTCTTTATTTACAACTTTTTTGGTATTTATCAGTTCCCCCCTTGTTTTCTTTTCCATGTTTCAACGACTCTATGCGCTTGAATGTTCAGCAGAATTGATTGAACCAAACTCTAATTACCGTCTGATGGTCCCAGTGCAAAATTTTACCCCATTTAATTCATTTCATGTCACAAAATGGTCCCCATTTATTTCAAATCTCATCTAAAAGCATGTTATAACACTCGATTTAACAATTTTCCCCTACCTTCATGTCAAACGCCTGGATTTCGTAAAGAGGCGCATGGAAAACCCACAGGCCAATAAAAGACTTTTCATCAAACAGGAACCCTCGGAGAATCCTGTTCAACAGACTGTTTCAAAAAACATTGTTTTGTGGGTGCCTAGAAATCATCCTCTCATGAAATTGGGTAATAATGGATACATTATTCAACTCACAAATGTAAATGAAATTGGTGTCAATAAATGATTAATTGTTCAATTATGTGTCTTTCATACCCCCATTTCATACTTGGAAGCCCATTTCCTTCTCCCTTATCAGTCACTTCCTCCTTCTGTGTACTATAAAAGCAGTGCTCAGAAGCCAGTCGCATCATTTTACTCTTGAGACATGGAGGCCGATTTAGCTTTCACACTACATCTTGCCTTGTACCAAGAGGCAGACCTTGGAGAATACATCCCCTTTATGATGAATTTTCGGACAAATTTAAATAGTTTGAAACCTTTCGAGGTGATTAAACTAGAAAAAATCTGTGCCATGATCATTATTGATCTGCTGATACAAGTCCAACCTGACCACGGGCCCCACGACGTACCTTGGTTCGAGTCTTATTCGTATTTCAAGCCTGCTGACCTGGATAGGGCTTATATGGAGCAAGAGGCCACCAAAGGGAAAGGCGCCTTCATCCAAGCCCTGTGGACTCAATATGCCCTACCCAAATTATACGGTTTGGTGTATAAAGCTTGGAGACAATATGGTGCTCAAAACTTGACCACCTGGACTCAATTGGCTCAAGCGGTGTTGGACGGGTGTTTTGGGTAGAAATGACCCGATAGCGTATTTAAAGTGCCAGACTCGTGTTCGATTTGCCTCAGCACGATGCACTGGCCAGAAAAGACGCATTGTGGTCATGCGTTTCACTTGCATTGCCTCCTACGACACACGGACGTGAGCAACACCTCCCCCTCTGCAGAACACCCAACCCACTGATGGCACCTTAGACACCGTATTGAGCCCCAAAAAAATGGGAGAATGATTACTGAGTAATCATTCTCCCATTTTTGGGGGCTCCTCTTTATGCCAAGGTTGGAAACTATTGCACGCAACACTCTCTCTCAAAATAATACATATTTATGTGTTCAAGGTTGAAACATATCTAGAGCCTTCTAATCATTCCATGCAATACACAGCTTCTCTGGTCATTAAATGTAATACACAGCTCCTCTGGTCAAGGTTGATCCAATTCAGTCTCTTATCAGAAGCCAATGAGAAGCCACTTCCACCTCTGTCTATTATGAAAGTAAAGCCCAGAAGACAGTCGCTTCATTTTATTCATGAGACATGGAAGACGACAAAGTCTTTGCGCTAAATCTTTCACTGTACCCAGGAGCAGACCTTGGAGATTTCATCAATTTTATGGTGCTGCTTCGATCCCATGTAAACACCCTAAAACCTTCCGAGATCATTGCTCTTGGATCCACCGTGGAACTGGTTGAAAAGATTCGTCAGCTGTTTCCACATCTTGACCTCCGGGACTTTCTTTCGCTAGAGCCTTATGCGTACCTGGAACCTGCAGACCTTTTCAACGATTACCTGGAACAGGAGGCCAGGAAAGGAAAAGGAGTCTTTATCCAAGCCGTGTGGACTGTAATTGGCAAGCCCAAACTATACAATTTGGTGACCAAGGCTTGGACAGAGCAGGGTCCACAGACTCTAGCCCCCTGGGTTCAATTGGCTCAAATGGTGTTGGATGGGTTTTATGGGCAGAAATGGCCCGATACCATGTTTCAAGTGCTCGATGCATGCCCCATCTGCCTCACTTCTATACACAAGCAAGAAAGAACACAGTGTGGACATGTGTTTCACAAAAAGTGCCTTTTACAACACTTGGACATTCGCAGCACCTGTCCCATCTGCAGAGAATTGTTGATAGACCCATAAACATCATGTTGAGCCCTAGAAAAACGGGAGAATGATAACTGGAAAGGAGCATAGCTCGGGACCAGTAATTGTTCTCCCTTTTTTTCTGGGTCCCTCCTGTCGCCAACGTTGGCAGAAATGGAAAGAATAATTTTGTGGAAAATATTTTTACACCACAAAGAAACAAGAGGGATTCTCATGTTATAAACTCCCGACTATATCAACAATAAATAAGAAGCAGTAATAAAGAAGATACTTTCTCTCTTCATACTTGCTACATTCATACTTCACTATGTTATATATATACTATACATATAAGGTAATGTTAACTTTTTTCACTATAAGTTGCTCACATCGTTTTAAACAGGCACAATAATGGGTAAGAAATCGAGTGTTAAAACATGTTTTTAGGTGAGATTTGAAACAAATGTGGTCCATTTTGTGACATGAAATGAATTAAATGGGGTAAAATTTTTGAATGGGAGCCTCAGACGGTAATTATAGTTTGGTTCAATCAATTCTGCTGAACATTCAAGCGCATAGAGTCGTTGAAACATGGAAAAGAGAAAAGGGGGAAACTGATAAATACCAAAAAAATTGTAAATAAAGAGACTAAATATTTTGTGTGTTTTTTTTTGTGTGAAAATATTTGAAATGAAAAACTAAATGGACAGTTAAAACTGTCCTCTACAAGTAAAAAAAAAATTTTTTTTGCATTAAAATATTTTTTGACGGTAGAGTTTAAAGCTCCCACTCATCTCATGATACTCATTCCTGCAAAAATGAATTCCCCAGACATTGATGATTTTATTGACATGTTCAGTGTACCAACACCTATCTCACCTTTACCACCAACTCCAGTGGCTTCTCCATCCCATGAACCATCTCAAGATGCGATTTATAAATTCATTACCACCCATGGAACAATCTACAGTTCCCGAGTCACCTTTGAAAGATCCCGTGGATTCTAAGCCACCACTTGTTTCTAAATCGCCTGATCCACCTGTCAAGAAAGCCCAAGTCAAGAAGGTTGATTCAATCCTTCATCGTTCTCCGTGATCCAGGGGAAAACGAAAGGAGGAAAGACGGAACGAGGAACGAAGGTCACGAGACCCCAGGATGTATACAAGACCCGATTTCAGACCCCGTATCAAAGGCATGATTTCAAATCCAGAGTGTTTCGCAGACCCCCCCTTATGCTCAGCAATTAATGCCCACTTCCCAGGCTAATGACCAAGTCTCTTTCCATATACAAGGTGTGGCCGTGCTGTGTATTAGGAACAATGGTTTCACGCTGACCAAAGAAGTCGTCTCGTATGTCGTGGATTGGAAATGTCCAAACAAACTGTTTAAATTTTTATACCATCTCAATGTCGGTACCATTTGTGTCACCGACCAACATTCTAAACAGAAATTTAAGGAAATCCAAGCGAGTTGGAACTCTTCAAGTAAATTCAAGCGAACCCCTGTCATGCTTTTAAATTCAAATGGACGTGAGGTGAGTCAATGTCCGTTTTGTAATCAAACCATATGTCATCGTTCGATTGCAGTGCAAGACATGTGTGCTATTCTGTATCAATCCATAAATCCCATTTTCTCTCATGATTGGTTCAAACACTCGTGATCTGATGGCTCCGCCCACATCCTGTTTGAAAGTATAAAAGAAGACTCGTTTCAACGTTTCACATCAGTCCAGCACGATGGACCAAATCAATGCCATCCTCGAGCACATTTCAACGACCGTGATGCCCTTGATGCTGCCCGAGAAACCAGACGCATTGGAATATGCAGCTCGGCAGGGACAAGTCCGTGCTTGCATCATTTACCAGGAACCCAACACTAAACGTGTGTTTGTGTTGTTTTGTAAACACAATTGGTAGTAAAAAAAGACGCTGGTCGATAATTTCAAGCGTGCTAGGGACTTTTGAAAAATCCCGATAGACCTTTTAAAAACACCGACAAAAGGATGGTGTACATTTATAAAAACATGTTTTTTTGTGAAAAAAATTTTACTTTTGACTTCCGAATGGTAAAATCCGGCGAGATTCACTTTGTTCAAACGACCAACGTCGTCATGCTGATCTATGATTTTCCTTCTTCCAGTCTCTGGAGTCGAACCAATCCCAATTTGTTAGGGAGGAGCTTTGACCAATTTGACCAGATGCTCTATCATCGAATGGTGTTGGAACCCCACACGGTTAACCCGATCACGGCTGGAACCCGTTACATCTTCTTGACGGTTCAAAAGACTGTTTTTAGTTTATATATTATCCCCAAAAACATTCTCCCCCAGCTCATGGAGAATAGATTTAACCTGGGAGATTTTAGAAAAATTAAACGGTACGATCAAAAGGCCTACAAGCTACCTCATCCTACCTCGACTCATGTACCCGCAGAGACAAACAAACGACCTTTGGAAGAACAGCATGAGAGTTCCTCCTAGAGGAACACAGTGTTTATCACACCCGTCATCAAACCGTCTGTGGCTCCTGTGTTGATTGCCAGATCTACAAATGCCTCGGCCTCTCCTCAACCCGTGATTATTCCAGAGGCTCCTGTAAACATACCACCTGAGTAGATACCCTCTGTAAAGATACTAGCGACACCTGAGCTGACGACACCACCTGAGCAGATCCCAAATTCACATGAGCTGACGACAACAACTATGCAGATTCCAGATCCACCTATGCAGATACAAGTGACACCAGAGCCACCTCAACTACATGTGCCGCTCTTTTTACCAGATCCACCACCTGTGCAGCTCTTTTTACCAGATCCTCCACCTTTGCATATACAAGTGACACCTGAGCCACCTCAATCACCTGGGCAACTCTTTTTATCAGATCTACCTGTGGTCGAGTTTTTGGAGCCGACCCTTACGGATGACTCTTCGATAGATCAAATCATGTCTTCCTATCTGGAGACTGCCCGCAACAAGGGAGTCAAGTACCTCCGGCTCATACCCAAGAACCCCAGGTGCTTGACACGGTGCCTTCCCTGTGTGACGAGAGTAATGATCTCATCTCACATTCTTGTATCATTTTGAAACAGGGTTAGCCATAGAGCAAAAAGAAACACCCATGGATTTGATCATGCACCGATTGAAAAAGAAAGTGAAAAAAAGATTAAACCGTTGGATCTGTCTATACGAAATTATTCTTGCATGTTAATTTTTTTTGTAAACATTGTAAATATTTTTTGATGTAAATATATTTTTGATGTAAATATTTTTTGTAAATAAATTTCATCTTTTCCTGAAACAGGTCTCATTTTTTGTCAGAAAAAATACCAAGCTTGGAGACAAGAGTATGTAAAAATAAATGGTTTCGGTAACAAGTTTATGTGACCAGTGTCTACATCGCACCACTATTGTGTTTGGAAATCTGGGTCGGTGGCCGGATCGAGTAACGTATTACGAGCAAGACTATCCTTATACCATCATTTTTGAAACCAAGTTTGGTGTGCACATTCCTCGGTAGTTTGGAAAAACGGTCATTGTGTTTACGAGTCATTTGGATCTTACCCGGGACAAAGGTGTCGAATTGAGATTCTTTCAAGGGGTCGTCCTCCCTCTCACCGAGTTTATGATGTCCATCAACCTCAAACTACGGATGCGTATATTTTGGATTTTACAGACTGTACTCCAGTCGCAGACGTGTACATGAAATGGTTGATGTGGTTGGACGATTGGGAAATGCATTGAGACGACAACGTCCCTTTGCTCATGGTGGAAGTGGGCTTTGGAAATGTGCAGCACTCTCACGAAAAGGCTTTAGTCAATGGGATGCCATCTGACGTCACGCTCCTCGAGCATATATAAGGTGAGCAGTCAGCCGCTAGAATCATTCTGCTTTTCTCAGATATGTCTGTCTCTAGTCAACCAGCCTATTTTGCTCATGTCAACGTGTTTCCTCACGATGGCAAGCCAGTGCCCATCGAATTGTCCATTGCCACGATTCCCAGGGATGGGAGCGATCCCAAAGTAATTTGCATCACCGTGAATCATGCTGGGCTAAATTCCAAGCCCAAAGATTTTCGGTCCAAAAGCCAAGAGAATGCCCGTCTTCATCTGGTACACCACCCGTTACCCAAGAGTGTGTCCGTGGAATACCTGCCCTTTTGCATGAGGGGCAAGTTTCGTCAGCTGGCTCGTGGCAACAGGGGCTTAATGGTGGTCAAAGGAGTGGAGCAACAGAAAATTGATCTAGGACTATTTGCCATGGCCCTGGATACGCTGCCAAAATTCAAAGACATTTGCGATGGAACCTTTCCCAACCCCGTGCATGAGGGTGTGCACGAGGAAGAGGACATTTCGTGCTGCACCATGGTAATATCCTACCAGTTTGCCAAATATCTGCAGCAGTTTAATAAGCTGCATGCTGAATGGAGCTACAAAGTTATGGTATTGACACAGTAAATGGATATTGGCCCGGAAAAGGAGGGATCGAGTCGACATAAGTGTCGATTCGGTCACATTGTTTCGGTCCAAATATTGTACCAAAATTGGAGTGCACATTTTAAAAACTTGTGCTGAATCGTGCTGTATGATGCACCAAGATTGAGGGCATCTGTATTGTGGAATCTTGGCCCTGAATCGTGTTGAAGTCGTTGTTTGGTGCAGCAAGATTGGATTCATCAATATTGCGGAACCTTGGCGCTAAAGATTTGTTTTATCGGCAATAAATGTCTGGTGATTCAAGGTTGGAAAAGCATCAGCCAATAGGAATCGATTCACGTGACCCAGCAGAGTATAAAAGGCGAGTGTTCAGCCCCCAGAGACATTCTCACTCAGCAACATGTCTCATCTAGCCTTTTTCACCCATGACAATATGTTTCACCATGGTGGTCAACCTTTCCCTATCTAACTGTCGATTGCTAGGATTCCGGACTATGGCAAAGATCCAGAAGTGATATGCCTCACGGTGGACCACTCGAATCTCCTTACGACCGCCAAAGACAAACGAGCCAACAGGTACATCAATGAACGGCTCAGCTTGAAGAGCCACCTGCCCGGATCTGTACCCCTCGAATACCTGTCCTTCTGCGTCAGGGGCAAGTTTTGTCAAGTTTTTTTACCTGGACCAAGTAAACAGAGGCCTCATCGTCGTCAAGGGCTTGGACCAGAGAATTATTTTTGAAAAGCTTGGACTTTTTACCATCAATCTGGAAATATTGTCCCATTTCCGGGATTTGAATGACCGCACCCTGTCTGACCACCTGCACGAGGACTATGACATTTCCGAATGCACCATGGTGAAATCCTACCGATTTGCGTGATATCTGTAGCATTTTAACAAGTTGCAACCTGAATGCAAAAAACAGACTGCCCATCTAGTAGAGTGAGTAAAAAAAAAATTTTACCGAAAAAAGAGGGATCGAGTCGACACAAGAGTCGACTCGGTCCCCCTTTTTTCAAGACACACAATATGCCAACGTTGGAAGGATCACAACATGCTCCAGTCAATAGAAATCGTTTCACGTGACCTCATTAGAGTATAAAAAGCCAGCAGCCAAACATCCAGTCATATTTTCATGGAGCATGCTAAATGTTTTTCGTTAAGACTATCACGATTTGAAGTGAATAATATTCTCAGATTCTGGCAGTCTTATCGGCAAATGTTTTCAGCTAAAATCTTCAAGTCCGAAAATTGGGGGACGACTCGGTGCCCCTTTCTTTCGGGTCAATTACTACACCAAGATTGGAATGCATCAAATATAGATTAGACTTACCTGTTAATAATTGTCGCCTTCACACACCAAGATTGGAGAGCTTGTCTCGTTGAGTTGGCTGGTCCCCTGTTTTCTCACCAAGGTTGGAGGGTTGTCTCGTTGAGTTGGCTGGTCCCCTGTTTTCTCATCCAGATATATACATTTCATCTGACATGCCAAGAACTTCATTTGACCCCTTCAAGATGTCTAAATTTCATTTGTTGATGACCCCTGTCTAAATCGTCTCTCTGGGATAGAATGAAAAATTTTCTCTCGCCCCGTGAAAAAATATTTTTGGGAGAAATCTGAACAATTTTTGACTAACGCCTCTGGGATACTTTGCGTGCCATTTAAATCTAGACTCTGCATTCAACTCTGGGATGTGGCCGCGGTAGCCGAGTGGTATAGGCATCGGATCTTGGCTGGCTTTGTCACGAGTTCGAGCCCAGTACCACTAAAGACCCGACGTGTAGGGCAGCGATGCACGCTAAATCTGTCGAGAGCTGAAACGTCCTCCCGTTGGTGTGGTGTGGTAGTTAGGAGAGGGGGTGCCAGCTCAGGTGTCGTCCACGTCACTTGACCATGGTTCAAAATTACGTGGTCCGTCGCCAAAAGCCCTCGTGCAGCTGAACAGTGCGACGTTAATCTTCACTCACTCACTCAACTCTGGGATAAAAAGTAGGTGAAACACGTGGACAATATTCATACAAAAGTGCCGTTAAAACTCCCATTTGTGATTGAAACCTTAAATCAGTGTTTCTCAAACTTTCAATACTGGCGACCCAATTTTCAATCATAAGTTTTGTCCCCCCCCGTACAACAATAATGTATTTGCTGCAATAAAAATGCACTTTGACGCTAAATCTACAATGCGATCTCAATTATAACCTGTATAAGTATTAAATTTTGTATATGTTACCCTTAAGTAATATATATACTCTGTCGCAAAAAAATATATGCACCCAGAAGAAATCAAGCTACAATCACGAAACTCGGCAAGAATGTAGTCTGGTAAGAGATATGCAAATGATTAAAATTTCGAAGCCAATGAGACAAGACTAAGTGTGCTATGCGCATATTAGTTGCGCAACTGGGAGAGTTTAAAAGCATGAGTACGAGCGCCGTACGGCTATCCAAACGAATCTGATGATTTTGATAGACGATATTGAGACTTAGGATGCCTCTAAGACGTAACCGGCGGCAGTACGAGCAGCTGACGGACTTTGATAGGGGCCGTATAATAGGCCTCAGAGAAGCAGGTTGGTCGAATAGACGTATCGGCCGCCACCTCGGTCGGAGCGATATGGTAGTTGCTCGGTGTTGGCAACAGTGGATCACAGAAGGTAGAGTGTACCGTCGCAGAGGGTCAGGACGTCCCAGGAACACAAATGATCGCGAGGATCGTGCAATCAGAAGAGTGGCCACTTCGGCACCAACAACGTCGCTAGCATCGATTCAACGCCACTTACCTCCTTCCAGACATCCAGTGCCATCAAGAGAAACCATAAGGAGACGACTGACCGAAGTTGGCTTGAGAAGCCGACGTCCGCTAAGACGCTTACCACTGACCCCACATCATAGGCAGTGTCGACTGGATTTTGCCGACCTCGGGCAACTTGGAGTGTGACAGACTGGAGACGTGTCATCTTCAGTGATGAATCCCGATTCAGTCTCAGTGCTGATGACCACCGCACACGTGTCTGGAGGCGCACCGGCCAGCGGTCCGATCCGGCATTTATTGTCGAGCGGCATACAGCAATTTCACAAGGTGTGACAGTGTGGGGAGCAATTTCTTGGGACACACGATCATCTTTAGTGGTCCTTCAAGGCACTTTGACAGCTCGCAGATACGTGGACGATATTTTAACGCCGATTGTGCTACCCATGCTATCAAGTCGCTCAGGTGCCATTTATCAACAGGATAATGCTCGTCCACATACTGCGCGACTCTCCCAACAATGTCTTCAAGGATATGACGTCCTACCATGGCCTGCCAGGTCACCAGATCTTTCGCCAATAGAACATGTCTGGACGCGTTGGGAAGGCAACTGCAGCCGTCCCGAGATACAGGAGAATTAACTGCGCAGATGCAAAGACTATGGCAGGATCTTCCACAGGGGGTCATAAGTGATCTAATTGAATCGATGCCACGCCGAATTTCGGCTTGTATAGCTGCCAGAGGTGGCTTTACTACTTACTGATTTTTAACCTTTTGCAAGCTGTAACCGCTTAATAAAATGATATTTTGTTCTGAATTTTTAATCATTTGTTTATTTTCATATACACTACATGCATACCAAATTTCGTGAATGTAGCTCAATTTCTTCTGGGTGCATATATTTTTTTGCGACAGAGTGTATTTTAAGAAAATTACTGAAAATATATATTACTTAAGTTATATTTCTTTCTCTAATTTTTAAATTGGAACAGATCGCAAAATTATATATTTCATTAAGATATATTTCCTTCAGCATTCATTTCTCAAAGTATAAATGTCATTAGAAAAATAGTCTATTCTATGTTGCTCTCCATCATATCCATCTCATCTGGCATTATCGGGTACGTTTGTGTTAGTCTGGGCAACCTATCGGACGTCTGCGCAAAACATGTAAAAATGCTTTTCCTCGTACATTTTTAGTCAGTTTTGGTCGTATTGATACTTCTATAGCTACTGAATCTAGCTTGAATGTACATTTTTTAATTTGCACGTTAATTGTAATTTACGGTAATTAAGTATTTACGGCAGTAGGTTAAACAAAATCACACATATATTTTTAAGTCGTAAGCAAACATTCGACGATAATAAAGGATCATTAAGTACACAGACGAGCATGGTTCCGAAAATTAAATCAAGGAAATATTCTCAAAAATACTTATGTTTTGGATTTACCACTATGTGGAGACCTCCCTGGGTCTCACCTTGGACACCAAGATTAATTTGAGGCAAAGAACCACTAAGAGCCATTTTGAATAATAATAATATTTATTTATGATTTTCAAATTCTCAAAACAAAAAACTCTGATATCATATAATACTATTATATTACGTCCAATAAAGGGATTTACCTTTATTCTAAATTAAATTACGAATGATGCAACTAATTAATAATTAAGCTCAAGATCAAATAAGGTCTACGGAAATAGGTGATCCGAGAAATACACGTACTCGAATTCTTAACTTTCATTAACTTTAAGTAATTCACTTAAACTGACGCTTATTTTAAGCGTACGTAAATTATATTTACCGCTGGCTATATCAGCTTTCTTGTACGTCTAGCAGCACGACGTCTTCATGAATCTAGTATCCTGGAATCCTCTAATATTGCGTTTAAAGTTGCCGGCTCAATAGCCTTCCAGCATCCACACTGCTAGCGTACAATGCTCGACTTAAATACCTTATCTATTTTGCATATCCCGCTCATCTTTTTGGAGTTGATTGGAAAAAAACGCAAATTTATATTCCCCAAAAAGAAGCCTAAGAAGATTAGTGGAAAGGTTCCGTACAGATTCATCACAACTACTGAAGTAAATGATGGGGGAAATGCCCCAGCTAGTTGTGTGTTAAAACTTACAAATCTGAAGAACAACATGTGAAAGTTGTTTTTAAAATCATGTAAAATCATTTAGCCATGTTGGCAAAAAATTTTAAAAAGTATTTTCTTGATGAGGACAACTTGGTAGCAAGTTACGAGTGGATTAGAGATCTACTTCAAGATACTCCAGAAAGGCTCTCAACTTCCGAAGAAGAAATCTTCATAGATTTCACATCCAGTGAAAAAATAAAAGGCAATTCTGTAATAAATACCTCTTTGAATTTTGGGTAGAGGTGGATGATGAATTTTCTGCACTGAAAACAAAAGCACTTCGTATACTATTACCATTTTCAACATCCTATATTTGTTAAACCGGATTTTCTGCGGTGGCTGCTTTGGAGACAAAATATAGATCTCAGCTAAATATAGAAAAATAACTCAGAGTGTCAATTTCTGATATTAAACCTTCCTTTGAAAAACTTTGCTCTACAAGACAAGCCCATGGAAATCACTAATAATTATTAAACTTGTTCTTAATTTAGTATTAATAAATTATTTATAAAATAAATTCTTCAGTACTGATTCATTAAACGTATACTGGCTGAAACACCGGCTCTCTCTCTTCGCGCAAGCTCATTTTTTTTAAAAAATAAAACATTATTCTTGATCTAATAACTGAACTGTAAGGAGAGTAAAACTGCGTGCACGACATTGTATTCAAAAATGTAAAATGATTTTTTATAGATAAATGTTATAATTGAAAATAACTGTTTAAAAGAACTGTAATTTTAAACCTCACAGAATTAGCATTTAGAACTAATGTTAAATAATGAAAAAAAGAATATAAAATTCTGATGAATAATAATTGTGTTACTTTTTAATATTTAAAGCAGAAATACTTCAAAATGTTTTAACCTGAGAGCAAGCGCGCATTTGATGCTAACGCTAATGGTAGTGCGGGGGGACTCAGTCACCACAATCATTTGTTTATAATTATTTTTACTGCACACGATATACAAATCGGAATTCCAGTGAATAATTTAATTAAGAGAAAGTATACTTACCGGCTTTCAAGGACTATTCAATTTTTCTTTGATGATTTGAGAAAAAATCCAATAAAACACTGAACTAAAATGATTCACAAGTGCAAGACCTTAATAAAGGACGCAAATCAGAGACACTTTTCACTAATATTATAGAAATGTTATTTGCTGGCAAAGCTGTCATATTGTGTTCAAGTTATTGTAGTTTTAATGAGCTTTCATGATCGAGTGAGTGAATATTAACGTCGCACTGTTCAGCTACACGACGGCTTTTCGAGACGGACCTCGTAATTTTGAACCATGGTCAAGTGACGAGGAGGACACTTAAGCTGTGTGGCCTCTTTTAACTACCACATCACTCCAACAAGAGGACGTTTGAGCTCTCAACAGATTTAACGAGCATCTCTCCCTACACAGCGAATCTTTAGTGGTACTGGGATCGAACTCGTAACACCTTTGGTGATCAACAAATAGCAAGTTGAACTTTTTCTTTCTTGTGTCTTTTTGACAAGGTGAACTGAATATTGTGGTACACTTATGGCTTCATCTTTTAATTGATGGAGCTCTTTAGGAAGCATTTGAAAATTTTCCTCTCGTTTCATGTTCATCGCGTTTCTCAATCATGAATAATATTCATTCTTTCAACAAATTCTTCTTTTGCTTGATCAGTTTCAACTTCCTTCAATTGAGATCACAGATGCCCCTCTCCACCGCTCCCGGGTTAAAAGTGTATTCAGAAAAAAATACGCATGTTCTAAAAAGGGTTATGACGTTTTTCACTAAAAATAAATCTTGGCCAAATAATCCTTCAAATCAATCAATTATTTTCCAAATATCGTAAAACTCTTTATTATTTACAATTTCCCTCAGCGAAAAACAAACACAAAGAAGATGGAACGGAACTAATGTAGAACTAACCATACCAGCAAGTTTGAATGTCAATCAAATGATCAACAAATGTATTATGCTGCCTGGCTGAAAAGTGAATTATGTCTTCCTTTTCTTTCTACAACTAATGTACAGTATTTCAATAATAATTACAGTGATGAATTGTTTATCTTCTTAGAATTTTTCTCTGGGTCTGGATTTCATTTTTCTTTTAACAAGTAATATTTTATGTTAAAACGTAATAAAAAAATATCTCATTGAGGAAATACACCAAATTAAACAAAATGTTTTTTTTTCTTCTTCAATTTGGTTTTGGGATCAAAGATAGCTATTTGATGAAGGAAAAACGCCAGATGATAAACATAAATTATATCAGTGTTGTTGTGTATTTTTTTATGATGGAAGAAAGTATTTTGTTTTACTTCTTTCCGGTTATTTTTTTTTAATTTTTAAATTTTCGATATGCTCGCGCCCCTCCCCGGGCGCGGCCCACACTTTAAAATACACTGCCTTAAATGCAAGTTTTGGATAAAAAGTACGTGAAAAGTTTACAATATTCATATAAAAAGAGTCGTTTAAAAAGAAAAGGTGGGAACAAAACAACAAAAATGCGGTGTTGAGATGGTTTTCGTTTTAAATTAGAGGGTTTTAAATGACATTATTTCCATGATTAATTTCAAATGAGATGGTTTTCATGATTAATTTCAAATGAGATGGTTTTTATGATTAATTTCATATGAGATGGTTTCAAAAAAGGTCGTTTTTCATTTCCAATCATTTTTTGAAAGGGTCACGGTGCTCAACTATTTTTTCGACCGACTGTAAAACAATCATATAATTCAAAGAGTCGTCTGACGAAAAGCCCATCCGGCAAGACATCGCCCCCTTCCATCCTACAACGAAGCATTTCTGGGCTCTTTGGGACTCTCTCCATATGAGAAATGGTGTTTTATATCAAAAATGGGAGTCTGACGACGGAAAAACATGCAGAGGGCAATTAATAGTCCCAAAGAAAAGAGTTTTAACAGTCCTTAAGGAACTCAATGACAATACTACTGGAGGTCATTTTGGTGTTATGAAGACCTTACAAAAAGTTCGTGAGGGCTTCTACTGGAACAATGTGCGGAGTGACGTGGAAAAGTGCTGTCGCATATGTGATCCCTGTGCTGCACGCAAAGTTCCCAGAAAACGCACTAGAGGAAGACTGCAGCTGTATAATGTCGGAGCGCCTTTCGAACGAAGAGCTGTTGAAATCCTAGGTCCACTTCCGAGATCGTCAGGTGGCAACAACAACATCCTGGTTGTCATGGAATACTTCACTAAGTGGCCTGAAGCCTATCCTATTCCCGACCAAGATGCCTCAACTGTTGCAGAGGTTCTAGTTCAACACTGGATCTCACGATTCGGGGTCCCTCTACAACTGCACTCCGATCAAGGGAGAAACTTCGATTCTGCAGTTTGCAAGAGACTGTGTGAAATACTCGCCATCGACAAAACCACGACAACAGCTTTGCACCCTCAGTCTGACGGAATCGTAGAGAGGTTCAATCGGACTATTCTGAACAGCCTGTCTCTCCTGGTATCCAGTAATCAACAGAACTGGGACAAGAAGCTACCCTTTTTCTTGCTTGCCTACAGGAGTGCCGTTGATGAGACCACCGGCTATTCCCCATCCCATATGCTCTTTGGACGTTATCTTCGTCTGCTTGCAAATATTCTGTTCAGCCGGCCACCAGATGCACCATTGGCGCCTGAGAAGTATATCAAGAAACTCCAGGAACGGATGGAGGAAATGCATCATCTAGCTAGGCAAAGAATCGGCATGGCTTCCGAGAAGATGAAGACCCGATACGACGCAAGAGCAAACAGACGCAACTTCCACGAAGGCGACAAAGTGTGGTTATGGAATCTGAAACGTCACAAAGGACTCTCTCCGAAACTGCAGACCAACTGGGAAGGTCCGTACACAGTCCTGCAAAGACTGAATGATGTTGTGGTGCGGATACAGAAATCACCACACTCAAAACCGAAGGTAATACATTACAATAGGCTAACCCCATATCTTGGACAAGATGAATAAGATCCTTAAGTTCAGACCATGGTCATTAATTTTTTTGTAAATAATGTAAATTATTTTTTTTCTAATTCCTTAGTTTTATTTTAGTATTGTAAGTCATGCATTTTAAATTTATTTGCTTTGTATTTGCTGTTGAGTATATTCGTTATTTCATATGTGATTATTATGTGAGTAGTTTGTCTGTAAATAGATACCTCCTACTCAGGGATTGTACTGCCCGGGACGTGCAGTCTTTGAGGAGGAGGAAGTGTTACGAATTTTGTGTAAATAGTGTAAATAATTTGTATTTGAGTGTTTAATGCATTTATATTACTCTATGTTACATTTATTTCATGTTAAAATTTTACTATTCATAAGCAATGCCGTCCCTTACGTTATAATGGCGATTCAATGAGAACTTGGCGAAATCTTGGCGGTAGAGCCAAACTGGCATCATTTTTGGCGACTAAGTTGGTGGCCAACTTGGCGACTTTGGCGAGTTCGAAACCCTCTGGAATCTTCCAGAAAGTAGTAGATCTCTCCACTAGTGTCACGTTCAATGACACGGGCGGTTATATTTCTGGAAGTTTCGGTCACGCTTAAAAATAAAGATGCTCGCCGGTACGGCGATGAGTCTTGATTAAACCAGCGAGTAGTGAGGATTGTTTTGACTAGCGATTAGCTCGGCTGTGCTTGATAATAATCTTTACTTACGTGTATTTTTAAACACTGGTGATTGTGTTTGATTGCTGTTGAATGTGTGAAAACCTTCCGATACTTACCCTGTGAATATTGCTGCTGAATCTGTATTTAAAAGATTGGACTTTTGATAATAAATTAGCATCGCTCATAAAGAACTGGTTATTTTCTTTGAGGTTGTTTTTGCATAAAATCCTAGAACCCGAATCTACGTAACAATATTGTAGGTTCATTGAGGTCAAACGATACACTTGGCGATTTTCGAAAATAGGTGAAAAATTTAACAGTAACCCATCTAGTTTGTAGATTATAGACTTAAGTGCCTCCAACGAAATTGAGCATTACTTGTCCGGTCTTAAGGGTTCCTTTTATCTGTCCGTATCAGGAAGATGATATCCATCTTGGGGATAATAGTTTTTGTTGCTCTATATCCCACAAAACCTAAACTGCACTCAACTGGTATCCATCTTGGATCTGTTCATATTCCCGAAGTGAAGAGTCTTAAAAAAAAAAAAATCTTGGGTATCATCTTCGACCCCAATATCACCTGGAAAAATCATATTAATTACCTACGTCAGAAAGGATTCAAATATTTAAATGCCATTAAAGCCTTATCTTCTCTGAAAATAGGAACAAGATCTGATCATCTTTTAAATATTATTAATGCCGCAATCCATTCTATCTTTGACTATGGAAGTCAACTTTTTTCCTTTTCTAGCAATAGCAACAGACAAAAACTAGAACCGGTTTACAATACTGCCTTGCGCGTTTAGCCTTAGGTCTCCCAAGAAACACACTCCTTTAGATTTATTAAGATCAGAGTCTATGAATGGAAGTATTAATAATCGCCATAATTTCCTTTGCCAAAAATTTATAACTAAACAAATTGCATTAAAAAATTGGTCACCGAATGCAAGATTATTTTGGGATATAAATAACATTTTATATAAATATAGAGAAAAAGAGATCAGTATTTTTCAAAAGACGATCAACCTGCTCCAAGAATTATGTATCTCTAAAGTAGATATTTTTCAATGGATCCCTCCTCCTTCAATCTACGAAAATCGCAAAATAAACATCTATACTCATGAACTACCATTTCAAAACAAGGATCTTACAGGTGACATTGTACAAAATATGTTTAATGATTACATTCAGCCAAAATTTAATAACAATATCATAATAGCAACAGATGGTTCAAAAAATACTAATCAAACACCAATAAGAATTTCGATCCCTAAGAAAAAAGTTCGACAAAATTTCATACTGAAAGAAATGGTTTCAATTTTCACAGCTGAAGCTATAGCCATATGGACTGCGTTAAAAATTGGGTTTCTGAAACAGAACACTATATCATCCTGACGGACAGCTTATCAGTCCTAAAAAATCCAATACGATAATATTAAATTTAAGTTCAACTTTACATCAGTGCCTCCAAATAGCTCAATCAATTACATTCATTTGGGTCCCAACTCACAAGGGAATAGGGATTAATGAAGAAGTTGATAAATTAGCTAAAGCCTCTCCAGAGCCGTGGAATATTATTTCTTGGATAACTTGGGAAGACCTACATACACACATTTCAAAAAACAACACAAAAATAAAAAGTGAAGAAATATGGAAAAAGAGCAAAAGACATAAAAATTATTTTTATATTTCTCATCTTGAAAAATGGAATAGACAGGCAGCGAAAAGTAGAAATATAGAAGTTTTAATCAATAAGTTGCGAGCTAAAAAATTACCATTAAATGATATATATTTTCTTTTTAAACAAACAGATTCTCCTTTGTGTGCAGATTTTAAAGTACCAGAAACTAGTGGACATTTTATATTAAACTGTATCAAATAGAAATCGCAGCGTGAAATTTTGAAAAATTTTATTTCCAACCACGGAGAATGGTCTTATTCCTCAATAGCGAAATGTAAAACAATAGAGCATGTCCAAAAAATTTAAAAATTTTTGACATTTCAACCAATAGATTCTAAAATTCCAGCTAATAGTTTTTCAATAATCTTCTTTCAACAATCTCAGTTTAAGCACAAGGCGATAATTAAAACTACTGATGGACAATGCAATCACGAGCTGTACGTTACAATTTAGGTTAAAAACTAATCAAAATTTTATCGCAGCATAAGGCGTTGGCCAAGTCTCCACTATTACAGTGATATCACTGTACTAAACTGAACTGAACTGAACTAGAGAAAACTATTATCCACTCATCAGAATAAATTGAACAGAGAACAATTTGTTGAAATTACATAAAAATTAGAAAGCAGTCCACATTAAATGAAGCGCAACAACGCTGGTGGAGGGGTGGGTGGGAAACCACTCTCCCAGTTGATTTAGTTTCTGTTTCGCCTTTATAGGAAAACGAAGAGAAAATGACGTCACATCTCCATGACAGCAAAGCCCGTCTTTCAACTGTCTGCCGCATCTGTACCGAACGAGGAGATAACAGGGTTTCTTTAATAACAAGGATTAAGAGAATAATATTTTTAAGTCCGTTATACGTTACCTCTGAGATAACTACGTGCGGTTATTGAAAGGAAGTTTTAAATAACCACTTGGAAGAAAGTAAGAACAGGAAGAGGAGTTTAAAATAAGATCATGAGGGGTGAAATTGCCATACTAAACGCGATCAAAAACTTACATGGCGCGGGGGGGGGATAATTAGAGTGAGTGAAGTCTTGCAAAAGAAAACAACTAGTATAACAATAAAGTTCATCAAAGTAAATTTTCAGGGCGTTTCCTGAGAATTACTCTCCAAAGCGGGGAGGAATATAGAAAGCTTGCCACATATTTCAGGTACAAACAAATAGCATTCAAATCTTTCATGTTAAAATCGGAAAGACCACTAAAACTTATTTTGAGAGGACTTCGCACTTCCACCGAACTTGAAGCTGTTAAAAAAGAAATTGAGACGGAGGGTTTCAAAATTAACAAAATTTCTCGTTTAACTAAATTCCAAAGCAAAGCCCCAATGCCTCTAATTTACATTCAATTAAATAATGATCTAAATGCCGAGACTCAATCTACAATTACGTAGATATGTTCGGCACACCTATAGCTTTTGAGCCGTATGATGGATCCCGTAATAGACGGCCCAACCAGTGTTGGCGTTGTCAGGGATTCTTCCACAGTTCAGAAGTCTGTCACCTCCCAATAAGGTGTCTGAAATGTGCAGGACCCCATCAAGTAAAAGACTGTACTTTGCAGTTTGAGGATCCCCTCAAATGCGCAAATTGCGGTGGAAAGCACGCAGCTAATTGGAGGCAATGTCCGCGTTTTCCAAAAGCAAAAGGCCCAAACCATCAAAACAAAGGTGGGAATATTAAAAATAATAATACGAAGCCCTCCAACAAAAACATTAATCAAAGGAATCAAAATAATGCACCGGAGGTGATGTCCTCGTCATAAAATTTGAAACACGATAATTAACTTCAGTCTCCTCAAAGTTACCGTACCACAGACCCTAAACTACCTTACTCCAAAGTTGTCTCGGGACAAATTCTGGCAAACCAACCAAGGAAAAATATAAATACTAATAATGATCAACATTTTTCGGCTCTATTCTGTTCTGTTTTGGCCATTTCCAATGATGCAGGAGTAGACCAAAATTTACTAGCAAAAGAATTTCGGCAGCCTCTCCCTGCCCTAAAAATCTAAATGATGCTAACGAGAAAGCCTGCGTAATTTTTGAAGCGTACGTAGCAATAGTACAAGGGCGTTCAATTACGCCCCAATGCTCACAGCCTAACATTCAATTTTAACGTCAATCTTTGTCGACTTGCTTCTGGAATGTGAACGGACTTCGACCTAAAATTTGTGAAGTCCGCGACTTTGTATCAGAACAAAACCCTGATCTGTTGTTAGTTCAAGGAACGAAACTACAACCCGTCTAGATCCACTTATTGCGAATTATCGTCTTCATAAAGACGACAGAAAGAATTTTCCGCGTTTTCGAATAGATGGAGGTACCACTATTTACTGCAAAAATAATTACGATCATAACAGAGTTCCATTACCGACTCTGCAGTTTATGGATGCAACCGCAATCGAAATTAAATTTAATAAATTCCCCCCTATCCGAATTGTTTCAGCGTACGCTCGAAACACCCCGGAAAAAATAATAGAAAATTCCCCTGATAAAGATTTTCTCAAAATTCTTAATTCTGACAAAATATTATCATTGCTGGAGACTTAAATGCCGCGCATCGTACATTGAGTAACGCTAGATCAAATGCATTTGGCTATGCTCTCCGCAAAATTGTTACTAATAAATCGAATGTAAGGATTGTAGCACCGCACACATATCAACGCTATCTCTAGACCGAGTGCAAGAGATTCTATTATTGATCTAGCAGTTCCTAAAAATATCCCTTCAATCATGATAATAGAGATGATCTTAAATCAGATTATCTACCGGTCATTCTTACTCTATATACTGGCTCTGCTCTAATCAAAATTCGGGATCAACTCTCCACCAATTGGGAGAACTTCAAATTTCTTTTTAAATAACAAAACCACACCCTATCCCTCCTTCCTCCAGCAATGACGACCCCGAAATTGCAATTAGAAGGTTTGGAGAAAATATCTCTGAAGCTCTCATAGAAGCTTCAAAACCTAAATTTAAACAACCCCCATTAAAACTCCCCTCCGAAATTAAAGCTAAAATTGCCACAGAAATCGTATTCGGAAATTTTGGCAACGTGCAAGAGATCCTGCAGTCAAATCTGAGTTCCGAACACTCAGTCGTGAGGTTACAAAAGACATTAGACACTTTTTCCAATCTCGTTGGGAATCTCACATAGCGGCACTTACGCCGGAGACAGGCACTCTTTGAGGAAAATCTCCCTATTCAAAACCACCTCAAAACATTCCCCCTAAAAGGTGCACTTGGCAGTGTAGTAAAATCACCCTCTGAGAAGGCGTAAGGGATTGCTGACAGCCTTCAAAAGCAGTTCGAACCCAACACTGAAGCTGAAAACGACCGTTTTACAGCTCGTACACAAAGGAAAATTAAAAATTCCTGGACACTCCTACCTGTCTCGACCTGGAAAAAACAACACCAGGGGAAGTACAGGAGTATATTAAAAAGCTTAAGATGAATAAATCTCCTGGATTGGATTTAATTACATGTCGCATCCTTAAAAATCTCCCTCTCAAATTTGTTCTTTTTATTGTCATGCTGTTCAATCTATTGATGGAGAACTGTCATTTCCCTAAGAATCGAAGACTCCCGTGGTGGTCCCCATACTTAAACCCAATTCTGATGATACTCAACCTCAAAATTACTGTCCAATCTCGCTACTCAGTAGCTTGAGCAAAGAGCACGAATTTGTTCTTTGAATCGCCTTAATCAGCACTGCATAGCCAGGAATATTATTATTCGTGAACAGCATGGCTTTTGTCACACAGTGCTCCACAGTAACACAGTTACTAAGAGTTACTGAGCTGATTCATCACGGCTTTCAAAATAATCAGGCCACGGGTATGCTTTTGTGGACATAGCCAAAGCCTTTGACAAAATTTGGCATGATGGCTTGCTATCCAAGATGATGCGACTTGGGTTTCGGACCAACTCATCAAAATTATACACTCCTACCTAAACTCCCGTGAATTTAGGGGTAAGAGTTGAAAAAAACAGTCTCTCCACCCCACGTCCACTTCTCAGCGGTGTACCACAAGGATCTTTATTAGGGGCCAAGCTCTTTAATCTATACATCAACGACATTCCCGAGGCTGCTGAAGTCCTCTTAGCGATGTACGCGGACAACACTGCCATTTTTACCCAAAACACATTCGTAACTGCAATATCATTGAGCGACTACAAAATTATGTCATTCGACTCGAAACCTGGCTTAACGACTGGAAAATAAAGGTTAATACATCCTAAAGTGCATGCCTCCTCTTTACGAGACAGCATTGCATCGGAAACGTCCCGCATGTCAACATTTTTAATCAGCCTGTCCCCTGGGTTACTGAATATAAGTACCTAGGGTTAAAAACTTGACACTAAATTAAACTTTGCTAAACACATCCGTTCCGCCCACCAAAAGGCGGCTGGAATGAGATGCACTCTAAATCGCTTGATTTCTCCCAAGAGGAAGCTCGCATAAAGGTAAAGGGTTCATTATACGAAGCCATTCTTCGCCCATCATGCTGTATGCTTCTCCCATCTGGGCAGCGGCAGAAGTTACTCACCTGAAAAGATTGCACACTTTTCAAAACATTCAACTGCTTAGAGCAGCAAACGCACCTTGGTTTGTCGAACGAAGTCTTGCATAAAAGATCTTAATTTTCGCCGCTTCTTGGATTTCATCAAAAAACAATCAGAAAATCTCTTCGGGATCGGTTACCACAGATTTCAAAAATGAATCTATCCGGGAAATCCCGGCTTACGACAATTTGGTTCAGTTCTTCTAAGAGACCTAGAGCAGTTCTAGATCACTGTTCAACATCTCCCAGGCCTTAGAAAAGGATGAGAGAATGTCTTGATACGAATTAAAAAAATTATGAGCTTTGTGTATTGTTATAGTAGTTGTTTTCTTTTGCAAGACTTCACTCACTCTAATTATTCCCCTCCACGCCATGAAAAAGTTTTTGATCGCGTTTAGTATGGCAACTTCACCCCTCATGATCTTATTTTTTAAACTCCTCTACCTGTTTTTACTTTCTTCCAAGTTGTTACTTAAAACTTCCTTTCAATAACCGCACGCAGTTATCTTGTAGGTATCGTGTAACGGACAATATTATTCTCTTTAATTCTTGTTATTAAAGAAACCCTTTTCTCTCCTCGTTCCATCGAGATGCGGCAGACAGTTGAAAGACGGGCTTTGCTGTCATGGAGATGTGACGTCATTTTCTTTCGTTTTCCTATAAAGGCGAAACAGAAACTAAATCAACTGGGAGAGTGGTTTCCCACCCACCCCCTCCAGCAGCGTTGTTTCTCTGCATTTAATGTGGACTGCTTTCTAATTTTTATGTACACTGGCCTCAAAAGTTAAGGTACAACATGTTTTCGAAGCTCACCATAAAGAAATGGCAGTAACAATAAAATGCATAGTTTACATGAATGATAATAACGAACTTTAAAAACATTAATGCAAAAACGATTGCTACCACTGTTATTTTATAGAAAAGAACGTATATTTATGAGTGAGAGAAAAATATGCAAATATCAAGCTTTCGTACTTTTGTGTGTAAGTTGTGTTGATTTTCAACAGTTGTTGGCAGTTTCGGTGACAATAGTCAATAGAGTTTAGAAAATGTCTCAGAGACGTCGTTTACCTAATTCGTTAAGGTGGCGGGCAGTTGGATGGATGGAAATGGGATTGTCGCAGGCTGATGCTGCTAGACGTCTCAATGTGTCTCGTAGTGTTGTTCAGCGACTTTGGGATCAATACCAATCCGAAGATTCTGTGTCCAGAAGACCTGTTCCAGGCCGACCACGAGCTACAACACCTGCAGAAGACCATTTTCTAGCTCTTTCGGCACGAAGGAGAAGAACCACTACTGTGCAGCAGCTCGTTCCAGACCACTTTCAAGCATCAGGAAGAAGAATCTCCGCTACTACGGTGCGAAATCGTCTTCACTATGCAGGTCTGTATGCAAGAAGACCAGTTGTGTGCGTTCCCCTCAACGGACGACAGCGAAGGAACCGATTATGCTAGGCAAGAGAACATGTTTTTTGGACGCAGCAACAATGGGCTTCTGTGCTGTTCACAGACGAGTCCAGATTTACAATGGAGAGTGATTCAGGGCGTCTACCGATCTGGAGGGAACAGCGCACTAGATACCATCAATCCAACACTGTTGAAAGACACAGTTATAGAGGTGGTGGAATCCTGGTTTGGGCAGGGATCTCGCTCGGTGGCCACACTGACCTGCATGTGTTCCATGGAGGAACCGTAACTGGTCTTAGATATCGGGATGAGATCCTTGATCCATATGTCCGCCCATATGCTGCTGCTATTGGTAACGACTTCATTCTGATGGATGATAATGCACGACCTCACCGAGCTCGGGTTGTTGAGGAGTATCTGGAGGATCACGGTTTGGAACGAATGGAATGGCCAGCTCGATCTCCAGACCTGAATCCAATAGAACATCTTTGGGACTATCTTGGCAGAGGTTGCTGCTTTAAATCCTTCTCCAAGGTCGTTGCATGAGCTGAAACAAGGCTTACTCTGTGTCTGGTCTTCGCTTCCTATTCCGGTGTCCGACAACTTAATAAACAGCATGGGAAATCGATGCCGCCAATGCATTCAAGTTAGGGGTGGACACATTCCTTATTAGAACCCATTTTTGTATTGTTTTTATGCCAATTTACCACATAACACTGTGATGTGCTGTTTTGTCCAAGAATGGACTTTTCCGCAGAGATTGCTTTTTTTGTTATAAATCGTTTTTGCAATACACTTATACAAATTTCTATGACGCATTCAATAAAAACTATTTAATGCACATATCCTCCAATTTTTTTTTGTTTCTACATTCATTCATTTGTAATTAGACACAAAAACCCGGTTGTACCTTAACTTTTTTGAGGCCAGTGTACTTCAACAAATTGTTCTCTGTTAAATTTATTCTGACAGAGGATAATAGAGTTTTCTGCTGTTCCACGTAAATGTATAACCGTTACCGTTACCAATAAAGCTCATAATTCTTTAATTAGTATCAAGACATTCTCATCCTTTCAGGGCTAAAGTGTTGATACGAGTGATTAAGAACAGGATCTAGATCCTTAGAAGAGCTAGGAATAGAATTGTCGTAAGCCGGATTTCCGGATATCCATTTGAAATCTGTGGTAACCGGTTGAAGAATTTTTCGATTGGTTTTTGATGAAATCAAAGGAGCGGCGGAACATCAAGATCATTATTCAAGACTTTCGTTCCTGACAAACCAAGGTGCGTTTGCTGCTCTACGCAGTTGAATGTTTTGAAAAGTGTGCAATCTTTTCAGGTGAATAACTGCCGCCTCTGCCCAGATGGCAGAAGCGCACATACAATGGGGCAAAAAGAATGGCTTTGTATATTAGGAACCTTGTGCCTTAAGAGGCCCTTAG